>VXAA01000513.1:270998-402003 GCA_013399115.1 Anseranas semipalmata
ATAAATTATATTATTTAACAATAGATAAACTTAGGGCACCTTTCCTGTGGTGCAGCCCTATTGTGAATTAAGCTTTAATCTGCTTCACCTTAACATCTGTTCGGTGGAACCAAAGATCTGGCTGTATTGGACACAGACAATAATTTGTTTGTTAACCGCTTCTCCGGAACAATATATCATTTCAGAAAACAAAGCCTACCAACACGACGCATATTTATCTGTTTCCTCTATCTGTGTTCCTTTTTCCATAAGTGCAAGTTCAGGCTTTTGAACTGTTTTCCTAGCAATAATTTGTGATGCTGTTAGATTCATAACCCTGGAAAAATACATTTTTTTTCAACATTTTTTTCATCTTTGACCAACAGATGTTCTGTTCAAAACCTGAAAGTACTCATGAGGTACGTACTAGCAAATTATAATCGTTAACGCCCCTGTGGAAGGAAAATGCCAATAAATATTTGCTATCACTCGTCTGTTTGGAAACAAAGGCATTTGCTTCACAGAAGTTCGCATGCTAGACCTTTCTATGCAGTCCATTCAATTAGACATTTAACATTCTGTTTTTTTTCAGAAGAGGAAGTGAAAAATAACCTCACAGAAACAAAAATAAAACATAAAAGCTGCGGGCATCCTGTAGTCCATTGTAAAAGAGCACTTCAACTCGTTTCAGTGATACAAAGGTGACCACAGAACCAAGCTGTGATCCAGCTCCAGCATTCCACCACTGCACACCAAAGTGGCAATCCAGGAGAAAAAAAAGAAACATCTGGAATGGTGATGCAGAGAAATGCCCCAGCATCTGGCTGCTAATGAGTGCTATCCACCCCTATGGATAATCTCCCCTGGGCAAATGACTCTGCTAAACCCACACTTACCTACAAGTCTCCTCCTTTGGTAAGAGACACGGTGTTTGCTTGGTTCATGTTTCCCACTTGTGTTGTTAAAGTCTAGACTCATCCCTCTGTTGGGGCGGAGGTAAACTTCTTTCTCTCTACATGCTTGAAAAAAGCAAATCACTTGAAAAAATCAAACACAAGGCAGTGAGCTGCTGTAGGCATTCAGAAGCATCCTGCAGAAATACCAGAAAACCATAACCCACCAGAGCAGCGAAGAGCTCTAAACCATCCTTGCATTGTGCCATATTGTATTGTGCAGTACTGCATTGTGCTCCATTCCATTCCATTCCATTCCTCGTTGAGTACTTATATCTGCCTTATTTTATCACTGGGTGTGTCCGAAGCCCTTATAGTGCTGTACTAAAGACTAGGACTAATGTCTAACACATGCCGTGATGATTTGGGGAATCAGTCTCTGCACCGCTGAAATGAATTCCATTTTATAGCACAGACTGCACTACATCTGTTTCAGACAGCAAACCCCATATGGGCTGGAACTTCCCTGCCATCTCCATGGCCTTTTGTCCTCTCATTGATGCAATGACCATAGGAGTTGCAGGATGCGTCCTTTTACCTGGCTACAGGGCTAGTAGTGGAGTATCATTAAAATGGGAAACTCAGCCCTGCAAATGAGACAGGGAAATGGCTGCCACCCAAGGCAGAGGAATTTTTCCAAGTCTGAACCCTATCCAGGCAGCAACTTAGTAACTGTTTGTTTTGTGGATTCAACTGGGGAGCTGATGAAGCTGATAAGAGGGCACCTGAGGTGTTTCACAAATCAGGAGAGAGTAAGGATCCATGTTTCTGAGAAGTCACAGGCAGGAATTTGGGTCTAGGAGAAGAATTGTGACCTACTTAGAAGACTGACTTAAGCCCCAAATAATGCTCTTGCTCAAGCATGAATTACAAGCAGCTGAAGAAAGATGAGCTTTTGCACTTGCGCTCCAGCCAAGTTTGCCCACATCTAATGAGGAGAAGTAGGACTCGGTGCCATTTTGTATTCCCATGATGTGGTGCAGATGGAGGCTCGGCACACGCTGCCTCTGCCTCCCCTTGCAAAGCCTGGAGCTGGAAAGCATCAGGTTGGAGAGCGGAGGAGGCAGCGGTGGCTGCAAGCTGCCTCCCCAGTGGGACCGGAGCCGGCAGTGGCTCTGGTGCAGCGGAGATGGACCTACCTGGAGGAGAAAATTAAAAGCCCCGTGGCCAGAAGCCTGGGGAATTAGAGCAGCAGCCACCCATGGAGGGAGGAGAAACACTAAGCTGTCACACCTCAGCTTAACCAGCCTCGGTACAGTAAGCTTCCCGGGAGCAAAGAGGATGGCGAAAATGCGGGGCTGGTTTCAGCCCCGTGCTGGGCGCCTGCCCTGCTGCGTGCCGAGCCTGGGCGCCTGCCCGTGGCCGTGTGGGCCAAGGTCCCACAGAAAAAAGTGAGCCTGAACTAAAAGATGCTGTGAGTCAGCCTTCTGATGAAAGGCAGGAACGTGATGTTGGGCTGGCAACCACGGTATTGCTGTGGGATTATTAACAAAAAAAAAAAAAAATCAGGGAAAGGGAATGCAATTGATGGGAGAAACAGCAGAAACAGGCTGGCAGGATGTGTTCTCTGGGGATGCTTCGGACTGCTGGGCGGAGGTGTCCCTGGGTGCGAGGATCCCAAGGACATCCCCGTCATCACGTGCTGGGCCAGGGTGTCCCTGGCCCGCGACGCTCCCTGCCCATGGGGTCGGGGCTGCCCAGCGCTGCGGGTGCGGTGTCCTCGGGGAGGCAGGGCCAAGGGCAGCAAGGGCTGGCCTCCCGCACGGAGGCTGGCCCAGGGGGCTGCGGTACCGGACACGTAATGCATGTGTGTCCATTACAGAAGTGTGAAGTACAAAGTGTCACCCAAGTTCCAGGCCTTCTGTCTGGATAAATCTGGGATTCACTGGCTTCTGAGCACTGCTCAAAAATAATAATAATAAAAAAAGAACGTGGAAAATCTCTGCACTTCTCCTCCCCTGTGAGGCTGCTGGTACCGCCGGCCTCACTGCTCCACAGTGGCTGCGGTGGGGGAAGCTGCTCCCAGCGCCCCTGATTTCTGTGCCGTGGTGCTCCTTCCTCGGGGCGGGTTGTCCAACCCTGGACACTCGGTTTTGTTCACCTCTGCGTGGCTTTGTTTAGCAAGAGCAGCATTTGCTACATAAAAGGCCCCATGTTCAAAGACACCATTTTAACTTGGCTGCAACAGCACTGGAAATCCATACTGGGTAACAGGAAAAGTCCAAGAGGCGGCTGTTGTCAGAAAACAGTTTCTGGAAAAAATTAAAGTTCTCTTGAGGCATGTAGAAAAATTCCAGGACACTGTATTATTATTGTTGTTATTATTACCCTTGATCTTTTGTAAGGTGGAGAGGGAGCACATGCAGTTTTAAAGAAAGAAGACAGGACATCTGCAGCCTTTAAAAAGCAAAGCACGAAGGCTGTTGGGCTCTGCTTACAACATTTTTAATTATCTTCCTTAAGTTTCCCAAATAAAAACACATCACATTGAGCCTCACCCAATAAAGCTATGTGGGTAAATACAATACCCATTGTCTAATCAATATCATATTGCTCATGGCTTTAGCTCGGTCAATATCTGAGATCACTGCCTCCCGACTCGCACCTAAGGATGCCAATATCTGCTTAATGTTGGACAAACTGCAGTTGTCATTCCCTGTAACGGAGTTCTTTAATCTCATTAATAACCCACAGATACTAAAATACGGCTTCAAGTAAGCCGGCTGGAGCGTGCCAGATTTCCAGCGTGTGGTGTGAGCTCCGGGGGTGACGTGGGGTGGGTTAAAGTGCCCTGGCCCTGCTGAGGCTGTAGCCCCCTGCCCCACTGCTGCTGCGCTCAGGCACCCATAAATGGCATAAATTGAAAAAAGGAAAAAAAAAAAAAAAAAAAAAAAGGTAGCAAAGCTGTCAGATGTAGAACATTAGCAGAAGGGTTAGAAGCTCAGCCAGGTGCCACGATTAGGTCAAAGCATATGATGGACAGTCCCCTCTCCCCCCCAAAAAATAAAATATTTCTGGGATTTAAAGGAGGCGCAGCAGGCAAATTTTTGTGTTTCTGGCCCCCCCAGCACCCACAGCACAACCTGAGCTGGGGGGGGCTGGGGGCTGCGCTCCCCCCCTGCCCCCCCCATGCCCCTGTGTATGGCAGCAACCCCGCATGCTCCAGTGCACCGTGTGCACGTCGATAAATCATCAGCATTGGAAACAGCCGGCACATGAAATGCAAATGGCACGAGCGCGCCTGTCCTCCAAGGGCCGTCTTGAGAGCGCGACCGCAGGAACTGCGAGCGGCCGCGAGCAGCGATGCCGGTGTTCGGGCAGGCTGTCCCACGTCAGAGCCCAGCGCTGGGCTCCGGGGAGCTCAGCATGGATCATGCAATGAAAACAGCTGCAAGGGAAACTCATATGACTAGGATAGGTGCCATATAGCAATTAACAGCCAGAAGTTTTGATCTGGAAAATCACATTTATTTTAATTGCTTCACTGTTGTGTTCATAAAGAATTTGGCTCATTTTAGTGTTTTCCTTATTAGATATACTATTTAACTTTGGAACAATGTTGTCATTAGTTCCATTGTTCCAGATTCTTCATCGCAGGGAAATGAATGATGGAGACATGTTTTGCAAGGAAGATTGTTTATAAATATTTATCATAGCCTTAACAGATATTTGTGTAATCCATCCTAATTTTTCTAGCACAGAATTCACCAGTTGTTTAATCTGGTGCATGGTGAGCAGCAGGTTTCTTAACCTCCAAGTTCAACGAGCAGTTTAACGCGTGCGATCTCTTATCAGAAGCACAGAATGAGAGAGTAACGCTTTCGCTTTATTATCGTTGCTTTTGCAAGACCCGATTCTCTTCATTTCCTTTAGCGGGCTGTGTAACGAAGATGCGCGTGCCTGACTGCTTTCACCTCTGCCGTTTCTTTACCTCCCGACTCCGCAGAGCGGCGCAGGCGAAGCCCTGCCCGCGAAGCCCCGTGCAGGATCGGGCCGCGTGCGCGCACGTGGGCAGCCGGCGGGGCAAGCAGGAGCGCGCGCCGGAGAGCCGGGAGTGGCTGGATTCCACCGCGGTGCCATAAAATATGCATAGGCCCTTCTGCTGGAAATGAGGCTGCTTAATTGAAAGGAATCGGGAGGTGAAAAATGGAATTTGGCAGTTCTGCTCCGCTCCACCATTTGGTGCTTGTTGTGGGACTCCAGCGAAAGGGAGCTATCACTACGGGCATAATTTACTTGATTTTAAGGATCTGTATGAATTCTGGCGACATACCAAGTAGCCATTAGCTATGAGGAATGGTTCCCGATGCTCATTTGTTTTCCATGTGTGAATTTTCGCTCGTCCAAACTTTCTTTAGAAAAAAAACGTATTTTTTCTTCATCAATTCCATGTGGAAAATACAACAAAAATCCAGATAATAAATTATTCAAGAAACACAACAGATTTTTTTTTTTTTTAATGGAAAAATGCTAGTTCTGGAATCAAACTGTCAGCTTGCTTTGATTTTGATATTTTTTAGTTAAGTGTTATAAAATGATATGGCTGTTCACATGCTCAAGGATAGTCTTTCTGGGCAAATTATCCTAAATAGGGTAACTCAATAGCAAAGTAGGCAGGCTTTTAATGCTATTACTATTAGGAAAATACCATTAATATGAGACATATGCAGGATGCTATTACATCAGTAGGCTGCATTTACTTAGTCAGTATGCAGGAGCGGTGCGGTGGATCAGAGCAGAGATGCTGGGCCTTTCACACATGTGATGTGGCTTAGTCTTGAGGTCAAAATCTGTTAATGCAATTTTCTGTATGAGAACAAGAATTTAAAATCCATGTGGTTTTAATGACGCATTCCAAGATTGGGGGGGGGTGGGGATTTGTTGTTTTTTGTTTTCTTTTTTTAATTTGTCCTGCTCACACTGAATGTGAACTTCTTTGAAACGCGTATGTGTGTCAGACAGACTAATTTGCGAAATGAGACAAACAAACAGCTCTCTTTCCATTTATTTGCTTGAAAAGTTTGATTTTGGTTAAGTTATGTTTCAAATTATAAAGATCATTATTGGTAATTTGCATTTATTTATTGAAGCATTACATAATAAACCAAAACCATGTGTCAAAATGTACTGCTTCAAAATAAGTGCACTGAGATAAAGGGGCTTCAGCGACTTAGAAATCAATGTGACACTTAAATAAGACATCTAAAAGAGTGTTTCCATTTCAAACAATTAATGTTTTAGTTTCTTCATTTCTGTGGTCTCATAGCACAACTTATAGCTAAAGCGCTGTGTTTAACACGCATATTTTGGCCTGAGCTCTTGTTTGTGTCTATTTAACAGCTACTCACAGCTGTCTCTGCTTTAAACATATCAGGATAAAATTTCATCACAAAGCACCGTCGACGTAAAAAATAAAAATAAAAAAAAAAGAGGAAAATGGCTACAGGAGGATGTCTGAGGGCGCTGGGTGTGTTTACACGGCTAGCACCTATCTCAGCAGACCTGTAAAATGGTGTCTGGAAACAGCTCGTCCAAAATCAGCGTCGGGCGGAGGCTTGCCAGGTATGGGGAGGTGTACGTCTCGACCTGCTGCTGTTTGGCTGCGCAAAACACGCCTGCCGCCCTGAAATGCTAGCGCTGTGCAGGCAAAGCTCTACTTCAATTTTCTCAGGGTGCTAAGAGGAAAGAGGAGGTGACCTCCCTGCGAAGGGTTTATCAGGCTGAGAACAAAATGCAGAGCAGGGGAAGGGCTCCTGACCTCACCTCCTCACAAAGTTAGGAAAAGTAGCAAGGTGCTGCTCCTGTGCCGAGGTCCCACGCGAGCCCTTTTCCCATTTCAAAATTCCATGGCCCCTGCCTGGCCGGGCGCCCTGCTTGGCGCTGGGAGAGGCCACTGGTGCCAGGAGCACGAGGGGAAAGCGCGGGCTGCAAGCAGCTTGTAGTGGCGGGGAGCCGCGAGTCCTTTGCTGCAGCCCCTGGCTGCTGGCTGCCACCCGACCGCAGGCACCTGAGCAGCGCCGCTGGCACCTGTGGGAGCCCGACTTTAGCGTGACATACCTGCCGGGAAGCTCTGCTGACCGTGCCTCTTTCTTGCCTACACGTTCTCTCTAACTCTAAATTAATTTTTATTTTAAATTTACTTTTAAATCTAATCTGAGGCTTTCCTTGGGCCTCCCTAGCATCCTGGCCAGCTGCAGGAACCAGCCAGCCCCAAGCTCTGCTGCAGAGCTCCGCAGAGGCTCCCATTTGCCGGCCTCCTCTCGCTCTCAGGCACACAGCAGCCGCGGCCCAGCGGGCTCTGTGCCGGCTCGCCCTGCCCGTCTCCTTGCCCTGCTCACCAGCACCAGTTGCTCTGCTCCAGCAGGGCATGAGCCACGGCAACACCAGAGCCCCTCAGCAAGCTCCTCTCTTCACCAACCTGCTGCGTGCTCCCCAGGGACACCCTGCCGGGGGGACATTTTCATTTAAAAACCAGAGGCTGCCGCAGCTCCCCAATACCAAGCGGGCACAGTGGCATTTGCACCCCAGCACTCTCCACTTGGAGCCTTCATTTTTGCCGTAGCATCAGCTGGAGAGGATGCAGGCAGTGGGGATCAGCTACGTTGACAGATATATGGAGATAGACATATATGGATATACACACATATATACGTATGTCTTTATATACAGATATATGGCTATATAGAGACATGTCATGTATGACAAATATATATATACATTTGTCTATATAAATCCATATATCTGTATATGGATATAGACATATGTGTATGTGTATGTCTCTCTCTATAGACTGTACATACAATTTTATACATATATGTACACACAATTTACTATGTGCACATATATGCATGTATACATATATATATATATATACACATATTAATGCACATATACATACATATATAGATATCCACATCTATAAGGCATACACATAAATACATTATACCTGTATGTGACAACGTACATGTACACAGGCCAGCTCTTCTGCTCCTGTCCTCCCGCCCCATGCCGGCTGCTGTTCCAGTCCTGGCATGCTCCACTCTGCCAGGGCGACACAGCCTTGCATGGGCCCACTTATGCTTTGTGGGTTTTTTTCCTCTTTTTGTGTGTGCTTTTTTTTTAACCCGCCTGTTCCTGGAGAACGCCCCTTGAGCTTCACAGCTGACAAAGGTATTCCTGTGGTTCAGACACTGCTTTCACACCAGCTGTGATCAGCTTTGCTAAGCGCATCTTTGGTGTTTTTAACACCAACACCTCTCATTTCACTGACCGCGGCTGCAGAATCCTTTTTATAAAATTTTAATTATAACTCTAGTAATTATGATACTAACTTAAGATATTATATATTGACTCACAAGCTGAACGCGTCCTGTGCCAGCACCACCGACAGACATACACGAGGGTTTGCAGTGAGTGGCTCCGAGTGCCGATGACTTGGCCTCTCAGGAGCGCTGGTGCAAGGCCGACTCCATTCCCAGCAGGCACAACTTCTACACAAAGAAAATAGAACTAGTTTGTTTGTTTGTTTTTTTAATGTCTCCTTTTCACTTTCTCAGTGAACTCGTGTCTCTGTTTTATGGTGCAGCAGGCCTGGATTTGCAAAGTTTCATTTTTCTGGTTTGCAATACCAGAAACATACTACTATCTGTGTGAATAAAGCATTTTCTCCAAGAACACGCCTAATGGTTCGAGTCAGTCTACCAGATGGGTTGTAAAACACTTTGAAACAACTCCACTCAAAGGATATTATACTCCTGAAGCTGTATGTTTGTTTTATTATAAACAGAGCTTTCTAAGTAAAAAACATAGAAGTGCTGTCTACTTCTGAAGCAATCTGACATGTGGAGCTGCTCTAGATCTCCGCTGAAACAGAGCCGAATTTATCGCCCCCCCCCCCCCAAAATATAAAAGGGGCTTGAGGGGCAGCCATATCGCTTTTGGTCTTTTTAACTGGAAGACAGTGGGGGTGACTGGAAAGCCCATGTAGTTTTAATTTATCATCTGATGGACGTTCGGCAGTCTCCCTGCCGTGAGCTGACTCCAGGCCTTCCCCGAGCGAGCGCTGCAGGACGGCACATCGACCCTCAAGGAACTTGCTCCGCTTTGCCCCCAGACGTGGGCCGGGGGATGCTCTCTGCCCCCATCCCTGCAGCCAGACCTGCAGCGGGAGATGGTGCCCACGCATCAGTCCCGTTGCCTCTTCCCGCCTCGCTCGCCCCGCTCGGAGGCTGGTCCGCTTCAGAGGGATGCAGCTTTTGGCCCTTTGGCCTCCTCCTCCTCTAGGGTCCAGTTTCCCCCCCCAGGGTCAGCGATAACATTTCCCCCCCGAGATCTCATGTTTGAGCTGACTTCCAGTGTGCCCTGCATAGGAAAGACCTGGTAGGAGGGATGGGCAGCGAAGCACCAGAGCCAAACACTTACCTTTTCCTGTTCTACTCCTTTTTCAGAACCTGAGACACTGCGATTGTCCCTGTGGAACACAATTAGTGTCTGCATTATGATTCCTTAAACATCACCTGTAAGAGAAAAGTGGATTTTTTAATCTGAATTTGTACAGGCTTTTCTCTCATTCTTTAAGCAGCTCCGTTAATATTTTCCCCATAATTTGTATAAAGTACTTAGCATTCAAAACAGAGCCTTTTTAACCTTTTGCCCAACTTAGCTTTTTGTACTTTAAAAAAGGGGGGGAGATGGAGAGGGAGAGAAACCCTTTAAGTGCCCTGGGCCTGGGTTCCTTCAGTGTGCAGGCTGTAAATGTTTTACTTTGATTTGAGATACATGACAATAAATTAGGGGACATTTATCAAAGCTGCTTTGTTGCATTGCTGACAAAAGCTGCTTTTTGCATAAATTACTGCATTATACAAATACACTTAGCAGGATCCTGTTTCTTTGATGTTAGTGGAGGAGATTTATGTCCAATGGAGTTTTTATTTATCTGCCCTGTTCACCTCAACAAGGGCAGGACATATTCCTCAATTAGTTCCATACCCCTAGAAATGACATATATATCTCACAACTAGAAACAGAGAAATTTAAACAAAACAACACAAAAAAGCAAGTGCACTTTTTCTGGCAAGTCTAAACTACCATACGGTGTAAAAAGTAAATATTAGGCTGGCGCAGTATCTTTGAAATCTTTGTTCTGAGATGACTTTGAAAACTATTTAAGTAAGCTAATTTTGACAAAACAATATTCCCTTTGCAGAAAAGCTTTTCTAGACTTCATTAAGGGACTAAGTAAATACGAGTCCATTTCAACAAATACTTGATATCCGAATAAGTAGGTTAAAAGAATAGATTCCCTGTGCAGTAATCCTCTCTGGAACTGTATTTATGCTAAAAATCTCTTTCGATGAATATCTAATAAACTAATGAAGGCCATCGTAGGCTAAATGGTGAATTAAGATGGTTAAAAAGGAACTTGTCAAATGAATAAATTGGCTAAACAGTCACATTTCTTAAATGAATACAGAATCTCTTGAACACAATTTGGAGCGCCATTCTTCTGTCACTCACCATCTCCAGCCCTCAGCTTGCACATAATTTATTTTGTCCCTGGGTCACCGGTTCACGCAGCCCTGCGTGGCAATGCGGAGTTGTTACCATATGATGGCCTGACATAATTCTGGAGAACTCTTTTCTACCCCGGATTTAAACAGAAAAAGAAGGAAACCCAGAGCCAACTGCAGCAGCACCGCTGGCAGGGCAGGGGCAGGGGCAGGGGCAGGGGCAGGGGCAGGGGCAGGGGCAGTGGCAGGGGCAAGCTCGGCAGCGGGGCAGGTGAGTTGCCTTCGCCCTCTAACGCCAACCGAGTCATGCGGCCCATTTGTGGTCCTGTGTGTGGGTGGAATCAGATGAAGATGGTTACAGGAGAACCCTAGCCTAAATTTCCCACCGCCCTCCCCTTCATGTGCATAGTGATGCTCGTCAGTCGTCGGTGTGTTTTCTGATCACCTCCAGCGCATCCCTGAGTCAAGGCTGTGCGGAGGAGGTGGTGTGTGCTGGCCACCACCGAAGGCCTTGTGCCGGGTCTCTGCCAACCCTGCCAGTGAAACACAAAGCGCTGACGCCAGGAGGGCCGGCTCGGCTGAAGCAGGCGGTTTCCAGCATCCTCCTGCCCTCCCTCAGTCTCTCCCCAGACCCAGAGAGATGCTCCTGCTTCCCTGGAGCCCTCCGCTGGGGCTAGCGGCCCATAGCTGGTGTCTCTGGTATTTCACACTTCTTTACTGGCCTTTGCCAGACACTTTGTTATCAAGATGTTTCCGTCAGAAATGTTTTGAGATTTTTCTTTTCATTAATGTCTACAATGTTATCGAAGGTTTTCAAGTTATACTAAAAATTTCTTTCTCTAAAATAGCTATAAAATATCATTAGCGAACTGGTGTTTTATTTAAAGGAAAAGATGTCCTTACCTGCTAACATTAAAAAATAAAAATCAGCTCAAGATACTTTTCAAAAAGTGTGGAAGATGCTCGGTCTCCTTCACCCTCCATCTGCCCCTAAGGAAAAGAAAAAGAAAAAAAAAAAAAGAGAAAGAGAGCTCCTTTGAACATTTAATGAAGATAGGAAAACAATAAAATTACACCAAAATAGATTTTCATTATTCAGGCAGCTCTGGGGAACAGATTCCACCCAGCGCATTTCAATGATCCCAGACAATGGATTACTATCATAATTTGTTCTTAAAGTCTGTTTAATTGGCTTACTTAGCCACCTGTTCAGAAGAGTTACCATGAAAACAGCGGTTTTGCTGAATTTCTGAGTGCCAACCTTTCATCCTCCATTCTGCCTCCTTCTCTTCCGGCCACTATAAGATACCAAGCAATGCTTAGCCCAGATTTAGAAATAATCTCATCGACGTCATCCAAAACGTATTGTAACCAACCAGGAGGTAGCTGCAAAGTTGTAACAAAAACGTGCTAATCGGGGCATTTACTCATTGTCAGTCCTGGCTGTTCCTGGGTGAACATCAATTTATTACATGCCACCGCATGTATAATAACAGTGCAAAAACGTTAAGAATGATATGCATATTCAAGGTATGTAAATAGATGCTATGCGCCCTTCCAGCTTAATTATATCAACCAATTTCACATTAAGACGGTCCATAAAAATAAAAAATTAAAAAATAAAATAAAAAATAAAAGAGGAAATTCAGCTGAGGCCTTTGAAAACGTTGTTGGTTACTTCAAAAAAAAACAAAAACGACGGAGCGAGAGGCACGAGCGCCCGTTTAGCGCAGCCCGTGCGGGGCGGCGGGGCCGGGGCTGGCTGGGCGCAGGAGCGGGGCGCGAGCAGCTCCCATCCTCCTGCACGCAGCGAACTGCCCGTCCCCGGGCTCCCTGGCAGGGCTCGAGCAAACACAGCCCTCTCTGCTCGCTGCTGCTGGTGCGGCGGTTGCTTAATCTAAACAGACAGCAGCATGTGAAAATGTAAATATTTGGTATTTGTTAATACAGTCCTAAGTTATTGCCGCAGCCGGCTGGCTTGGTTTTCATGCACAGGGACGCCTATGTGCAACCCGCTCCTCGTGGGTTTCGGTAGAGAAATATTTTTAAGAAGCCATTATCTAAACTGCTGATGTAATAAGGCGCTGGTATATGAAATACACTTAATAACTCAACTTTAGTTATTTATTGTGAACGAGGGTGCATTCTCCTTGATTCCATTTCCCAGCGAAATATAAGTGGAGCTTTCATCATGAGTGCTTGAATTTATGGCAAGCAGACCAAGTGACATTAAGAAAGCCACACAATCCCTTCATTCAGGCTTTAATAAGGAAGCCAAGGAAAAATTATCCAAGCTGGTTTGCGGGTGACAGCACAAGAACTTTTTGGAGTCAGAAAGTTAGCACGGAGGCTCCCTGTCAGCCCATTAAAAAGCAAGGTTGGCATTCCCTGATATTGGAACCATGTGTGCGGAGGAATTTTTCTTCTGGTAAGACATTCCAAATATTGTCCCAGAGCCAAACACTTCGGTGTTAGACTAATTTAAGCAGTATGTTGGAATCAGCTCTCAGGACTTTGATCATATGGAGATCGTTTGTTACAAATTGAACTAACCCAGTCTCTATTTCTGGTGGATCAGAACTATGGATTTGTTGAATTAAATGCCTCATTTAATGCAGTTTGCACATGAAAAGAAAGCTGCACTCAGGAATCTGATAGTGAATTTTTCACCTAACCAACAGGTCTACTTTTTTATTACTTTTAAACCTAATCCATACTCAGTCCACACTGTTCTTAATAAGCCCGAGGCTGTTTGGAGTGAAGGTTTAAATCAGCTCGTATGTTATGGGGGGAAAGCATCACTGAATTATCAAACCGTGTAATAAGGAACACATTTGAATCCAATTCAAGAAATAATTTTATGAAGAAAAATAAATTAGTCCTCGGTTGTTATTTACCATCCAAATAGTGCAGCGCTCTTTCATGACAACAGCGCAGGGAAAGCTGAAAAATGATTTTGCAGACGTAGAATTTTTTTTTCCTGCCTCGCATTGCTGTCCCCATTTTTGCAGCTGAGCTATTGTGAGGGTTAAAAGTGCACAAAATAAAGCATTTCCACATATGGCTGCACTTTCTTTTCATTTCTTGAAGTTATAATGTCTTTAACTGTTGATAATGATATTATAAACTGTCATTTAGTGCATTTTGAGTATATTAAATACATGAAACAAAGATGTGTGGTTCCAGCTGGACCCTGATCAGAAACACCGAGATCTGATTCACTAAAACTGCAGATAGCAATGTGCAGGGCTCACGAGGGAGGCTGTGGAACAGGTAGTAGTTGCAATCGTAAGAGAATAAAATAATAGAAGAAAAGCATTACTCTAGGAGTGGACGAAACACAAAAATGGATACCCAAATGACTGAATAATTAACAGAAGAGCTGTGCATATAATCATTGGCGCGCTGCTACACATCGGGCTGATGCAGGACTCGAGTGTATTGCCATTCTCTGCCTTGGGGAATGCAGGATTTACACCATTTTCAACACATTTTCATCTCGCGTCTCACACAACATAAAAGCGGGGACACCGGCCGACCCCAGGAATCCTCCCCGCTGGTCCCGCGGGAGCCTGCGCCGCCCCGCTCCTTCCGAAGGAGCCGGAGCCCTGGTGCCTGGGCAGAGGGGGCACCGCAGGCGGCTCCAACCGCGGCCTTGCACGAGGACACTCCAGCTAAGTGGGAAACCTCGGGAATATGGATGTAATTTCTGAAGGCTGGCTAAGCGAAGAGGTGCCGTGCCCTGGTACGAGCAGGCTGTGTGCAGCACTCAGCCCCGTGGTTACAGGCACATCTGGCCACTGCAGCTGGAAGCAGGACAAAACTTGGGAAAGGGATGAAAGAACAAAAATCATAAGCTCACTGTCCAGATGTAAGCCCAGAGCAAGACCCTCCTGAATAATCAGGACCTTTGTTGGGTCCTAGAGGCAGGATAATAAAATTGTGAGGTGCAAACAAAATGGCCACACCCGGAGCTTGACCAAGGCACGCTCAGCCCCGGCCCCTGGGGCTCGCACCATTTCCACCGCGACAACACAAGGGCCAGGCAAGCTGGCCCGAGGCTGCGCTGCCCTCCACCAGGCCACGACGAGCTGGTCACTTCTGAATGCATAGCACAGAGGCTGCCACAGCCGATGCAGAACACGAGGCAGATGGGGGAAGCAACAAGAAAATGCCCCAGGTCCCAGCCTGGGGTGGGGGGACAGGAAGGATCTCCCGTGGTTGTTCCTCCCATCTCTCGTTACATGGAGGGAGCAGAGTTCATCCTTCATAAAGAGAAGGGAAACTGTTCCTTTAAATAAAAAATAAATAAAACAATAAAGAACAGTTATAGAGCAGATACTGATTTATACACACACACACACATACATATATATTTTATTGGCAAATAAAAAAAGATCAGATCTTTAATGAAATCAGGATGGGTTTGGGAGGTGAACTTGAGCTGAACTCCCCAGATTTTCATGGAACTTCAATTAAAAGAGTTTCAGAGGAGTTGCTGAAAGCCAAGCACTTGTCATTGAAAGCTTAATTTAAAATGAGAAGCATTTTTACACCACATTTCCCATTGAGATTCCAGCCCTGATCCTAATTATATAATTTTTTTCTTAAAAGATGTTCTCTTTTTTTCAGATCAGCAGTGTAGCAGCGTATATACGTTTCATCCCCAGTGCACACGTAGTGGCTACACTGACAGGAGAGCTCATCATTATTTGGCAGAAAATGAACCTAGCCTTTCCACTGTGAAATCAGTGGTGAAACTTCAGTCAGCTCCTGTTATCATGACCAATATGTAAGGATTTAGAAGTCTGATAAATGCTAAGACCAGAAAAAAAAAAAAAAAGTCTTTTTGGGGAGAGGAGTTAAATTTGACTTCAGACAACAAAACAGCACAAAATAAGATAAAGATAGTGGTTTAATTTCTGTTAAGCTGCCTGTTCTCATACAACCTTCGGAATACAAGGCTGATACAAAGCCTCACTGTAGGGCCCTCTGGAATGCCAGAGGAGTCAAGCAACTCAGTCCTTGAGCACTGCTTTGAGAAGTTGTCCCTTGCTTTATCAGATGTGCCACACTTCAATCTGAGCGTCGGTTTCTGGGTGTGGGAAGGGGCCAGGAGCAGTGGTTGAACAGTGACTGAAACCAGACAGGGGAGCCTACAGCATCAGTGGCCCGAAAGCACTATGGGAAATGATCTCAGTATAGCCAGGCACTGGGAAATAACTTGCTTGGAAACCATTTAAATAAATAATACTTTACAGAATAGTGCAGCATGATGGAACAGAAGTTATTTTGAAACAGTTTTAAGTAATGATGGGGAGAGGTGTGCCTAAAATAACAAAATCCAGCGTTGTGTCCAGGACACAGCTACCAGGGCATACTTTGTGTGCTGAGGGGTCGAACCTCTCCCTCTGCCCAAGTCATCTGCAATGTAATTGAGTAATTACATATCCACAAACTATAACTGAGCTGTTGGTGCTGGCAGGTAAGGAGCAAGCACCCTAGTTTCCAGGTTGCACATGCACGAGGCAACAATAAATAGACTGAAAGGCCTCATTGCAATTAAAACATTAATTTCCCAAATTTCTTCCAGTTTTTATTTTACTCTGATCATTTCTCACTGTAGTCCAAAGACTTCTAACTCACTCAAGACAAGGTAAAACAAATTGTCGTCCACGGCTGCCCAGCCTTCTCCCCTTCCAGGTGCTTTGAGAGGAGCCTCACGAGGAGGTCTTCCTCCTGCCGCCCCACTGGGAGCTCGGCCCCGTCCTGGTGAGGCTCCAACCTCACTGCACTCAGTGCTCTGGGGAACAAGCTCTGGTGCATTTCATGGCCCGGGAGATGGCCTGAAAGCTCAGGTTGCTAGCAGAGTTAGCATGCTGCGTTGTCTGTTTTGGGGACAACCACTGCCAGGCTGAAATACAGTCTTAAAAGTGACTGAATACACTGGTAACTTGCCCTTCTCATTGCCCATCCCCATCAGACCGTCCTCATTTTTGCAGCCTCAAGCTGCAGGGCGTGCCGGTGACGTTAGCACGCATGAGCAGATACCCAGCAGCACAGACCTGACGAGGTTCCGGAGAGGCAGGGCGGGCTGTCCACCACCCGCGGGGACGGGCAGGCCGCAGGGCGAAGGGGCACCAGGCCGGCTCCGCATGGTGCGTTCCAGCGATCTGAGTGGGTACCGGGGGCCTGAACACCGGGATCGGCACCTTGCTGAACCGTGTGTGAGGACAAATGCCCAGGACAGAACCAGATAAGCTGGAGAGGGTTCGGCTGTTTCCTGCAAGCCGGGGTCTCTCCCTGGGCTTACTGCCTGGACCTGAAGTAAGGCTGGCGCAACCAGGCTGCTCCCAGGATGTCCATCGCTTTGCAGACAACAAGAACCTTCCAGAAGATGTTTTCTGCCCGATATAAGGCAGCAAGGGAGAAATGAAAGCGGACTTTTCTCTCTGCTCACATGCTCCACTCGCACAGCTCCCTATTTTACAGACACTGACGCTATTTAAAACTCCAGATCCATTAAATCTTTTGTTTTCTCTAAATAACAAAGAAAATGGTTGCTCGCAGTTTTATGGGAAGCCATCAATCTTTCCCAAAGCGACTTACTGTACTGAAGAAAATAAACATTACGGCGCATGTAAAGCGGAGCAGAAAGGCTGCAGTCATGGGCAAAGCGCCGCTTTCTTTAGCAGTAGCAACATATTAAAGACAAATGTACTCCACTGAAAGTGACATAAATAAGTGGATTTCCCATCTGAAACATTGTTTTTAGCAAGAGAAGCTTTTAATCCCCTTAAGTTCATTTCTAATCTGTCTTGGAAGTGCTTGTCTAAAGAATATTACATTGATATAAAGGATTTAATTTATTAAAACTAAACAGCAGCCAGTGTACTACTAAAGAATATCTTGTATGCAGTACTCTCCCAAATGAATAAAGCTGCTACAGGTAGAAAAAAAAATTGCACAAACACTTGGCACAGCATTCATTAAAAATTCACACATCATGTTCCTGTGCTTTCCTGCTCAGTGTGCTTTTCCCAATAAAGCAAACACTTTAGAATTCATAATACCTCTTTATCCCATGTGCACAAGTGACCTCCTCTCCTTTATGCACCTAGCAAATGAGCAAGTACAAAAGGGAATAGAGTAAGCAGAAAACTAAACATGCCCTCTCCTACCCAAGAGCATAAAGGGAGGGCATGCAGAGGCTCTCTGAAGGGGTTAGCGCAGCCTCTACCAAGATGCCAGTGCTCTTGCTACCCATCAGTTTTGGCTGGTGCACACTGTGTAGACAGCATCAATTATACAGTTCATCAGTCAATTAATTTTACGGGATCTTTCTTAAAACAGCAGTTGAAGGAAACAAAAGCTGCCTTCAAACTACATTAAAATCACTCGTTAGCCACAAGTTTGGCAGACTGTTTAACAAGCAGCAAGAAGCCAACCACCAAATGACAAAATGGCCTTCTTGTCTTTCCCCGAGCACGTGAAATTTTCCCCATGTTTCCAGTAGCCCACCTAGAGGCATCTCCCTGGCTTCCCCGTCTGTGCTTCTAGGGTGCAAGGTGGTGTCCAACCACAGTAGTTTCAAACAAGGCCCTACAGATCTTTTAATCCCTCATCCCGATCATGGAAATTACTTTACAGAAATTTTGTGAAAATGAGTAACCAATTGTCTCAAAGGAAGATTTTTGTCCTACACATTCAAAAATGTGCTGTTACATATACGGCCTCTTTCCTGAACTGTGCACTTCAAACAGTATAGATTTTCAGGGTTTTGTTTCTGTGTCTTGCTAAAAGAGATGTTATTTATGGAGAAAATTCTGCTCCCCTTTGGTACAGTATATGCGATGTGACTCGTCTTACACACATTGATTTTTTCTGAAGTCACAGTGGAACCACACTGTTGCAAATGAGAACACAGCATTTGATCACATACTGTTATCGCATTGGGACTTAAATGAAATTATACATTACATAGTTTCCATTCATTTTAATAATGGCCAGAAGCCGTATCACCTTAATTTTGAGCCCCACATATCTTAAGTCAAATAGGGTCAGGACTGGCCAGCGCTGGAAGGTCTCCAAAGAAAACCAGGAGGCAGGCGGAGGCATTATTCAGGGATTAAGATTTTAAACCTGAAGAGAAATGTGTTCATGAAGAGTCAGCGTATTAGTAAGTGTTTTTCACGAGGCAGTCTCGTATTGGTGCTGGTGCTGACTAAACACCACCCAACCAGTTTGACCAAAAAAAGAGCCAGCAAATGATGCTAGCTTTTGCCCTGTTAGAATATACCAAACTAAAGCTACTCCTCATGCTATTACATACACACAGTCATTGCAGCCCCAGCAATACTGGCACATGCTGATGTCAGGTTTTCCTGAGTTCTTGCAGAAGAACTAAGCGTCCATGAACCTGGGGGTCTACTTTCAGAGAGACACCTTTGAAACAGTCCGTGCCCTTGTGCACAAGGCTGTACAGGTTCCCAGGACTCTTCTGCATCCTAACCAAATCCTACCTACTGAAAAGGTCTGCTGCTATTTCCAAACTCTTCTATGTAAGCCTGGGCTGGATTTCATAGGTAATAATCTTCCTGTGGGTGTTATGTAAGTGCCCAAGTTAACACAATAAGCAAGGGCAATGGCAAAAAAATATCTTTCAGGAAAAAAAATTAATTAGCACAGACAGTAAAGGCTTCTGTCTGACAGGAAATCCCTTTTCTTCACTGCATTCTTCCCACCATTTCAGGCAGTGCTGCAGCACAGTCAAGTGGTACCTACTGACATTTTTATTTTGGGTAAAAGCCCATGAAAATATTAAAGCATGAACAAGTCATCAAGTCAGTTTATGAATCAATATACAGATTTCCTCCATGCCCATAGCTGATTTCCATAACCATGAGCGTGCTGAAATCCTGTCTAGATGCCAAATCAATTTTTCTTATATATGAACATCACAGCTACTTGAGAAAGGGAAGCTGTGCCAAAACCCTCACGCTCTTAACTAATTATTTCTGTGACTCCCCTCTTGCAAAGCACAATGACTGCCACATAAATACACACAGCAGTTATTAGGAACAGGCACACTTCCCACAGGTTCAGACGGAGTGCAGCATCATCCCTGACAAGCTCGTCAGCCCAAACTGCGCGACCAGTCCTTATCACAAGAAATAGTTCTGCTTTTCCAAGGACTAATTTGCTCTGAAGTACTCGAGTACTCCTAGTCTTGGGCAGGGCAGCAAGGAGGGTGGGGGTGAGTTCATCACAGT
The DNA here is from genome assembly GCA_013399115.1 of Anseranas semipalmata. Taxonomy (NCBI): domain Eukaryota; kingdom Metazoa; phylum Chordata; class Aves; order Anseriformes; family Anseranatidae; genus Anseranas; species Anseranas semipalmata. Next base: position 290,715 of record VXAA01000513.1, read on the forward strand.
GTCTTGCTCTCACCCAGTCCGGAGCCACTGTCGGTGGCAGTGACATGAGAACAATGCTTCGTGTAAATAATTTCCAAGTGGAGGTACTCGTTATTAATGCAGACAGTTCTTAAAGTAAAAGCAAACAGCATTTGGTAGCAAGAACTATTAATGAAAGTGTCATTAGGGAATTCATTCTGCAAACCACAAGGCGATTTGCAGGGCATTTCCTCGCAAGGCATCTCCGAGCAGATGTTGTACAAGCGCCACTGAAGCAGAGCAGGCGAAAAATGGGGTTAAAGTACCGAGCTGAGGCAGATGACAAAGGAGAGAGGAAGAGGTTGTCAGGGGAGTGGGGCCTGAGGAGCTGTGGGGTGGTACCAGCAGAATACAAGCATTCTGGTGTAATTAACCATTGCAAAGCAGGGATGGCACTGGAGTGGGCGATGGTTGGGCATCGGGTGCAGCCTCAGGCCGTTGTTGGGCTCTCTGGACTTCAGGCATCATCGTGCTTCTGCTTGTGTGTGCAGGCATAAGGAGCAGCACCTCGGCTGACTTCAAGGCCACCCTCACATCAGTAAGCCTTGTTAATGTAGCACGAGGTCAGTGATGGACTAATGACCCTTGTGGGGTGCCCTAGATACTTCTTCCTTGATATTTCCTTGTATTTTGACAGTTTCCAACCATTTGAAAAAGAGAAATAAAATTTATAAATACAGAATTATAAATATTATAATAGATAATATAATAAATAAAATCATAATAGAGAAATTATAAATACTGGTATTTTGAAAAATGCTCAAAACCCTAAAATAAAGGAGGTAAAAGGTCTGGGAGGGCAGGATGAAAGCTCATCTCAAACTATTCCCCGTCCTCAGCAGACCCTGTGGAAGTATGCAAAACAGCAAGCTAAATGGCCCCATCCATAACATGAGGTTTTTGAAGGGAAAAAGGAGTCTGCTCAAAAAACGCCAGCCTTGTCTTCCGAAGTGTCTTCTGTTGAAAAATAAAGCAGGTGCAGAAAAGGAAAAAAATCCCTCCCTTGTGTTCTACATCAGAATACACTGTTAAACACAGCGCTGGCCCCGCAGCCTGCTGCCCATGGGCTGAGCACCTGGCTCTCCTTCCCCACCTACTTCCCTTGAGAAAGAATAGGTTTTCATCATTTCCAGCATTAGCAGTAACAAGAAAAGGAAATGTGCTACCCAAATGTCTACCAAATTACCACATACATAAGTTACAAATTAAATATATTATGCAAAAATCCGAATCACTCAAATAATGTAAGAGTACAGTGTGAAGTCCAGGCTGCCTGGTAAAGTGCTGGCCATCTGCAGAAGGTCTGAGGAAAGAATGATTCCTTCATTAATAAGACCTGGGGAGCATCGTACAGTGTCCACCAATGCATGTGACAGAAGAGGATGTCACCAAGGGGAGGCTGGCACCGGGAGGTGCACTCGGTGCCTGAGCTGGGACCGGAGTCCAAGCCCCGAAAACCAGCCGTGTGGAGCGGGGTGCCCCGGCACCGAGCCCGGGCCGTGCCTCCACTGTGCCTGGTGACAAACGGCAGCCACGTGAGGACCACGATGCTGCAAGCCATATGCACCTTCTGTCCACGAGACCTTTGTAAACCCTTTGTTTCAGATCACGTACCCAAGCGCTGTACCTCAACCTATGGTATGCCTTAGAAGGAAATAATCGAGTTAATTGTTTCCAATACATAAGCAGTGCCCTTTTGTAACATCATTTTGCCATTAGCAAATATAATCTAAATACCTAAGTAGAAATAAAAACACAAACAGGACAAAGTGTGCCTAGGTAATAAATCCGTAGTTTTTCTAGTTACTTGGCACACCAGCGCCTTAACAGCAATCATAGTTCTTGCCCGGGCGGCTAGAAAAGCACAGGACCCCTTTTCATTAACTCTGTCACAGCCTAATGACTAATTTTTGATCTAATGTTTAATACTAATGATATCAACAGTGATTTCTTAATGATTGAAAACATGGGGAGGAAAATACCCATCCTACACTGCTTGTTTCTGGATGTTTGGTTTTGCCCTTACAGCTGTAAAATTAAAAAGCTTACTATGGCTCAGAACTTCCTCTGTCCTACCTCTGTCCCCTAGATGATATGAAGAGACCACAATCTTCTCTGGCACCACAAATATCTGTGCCTCTGCAGCAGCAGAGCCAGGTGCAATGGGCAAAAACTCATTGGAACTGCTAACCAAACAAGCAGAAGGAGTAAAGGAGTTATTAAAGAGCATTTAAGCTCCCACATGTTTATTTTCAATGATTTCCACTGCGATTGCTGCCTTTGCTCTCCCGAAGAGCCAGGACACTGGTTGTGCTCTCATTAAACAATGCCCTGTCATCAAGCTGAGACCCTGGATGAAATGTATGGTTATTAATCCCCTCAACATAATTATAGATCACAGGAGAAAAGAGTGGGGCCTGCACCAGTGGAACCATCTCACGCACAAGGAGACAGAACAAATAAGTGCAATAGCAGAAGTTACAAATATTTCTAATTCAACTAAGCTATAATTTTTTATTTTTCCCAGTAGCACCCGTTGGGTTTCAACAGCAACGAAGGTACCGTATAAATACACTACTTGGTCAGTAAGGTTGGAATTCTAATAAGCATAAATGAGGGCAGTATTTTTATTAAAAATTAAATGAATCAGTCTTTACTTCATTAGCAAAAGCAGATTCTATTTCAACAAAATGACAAACGTCCAGTCAGAGCTTGGCTGATAAGCCGGTGACCTGGCTCCAACTCATGGCTTCCACCCACGGGGTTTGAAACCCCAGGCCTCTGGTTCCCTCCTGAGGGCCTGTGCGGGGAGGACACAGCCCAAGTCAGGCTGATCGGGCGGTTTTCGGCTGAGAAGAGAAGGAGATGGCTTGATTAAAAAAAAAAAAAAAACATTTTCTCCAACCTCTTTGCAAGAGGCTGTGGTTTTAAGGAAAGCAATTTCTTGCAGAAGCAGAACAAAGAGCTCAGACATACTGGATCAAATGATTCGGATACACCAAAACAGGAAAAGTTCAGGGGAAAGAGGTCCTTTGAACAGCAAAACAAGCCAAAAAAAGAAAAAGTCGGGGGGCAGGGGGTGAGGACAGGACAACCATACAGAGTAAGAAGATGCCCCATGTGGAGGGAGGAGAAGTCATGGACTTCTGGAAGGAGAAGGGAGGAGATGAAAAAACAGCCTCCGGTTTCTTACGGTGTCTACAGCAAAGAGCGAGAGGGATCGTTCACAAAGCCTGCGTGACACAGCTGCTGAGGCCAGGAGGAGGCGGCTGGTGTGGAAAGGGCGCTCCCGGGCTACAGAAGAGGCCTCGGGTGGGCTGGGGGCAGCGGAGGAGCAGGGCGACGGCGGGGCTGTGATAAATGAGTTACAACACGGGAGCTGGAGCGCTGGGAACACGTGAGGGTCTGCAGCTCTGGAGGCTTCGCTCCGCCAGAATTGATACCAGATGACTCAGCCGTACAAATCTGATACAGATCACATTATGGACATGTGACTACTTCCACCAAATTAGATACAGCACATGATGCAGAGCTTGTGCCAGCTTCGCTCGGGCTGTTGAAAGACAGACAATAAGGATGAATAGTCTTAAAGACAGAGTGGAGCAGGCAACCACCACCTATTCGGCGATTTCTCTGCAGACTTAACCCATCCAAAATGGTGAGCAAGCTTAAATCTGCGATGTTAGGATGCACCAGGCCAGTGCTTTGCATCACAGGGCCGCGGCATTTTCCATTCAGTAGCTGTGAACTCGAAGCCAGAGGAGCTGTGGCACCCGGAGCAGCCAGTGCCGCAGCACGTGCAGCTCGGAGGGGCCCTGCTCCAGCAGCTGGGAAAGGAAAGAAAGGGGGCTACGTTCTAGCTGAGCCCCAGGACAGCAGATGATGTTGAAAAGTCTGACTTTCCCATGGGCTTGCCGAAGAAAGTAGTTACAAAACTCTCACTAAACTGCTTGCTTCGTCTCTGGGGCTCTGATCTGCAAAACACTGAAGAAAACCAAAATAACCAAAAAAAAAAAGAAAGAAAGAAACACCAGCAAACAGACCCCAAACCTTCTGGCTAGTTCATTCAAGGCTATTTTTCATTCCACTTATCACTGCCACCAACATTTTGCTTAGTCTTGAAGAGAACGTTGTCATTCCACAGTCAGATGTTTTTACATTTACATCCATCATCGCCTGATATATCCTGACCTTAGTTAAAACTTATGTTTTCTAAATTGTACTTTTATGTTCAGCAAGCCCTTAGGCTATGCTGTTAAAAGTTTACATTGAAAAATCATTTATAATTGGTTTGTTTGAGTTATGCCTGTTGCAAAGCCATCAGAAAGGGCAGTATTAATTAGCAATGGCTTACATATAGTCTAGACAATAAAAAAGTAAATCATTTTACCTTTTTAAAAAGCTTTTAGTATTTTACCAGTTATAACAAATGATGTTGATATAAATTACATTTAAGCAAAAAAATGCACAGTATGATTTACAACAAAGCTGCCCCATTTGAATAATTTATTTTTGCTCGAAATATTTTCATGATATACACACATTGCTCAAATAAAAATATGTTTATTATGAAATTGAGACAGCCAACAAAAAAAAATCTTAATTAATTCCATTTGCTGTGCAATAGCTTGGTTGGAGAATTAAACAATAAATTTCAGTTTATTGCATAATGTCCTAAGTTTCACTATAAAAGATTTGTTTTCATTTCAGGTATGTAATGATGACAATTACACGGAATATTTAAATATTGCACACAACAAAAATCTTTCCAGAGCCCTCACAAACCTTTAGTTGCGCACATTGTTTCAGAACAATTAAGGAGGCAGCTCATCTGGGTTGGACACCGAAGGATGGAGCCTTTATTTCCAAACATCCTCTCTAAGTGTCTGACATAACTTTGCTAAGTCTTAGTAAACATGTATTAACGGATCATTGGGGTTGATTTTATTTATTAACAATGTCACTGCAAAGAGGCATAGGAGTTTTGGATTGCAACACTTTGCAACAGATGATGTTATTTTAGTTCATAATTGGTGGTGACAAAGCCACAAAACAGTAATAGCATCTGGTTAATGCCAAGAAAAATATAATAGCAGTCAAAGAATTTTTCTTACATTTACTTTCATTTGGAAACAGATTGCTTTGTCATCCTTGAAGAGATTGACAATAGATCACAATTCGTATATCAGTTTGGATCATAACTTTCTTTCTGACCAGGACCACATATGTTGCAGTTTATCCTACTGTCACCTGATACCACCAAGGTCAACTTAGCAGGGGGTGAGGAGGAAGGACTGACAATACAAAAATGACTGCAAGCAAGAGACATTCTTTGGGGCTGATTCTGATCTCAGAGCAACCAAAGATCAGCATGTATTTAAACAGATAGTGTTACTTTAAATAAATGTACAGTAGCAAAAATTCCAGGAAACCCTAAGGCAAACTGGAAAAAATAATCTGCTCAGTTTCCTTGTAGTTCTTTCCTATTTTATATTGGAAAAAAAGAAGTATTTTTTCCCAACACACAGAGCAGCTGAAATGAGGGCAGGCGGGAGGATGACATGCTTCTACCCCAGGGCTTCGCTCCGCCCAAAGACAACCACAAGCTCAAGAGAAATTCCCTTCTTTCATCTCACCCATTTTTCACTGACAAATGCAACAAACTGTAGGCAAACGATGACAAGAAATACAAAGGTCCATCCTGTTTCTTGATCCCTTCCTTATTCTCACCTACCATCTTCTGGTCTTCTTTTACAGACCCCGCCTTTCCCAGCAGCTCTGGGCACACATTTTTGAAGTAAATGAAGCTGATTGAGATCTTGCTGACCCGGGTAAAATACAGATTCATGTCGTGGAACCCAGAGGCCCTGTATCAGTATCAAACTGGTGTGAGCAAAAGTGGAATCAGGCCCAGCGGTATAAAGGTATGGAAACACACATGCCCCAGTCTCCTCTCGCTCACATCAGTTTAACGTTAACGAGTTGCCATTGGCTTTGGTGGAACTGCTGATGACTTACAGAAGCACAGGCAACGGGCGATGCCAACGACCCCTGCGTGGCTTGGCACCGGCCTCCCTGCGCAGCCCGGGAGCAGCAACGCCAGGAATGCAGCTCCCTGCCTGCCGCTGCCCCCTGCCCTCCCCTCCGCTCCCACCCGTGCTGGCACGAAGCCCCCACGCGTGCCTGGCTGCAGGCACCGTATGGGGGGCTCCTGTCATCCCTCTGCTTCTGCCGGCCGCGTGGACGGGGCACTGGGGGGCGGCTCGGGCGCATGGCTCCTGTTTCCACGCACAGCACGTTTCCCTGTGAGTCACCGGCTCGAGTGCCTATTTGTACCCAGTCTCACTGCCAGGTTAAAGAGCAACCACCACGGGCAGAGGGAGAGAAATATTTCACAGATTTGTAATTCATTAAAGCGCTGGGCATGTTCCAATGCGAGTCTACTGGAGGGTAGGAAAGAAGGGAGACATGTTCAGACTGTGGTCTAAAGCACACCTGTAGAATTTGGGAGCATTTCTACTCATTAAAACACTGTTTTCTGGGTGTCTGGCCCGTGCCAAGAGACTCAAACACATAAATTCATGGTAATGCCCCTTTGCCTGCATGATTCACGTTTGTGTCATTTCAAGGTTTAACATTGGATTTTAAGAGGGTCATTTCAACCATGCCCTATTAGACAAACACTCATGAAACAAAAAAAAAATTCCAGCATAGCACAAACAACACAACTACCTTAGATCTTCATGGGTGCGGTTCTTTGGTGCCTTATACTTAAGGGACTTCTATGCATGTGAAGGAAAACACTTCAAGGATCCTTCTATACTATTATAGTCACACATTTACCTGGTTGGAGAAAAGAGTTCTTGACTTTTCTCTTTTAGAAAACTTGTAAAATATCATTTACAAGACTTCAGAGTCTTTGGCCAAGATCCAGAAAGCATTGCATATCTTTGTATTAATCAGAAACCAGAAGTTTAAGCAGAAGTCAGTAAAATTGTGTCCTGTAAAAGAACTGATGAGCATCTAGGAGGATCTGATGGGCACAGCACTGGTCTTCATATGCCAACCTCCATCTCCTATTACTCTCCATAACACCTAACAGAAGTCTTCGATGATATAAATAAAACCTTTTTCTGTTTTTTAAACTTACAAAAAGCTTTAAATTCCTCCTCTGTTTTCAAGAGGAGGCACCATGTGCATGATAACAGATGAAAATTAAAAAAAAATGTGAGCAAAGTAAACATGCAGATTCAAAATTATTGGATGAACTAATTTTCCTTCTAATACTTTATCTGCTACTATCAAAATTCCCCTCCAGTCATACTAGGCAGTTTCCAATGGGTTGTGCTTTTCAATTTGTACACACTTATCCAGTGACTTGTAGGACTTATCACCAATAATTACACTCAGCAGCGAATGTGTTTTCAGAATAATAGCCAAGTTAGTATCCTAAAAGACAGAAAGGTTGAGGCTAAAGGAAGGGGAAAGAAAAAGCATGAACTGAAAAACAGATTTTCTTGCCTTGCCCAGGCTGTAGCTAAATGCACAGAGAATGGAAATGTGTCTCCCAGGAATATGTCAAACCAAGCAACATAAATGCAGCCTGAATGCACAAAGAGTCAGTGGCAGTGCTGCTAACCTCAAATAGTCACAAGTCAGAAATGATGCCCTAGAAAACCAGGAGATGTTAAAACTCAATAAATGTAAAGGTTCACTTTATTTGTTTGTGAAGTTTGTATTTGAAATTCATGTTTATAACCTTTTTTCTATCCCTATCGAAGCCTGAAAACTTTTAGCAATAGCTAAGCTTCTCATATGACTCCAGGAGTCGGAGAGTTCTGAGAAAACATCAGACACAGAGAGCTTGAATTAGCAAACTGGACACATCTGGGAGGCAAAACTAAACAGGACACGAAAGCCATGCCACCACGGCTGGGAGGTCCCTGCAGAGCTGGCAGAGGGAACCACAGTGGGCTCGATCGCCAGCCCGGGGCCAGCTGTGCGAAGTCACACCACCGGCATGCAAGCATGGGACAGCCGAGGCGCCACAGTCCTGGCCACCAGCTACGCTTCTCGTCCTGCTTCAGAAAGCCTCAGCAAGTTTCTCCTGGGTAAATACAGGCCAGCAAGTACATTCTTCTTGAAGGAGGGCATTTCTGAATAGACATGCCCCATCTGTAGCTTTACCTGTGGTGAATTGTGTGTTGGTTGCCTTACCAACACCACCAGCACCACAACAAGAAAAGAAACAAACCTTGTGCAATAAAATCTGCAGAGCAGCCAGAACATTAGGTTTTGTAGCCTTGTTTTTTTTGCCTTTCATTTAAAAACAAAAATGCTATTTTTTTTATTGCATATCAGTCTACATATTTCCTTTGACCAAGTTTCTGGAACCAGCGCTGTTTATTGCAGTTCCTTCCCTGAAGGCAGCCGGGAAGCAAAAGAAACTTGCTTCAGAAAGCTAGCCATGTCAGCCACCAGCTCTTGCAGAGAGATGTGGCGGACATTTAAAAATAAGGAGTCACTGGGACAAACTTTTTCTACACTGATTCAGCGTCATTGATTCCACAGGGGTCACAGCACTGCAATGAATAAAATTTTCCTCCAAGTTACAAAATCACAGCAGCAATTATTGGCCTGTGGGCCTCTTCAGACCTCTTCAAACAGCAGGCCTTGTTTTCACTAGGAAAGGAAACGTTGGTCGGGATGCCAGGGCTATTCCCATTCTTTCCAAGAAGGGTTCAGGGATCTTTAAGTGCAGCTGTTCCAATGTGTCAGTAGAAGTGAACAGCCGAGGGAACACCAGGAAAAGCAGAAGATATGAATGTGGAAAGGAACATTAACCTGGGCTTGTGCGAGTTTGCAAATGTACCTCAATGCTTGTGGACCTCCTCTCAACATAAATTTTATTCTGATATTTTAATGAGTTTATTAGCAATGTAATGAAGAAGAAGAGAAAAAGGAAAGGCATACACTCTGTCCGAGGATTGTGGTCATGCCGTTGGCCCTTCTTGTGGAGCAGTAACTACACCAGACAACCAGCTGTGACCCACAGGTGGAAATGGGCAAAGGGGGACACTGGGAAGTGTCATTGCTGGCCGGGTAACAGGACAGCAGCACCCCTGCCAGGGCTTGGCTCTTGCTCCCAGGCCTGCCACTAGGAACAGCTTTACTCCTGAGGCCATCAAGGCAGGGCTCGGGGTGCCCCAGGAGGCTGTGCATCCTCCATCTCTGGAGGCTTTCATGGCCCGACTGGATAAAGCCCTGCTCTGACCTCCCCCTCTGCTCTGGCAGACCTGGGCTCTCCCAAGGTCCTTCCAATCTGAATTATCCTCTGATCCTGTAGTATAACAGTGATTATCCTAACTGAGAACAAACCATCATCCTCCACCATGCTTCACACAACAAAGCATAAAATAAGCAAACCCAAACGTAAGCAAATACAGAGATAAAATCGAAGCTCTCGTATTAAAACACTTGTGCCACTCAAGAGACCCCTTTTTAGGCGGTGTTTTGTGGGGAGGACTGATTCCCTCACAGTTGCCCCCTCCCTCGCCTACACATGATATCCTCCAGGTTGCTGCACCTCCTGTGGTTTCAGTGCTCCTGCTCAGCTCACACACTCCCATACCCAGGTCAGGATACACCACCCAGTGATGAAATCCACCTTCACTGAACGCCACACAGTGCAACCCCAAGCAGAAACAAGGCAGGGTTTCACTCCCATTACAGGTAGGAAGTCTTCACGCTCAGCCTCATATGAATTAGAAACTGCAGTCCTGAGTGGAGCCTCTATCGTTAAGGCTGTCTTAATTTTAAGTCTCCACCATGGGCAATACGGTCAGGATTGAGGGTTTCTTTCATTGTAGCTGGATGGCAGCTCCCTGCAGCTTCCCATTGCAGTGCCCCGGCATGGAAAAGCCTGGAGCGTTTCGTGACATCTAGCTCAGTCTTCCCCATCACCTGATCCACAAGGTATGCCAGCAGGTCTCTCAGTATCTGCCTTAGCAATAGACAATAGATAAATAGCCAATTAGCTATAAAGAATATATCAAAATTTATTTTCTACTTTAGGAGCCAGTGTAAATGGCTCACTGGACAGTAGTTATGCAATAACCAGCATCTTTCTAAGCAGGGAATTACACAGATTGTGTAACCACAAGCATAAATACTTTCCTACCACACTGAAAATAAGCTTTGCTTTTCAATTAGTCAGTTTTTAAAAGTATGTCTTTTTTAAAAAAAAATGGCTTATGATACGAGATATTTCTTCCTTGGCCTTTTTAGTACATAAGAGCTCAAATTTAGGTTGCAAAACAACCAGCCTGACCTTTTCCCAGAGCTTTAAAGACCCTAGACAATTTCCATGGCACCCGGAGGTTTCTCGGTGCTTTTGAACACTGGAGCACTCCTTTGAAATGTTAGGAACCTAACTTCCAGGTTCCAGTCCTGGCAATCCTGGATTAATAAGTTTCAGAAAATGGTAGTTTTCCTTAGTTAAATACAGACAATTATAGGCAAACCTTACTGGAGTTAGATACATAGTCAGAAGTTTGAAATGCTTTGTGTCAGTAATACTTCAACAAATTGTATAGGCAAGAAGCACCAGCTATCAGAAAGAGTTTTAAAAAACACAGATCATCTGTTTTTCTATCTCTCCAAATGGAATTCTGAAATGTCATCAGTTTGAGAGTTCAGATGAGAAGATATTTTTATCCATTTAAGAAAAAAAAATCCATTTCCCATGCATTAGATTCATGTGAAACTCTAATGTTAGGGGATATGTCCATTCTGCTCACTGATATAAATTGTACCCTGACAATCCCAGTGATGGGATTGGAAGTGGGCTGAGCACCACAGCATCTCATAAGATGGTCTGCCTCCTCAGAGCTCTTCCCGCAGATAAGATATAATTCGTGCTCCCCTCAGGCACCAAAGGCAATGTACCAGTGCAGTAATCCTCTGAGTATCCCAACATTTACAAATAATTGTAAAGACCTGCTAATATGGTTTAGTTCAGCAGCTCTTCATAGTGCTGAGTGCTGACTGAAATGACAACTAAGAGGGTATTAAACAGCCTTAAGGATGTCTTGAAGGAGAAGGTTTATGAAGCAGTTATTCTAAGGAACGAGTCCTGAGAAGCATGTTGAACATTTAATAATTATGGCTTCTCCAGTTCCATGCTTTTTTCATGGACCTTACAGAAGCCAATGTTTTGGGTTTTTGTAAAATTTCCTAACTAATGGTATAGGATGTAAGACAGTGAAGTTATGGAGTATTCATAAATGTGTTGTTTGTTCACTTACATTTTGAGATTTCAAATTGATATTGAGTTTGAATAATGGAAGTGTCAGTGAAATTGGTGTGTATATATCTGACCAAAGTGACTTTTTGTATTTCCTCAACCACACATTTGTGCCTTCTGAACACTTCTACAGATAGAACCCTGACAGAAGAGCTCTTCTGAAGGAAGGTATTAATAACAGAGAAATATGTTACACTTGCACACTGTTTACCCCTATTCTTCCCATCCTCCGCAGATGACACATATTCTCCCTTGTAGCCACAAAATTAGCTGAACTAACACTTAGGAGATGAACCAAGACAAGGCTCAGGGACAATTCAGACCCTTAAATGTACTTAATCATAGAGAAGAGAAAGAACAAGGCAAAATTATGTCAGCATTAATAAAAATGTACTTTCCAATACACTGGGCAAGCAGCAGTTCTTGAGCTCCAAGCAACTCTTCCTCAGAGCTGCCTGGTCCTAACTACTGGCTCTCAGCAGTCACACACAAAGCAGGTGGCAGTGACCTTCATTAACAGGTTTTATGATGTTTAAAGGGGTTAAAGAGTCCTACAGGAAAAATTAAGAAGTTTCAATTGATAGAAGTTATTAGAATAGCAATTATTACTATAGGGAAAGACCATTTGCACAAATTGAATGACAAGTGACAGAGAAGACAGAAGCATTGAGGTTTGTAGTATGGCAGGAAACCAGAAAAAAAAAATCCAGCTATATTGACTCAGATGCCCCCTGTGTTAATTCCACTGAAATTAATGACAGGAAGTGATAAAATGAATAAAATTTCTGGTGTCATTTGAGACAATATTTTGTCTTCTCTCCCTCCTGTCAGAGGCAGGTTGTTCTGTGCCTCCTGATGCCTCCAGCAGAGCTCTGGATTTCCACCTCTCCCACCATGGTGAGCTGCACAGATGGAAGAAGTTATTTGGTATCAATTCCTGCCAGCAAAATACTCAGGAAGGCACTAACCCTTCCAGAGCTGGTGTCCACAGCTGCACCATGAAGGCCTGAAAGTCCCTGCCAAGCCTCAAGAGGTATTCAAGATCATGCCCCAAATCCTCTGTGGAGCTGTGACCACCTATGGTAACGCTCCTGAGATGTCTCAGCCGTGAAGGAAATTTAAAGCTTCCTGTTGTTTTACTTTTGAAATTGAATAGGAGGAGTTAGAGCAATAAATAATTATTAAATTTCTGTTCTGCTACAGATTTCTTCCAGCTTATCGCTGAGTCTGCCTCTGCCTCAACTATCCCATCCACACAACTGTGATATCATTAATTCCATCCTTCACATGAGTATGGCAAGAGTAAATCCATAAAAACTGTGAAACACTCAAACCACAATAAGGGGACATTTAAGTACCGGAGAGATATGGCAAGCTCCTATACTGCTTAAAAGAAACCAGAAAAAGCCATGGTTTTCAGGTTCTTTTCTAATTATGACTGAGCATACATTCACCCTCCATAAAAATGTCGCTTTATATCCTTGCATTAAATTTATCTGACTTTTTCATATAGTGCATATTTCTGAGGAAAATGCATGCCTGCGACAACAAATGAGAGTCAATGAAAAGAGAGTCACCCACATTTTATTCTTCTGGAAGTGGAAAATCTAAGCACATAAATCAAAGTGACCCTAAAGCAGTGACCAGCATGCCCTGAGCAGATCAACAGTGGTTTCATTGACCTCCAGACTCATACAGGGTCATATTTTCACACAGATGAACTGGTCTTGAACTGCTTTGCCATTGCATTGTGCACAAAGAAACCCCAGCTGAAATGTGTCTCTGCTTTCTGTTAGGGTAACCTGGATTGCTTCCCAAAGTGAGAAATCAAACCAATATTCCATTTTAAAAGTGTTTCTCTGTTCTGCCATTTTTCTGGATCCCTTTCCTCTAGTCACGATTTTCAAAAATAGTTGTGCATGCATTTCCAGTTGATACTTATATCAAAAACAAACAAACAAAAAAAACCTCAGAATTTGTTAATAAGGCTTATTCTTAGTTTCTGAAGATTTTTCCAGGGCACTTTTTCATGCTTGTGAGACTCAGACTATTCAGTAAGTGCCTAAACTTTGGGCAGTGCATTGAAAACCTGTAGGCTTTCCTTCTAATAGACATATACTTCTGCATCCCTTACATTATAGCAGTATTTCACAAATGTAAACGTGATTAACCTTGCAGTTTTCCTGCTTAGTGGGAGGGAGCACTGAGGCACTGACTATAAACAAGAGGTTCAGCCCTCTTGCTGCAGGATATCACAAAGCTTACATGCCATTAGAGTTTTCTAAATATACTTGTATAATGTTCAACCAGTGCATAAGCCTTGTTTGTCTCTCAGCATCAGATGGCATCCAAGCCTCTAGCTGGCTCTCAGCACAGGGATGAATTTTGTCAAAAATGGAGCATGCCGTGGCCATGCAGAACATCTGTGGCACAGGCAGGAGCTGAATCCAAAACAGCTAACTCCCAGTTTAATGCTTTAATCACAAACTCGGCCTCATCATTATCCTGGAGCGTCTCTCCACTCACTTTTGGGAGTGCTCCCAGTGCAACATGGAGAAGCAGAATGAGGAGGCAGGATCAGACAGAAACGGGCTGCTGTGCAGGTTAGGTCACCTCCTGGAGAAGTGGGTTCTAGTCCCTACCCTAAGGGTTTTCCATGGGTTTTGTAAAATAACTATTTAATACAAACAAGATGGCAGCTTTGGGGGGTGACTTGTGTGGCAGAATTGTAAAAATAGAGGCAAAAATTGCCTTTGTCCCTCACAGGTCCACATTTTGTTTTAATTTCAGTGCCACCCTTCATATTAATGACAAATACACAATGTTTTTGTAGCCTTCTTTTTTGCAATGGAAGTGATTTCCCTCTGTCAAAATCAATCATCATATCAGTTTTAATCAGATAAAGCTTTTGGCTTCTCCTATCTAAATTGCCCTTCCCACAGTGCATTACACTGCCTAAGACAAGCATCAGTACTCCATCACAAAATAAATGTGTTGATATTTGATAGCTCATTTGAACACAATGGTATTTACATCTTAGTTGGTTAGATTTTCATTTAACACGAGTTATGGGTTCACATTGAAAATAAAAACAATACTTCTCTGTTCCTCTTGCCATTCATGTCTACTTTTATTTCAGCCTAAAATAACACATCGCTGGAGGGTATTTTCTTAACACTGCCAAGACTGAATGCAAGCCCTGTGGAAAATGTTTGTGTTGGGCTTGCCATGGTCCGGGCTAATAACAACGTGATGATGTATAGGTGAACTCCTGCTCCTCAAGTCCTCTGTGACATACGGATTAGGCCTGCCCTTATCTTCTAAGACATCTGGATGAGTGTCTGGGTTTTAACTTCACAATGAAATCACTGGGGACTAGAGTTATGTTATGTGCTTATGAACAAAGTGGAATATCCCTGGTAAGGGCAAGAGTGGATTACCTTAGATAACTCTACTTAAACCAGGGAACATTTGAGAATGTTGAAGAAAGGAAAGAGGTTCCACCAATAAAAACAAACACAGGCCTAAATTTGTGTTCTGTGTACTAAACATTTTAAAGCTCCTGGAGGTTGAAATATGACCACATGTAAATGGACTGATAAAGCTAAGGCGACTCTTGAAAGACCAGATCAGGATTCCCAGAACAACTACCAGCACTAAATCCTAATGGGATGCATAAATCATTTGGAGACAGATTTATTCAGAAGATGCCACTTTAAAGTCAAAATACTCCGCTTTAATCACCAGAAACAGTATGTGCATGCTAACATTTGCAGTAAATGCTCTAGGGCAACATGAAATTAGTATCCTAAAATTCCTAAATACATGCTTTTCCTAAAATGAAGATTGTTATCTATTTATGCCCATAAAACTGTCAGAAAAAAAAAAAAGACCTGTGAGAGCATAAAAGGGTCAGTCCTGCCTACTACAGCACAGCCATGGACAACTTTAAAAACATCAAAGTTCATATGACATTCATGGTTGGGGTCTGAGTGCTGCAGAGCTGAATAATCAGCTTGCCAACCCCAAATCCTGCAATTCAGGACTATTGCAGCTTCCCAGCTTTGCTGTAGCCCTGAGACTATTCCCTTTTTGCAGCCTCTGTAGAAATTTCTTCCACGCTCTCAGCCCATAGTCAGGCTATAATCCCAACAGTCCGATCCTGCCTTGCTTACTAAAGTGAGCAGTGTAGGCATGTTAATGTCTGTTCAGGTCTGACCTGGAAGACAGCACAGGTTTGGCAACCTGGAGATGGTCTCTTCCATTGCCATGATTTAGCAATGAATGGGAGAAACGGGAAGAAACCAGACTGAAAGCCTTAAGGGTCCAGGCTTATGTTCCAGTATTGGCTGCAGTGTTCCCGTTTGTCTGTGCGTTTAAGTTGCAGAAGTGCTGCACAGCCACAGTCTGAAAAAAATGAAGACACAAATAATGGCACTGGGAGTAAAACTACCAAGATACCATTTTTATTTAGCATGTTAACTACGTGTCTTCTAATCTGTTTATTAAGTTAAAATCAACCCAAATATATTGCAAGCTTTTAGTAAACCACAGAGATTAATATATACTTAGGAAGGTTTCACTTAATACACTGTTTTGGTTAATAAATATGCAACCAGCTACTCCCTTTCTAAAGAACTAGCAATATAACCCACAGAAGTGATTCTTTTCCCCTTTAATGATCAATAGGGAATACAGTAGGCAAGATCCTGACTTCACTGAAACACGAAAAAATTGTATTGATTTTGGTGAAGTCAGGATTTCACCCAATAATTTTTCATTACCACAATCAAATGAAATGTCTTCCTCCCCCTTACATATATACTCTATTTACAGCTTCTCTTCTTAGATAGAAAAATATTTTAAAAATTAAGTGCCTGTACTGTTCCCGTACAGACAAGTTGTTCTATTTAGGCTAATCCAGCCATGAAAAGAGCTAAATGAGGTGTCAAGCTTTCTTTTTGATCCTCGGTTTAACAAGAGTTTTAATCAGTAATAGATCTAACATAGATGTGATGCTTTGCGAGTAACGCAAGTATATCAGTTTCTTTTCTGAGCACTTCACCTGCTTACTTTGCTTAACAAGAAATCAAAACACAGATCCTGTCTTTATTGTTTGTATGTTAGATACAAAGGGGAAAGCTCCACACAACCCAACTTTCCCTAAACTTGTGTAACTGCAGACTACTGACTGCAACATTTCAAGGGACAAATGCTAACCTTGCCCTCAGTGGTGCACCAGGGACACTGGCCCTGGAAAAACAATGGTAGGACGCAAGGCATCATTATATGCCTTTCCAATTAGTTATTCTTAATGGCTGTTTCTTAACACGATAAAATATCTAATATCCCACCAAAGAGGCTCAGGCCAGCCTTGTGAGGTTAGATGTCCTGCATGGCTAGAAGGTTGGTGGAGTCCTTCAGTAGATGAAGTTATATATTACTCTGATCCATTTGAAAGACACTAAAGATGGTTGAGGCATATTTGCCTTTTCATTTTGTGCACAGAGGCTACAGCTCTGGATAAGACCAACGACAGCCACTGAGGTCTGCAGTTAATCTCACATAAGTTGTTGCCACCATCAGGTGCCTCCTGCCCCTCCTCCAGCTGCAGTTACATCTCCGTACTGCAGGGTGGAAGGGGATGCCCTCAGCATTTCTACTGTACAGCCCAACATAATAGCTTAAACCACTGGTAAAATGCCAGAGTAGTCTTTCCAGTTGTGCCATTAGGGCAAACAGCTGGGTGGCAGCTGCGTCTCCGAATCATGCATTCATCACTGGGAGCTGTTGCCAAATGGAAACTGAGTCAGAGCCCTAAAATCAGATGAGAGGTTTTAGTGTGTGGACAGCAGCCAGGTCAAGGTTAGTTAGTGCCTAAAGACTCTGGGCTTAACCTCACACCTTCTCGATGACAATGGGTTGGTGAGAAGGAGTTTCCTCATCTTTGACAAGCTAACAGGTGTGCCTGGGGACAAAGGCAAGGCTCCAGGTTGCCAGAGGAAAGCCGGAATGCTTCCAAAACCAGGCAGGCTTGTGTCTCCCGTCTCCAACGACCGCGGGTAGGCTGAGTGAATGTGTCTGTAGTGTTCAAATGAAGGCACCGGCGCTGAGAACAACAGTGGTTCCCCACCCACAGAACAGATTCGGTCTCAGCTTTCCTCCGCAAGCGTGTGTGGGCCCACCTCAGCAGCACATCTCTCCTGTTGTTCTGCGGTCGCCTGGCATGTTCGGTCCTGCCAACGCATGTACACCTGGAAGGGCCAATCTTGCAATCGTTTACTCAGGCACATGGGTTGCACATAAGTAATGAGCTGCTAGCATCCTAGCATGTTAGACAATATGCTGACAATGTCATAACATTATTTCATCCTTCTTAAAAGATAAGACCCAGCCTGTTCTAACCTGCCCAGGTCATTATCTTGTTACCACAAGATCCCCTGTCACTAACCAGTTAGAGTATGTAAAGCTATAATTTGCACTAAAATGAATTATGTATTGTTTACAGTTTACCATTAAATTAAGATGAACAAAAACAAGCACCTAGGATGCCTCTTTCAAAGCCTTCCAGATAAGTTTAAATGTACACAGAAACAAAAGTCTTGATGCAATACTATTACAAGGAGGCTGGAGCTGGGTTGGCTAATTTTCACACTAACTTACTTAAAAGCAAGAAGGAAAGCAGTGAAGATCTTTATACAGGCCATCAAAAAGCCTGACTGCAAGTGGTTCCAATTTGCTTTAGTAATTAAATCGAAAGGAGTTTAAGGGTTTTTCACCCAGGTCATTTACTACTTTGGAATTTTACTGCTTGCCTTGCAAAGAAAACAAACTGGAATGAGTCACTAGTGAGTATAAAGAGTGGATGAACAGTGCTAAACAAACTAAACAGTGAGCTCAAGTGGATATAGAAAACACCAGTCAGAATTCTAAATATGGATCTGAGAATAGTGTAAAAGGATTAGACGTCTTTGTCACATGAAGAGCAAGCCTGCATGCCAGCATGCCTTTCCAGTGCAAGCAGCAACTGATCAAAGTAACATCTACCAGTTTGTAAATATGCTAATCTTCATGTTTACACAAAAGTGTCAGCACTTGCTTTACATCACAAAGAGCCTCATACAGTTGAAGATTAATTACTTCCAACACTGAGATTGTGTGTAAATACTGGTTTCACCAGAACCCTACCTTTTGCTGTATTTGCACAGCTCAGCAGAGGTGTATGTTGCTAAGACAGATAATTCAGGGACGCTTACAAAGTGTCAACTATCTCCAGCTCCATACAGATAGACAGACTTTTGACAAGTATTTTTGGTGATTATATGGAGCAGGGATTAGGCAGGTTTAGGCTCCACGCTCTAAGTGCTGGGTGGAAAAATATTTTTGCCTTTTTGATGAATTTTTAGTTCTGAATAGCAGTATCTCCCCTAAACCTGATTTGTGCCTTCAGCTTTTACACTTATATGTGATAACAAAAAAAAAATTAAAAGCTACTTTTTTCACTCACTGGGTTAATATCGCTTTCCTGCAGAATAATGGCTCAGAGTCACCCTGCTGTCTATGGGCCTGTTCACAGCTTTCACATCAGCTTGCTAAATGCCCTAACTGCTGCTTAGAGGGGGTCAAAACTACACATGGACACATACACACATCATTTGCTAATAGAGAATTTCAAGAACCTTCAACCATGCTATAAAACAGGCAGAATAATTACAACACACATTGAGATGGTGAGATCAGTACGCGATGTTCCCTCTGCTGCACTGTTGTGACAGGGAATGACAATAAGAAGATGAAGCCAATGTAAGGCTGGATTTTCAAGGCTCAGGTGCTTAAGGCATGGCATGTAGTATCTCTTTAACAGACATTCTGCATTTTTGTTTCCTCTACTGTGTGCCCCCCACAAAAAAAAATGTGGTGGCAGTTCTAATACTAAAGGAACACCAGTGATAATTTAAAAAAAACGGCACCGCTTTCAAGTGGGAATTCTCAATTCTCGTCACTGCTCCCTCTCTGCTAGTGCTCAGCACAACGACTGCCACAAGAACATCACCACTTGCCAATAAATACTATCACATTTGTTTCCTATTCTAAGCTAAAAGAAAAAAAAAGTGGGATGTGGGATGTTGGCAAACACTAGCATTACAAGATTGCCAGAGTAAACAAGAGTGAATAGATGAGGATGATTTGGGGATTTAAAGAAAAGAGAACCAAAGGCAATGTTTAGAAAGGGAGAGAGAAATGGCTTCCATGTGAAACACCAAACTGGAGTAGAAATACTTCCATATTAAATGCTCAACTGCGTGTTTCGCAGGAGTGGTGCCTGACCAAGCCAGCAGAGCTCACGTTTTCCTCCTTGCGGTGCACGCAACAAGGTGGCATCGGCACCGGGGGGTGCCCCCAGAGCAAAGGGGCTGGCAGCAGCCTGGTGAGGCAGAGGAGGGGACACGGGGGCCGCTCTGTCCCCAGTCCCCAGCCCCGCGAGGGCAGCTCCGAGCCGGCAGACCCCAGCCTGGGCGGCGAGGGCTGCAGGCAGCAGCTCGCAGCAGCAGCAACGTGCGGAGACCGAGGCTGCTGTGGTTAAATCAACATGCTCCATCTCACGTTTGCATAGGGCAACATGATCATCAGATTAATTGCTAATTACAGTGGATTGCTCTTAAGTAGGTTCACAGCAATAATAGTAATAAAAAGACTAAACGGAGCATTATTAGCATAGTTAATTATATGACCATTGGCAAGATTATTGATGGAGATACCAAATGCTGTTAAACAAGAAAGATATGTTTGACATTGCTTAAGAGAGACTTCATTATTGCTTCATGCTTTTTGGATTTTTCTAATCATTTCATCTGTGTTCCAAAAGTGCAAAAAAACAGTAATTATCTCTGTTTGATCTTTGACTAACAATTGTTTATGAATCTAATGGAACAATAGTGTTTCTAAAATGTAAGTAAGCCCAGTAATCTTTATCAGCATAAAAACTTCAGTCACACTGGACCAAGTTATGGGAATCTGTCATGTGATGAAAGCAGACAATAGTAATTTATTGGTTTAGTCATAATCCTTTCAGTAGTCCAGATTGCTGTTGCAAATTTGTTAAAAATCTGCTACCATTCACTGAGCAACAGTACAGCACCTGCAGCAATAACATGGGTGGGGAATGTAAAGGAGCACTCTGATATGCATGTGTGGCAGGAGTTAGGACCACAGAAAAGGAGCTGAGAACAATATTGCACAAACCAGAGGGAGATGCCTGTCCTCCCACAGTGCGCATGTAATTTAATCTCCAAATCGAGACTTGGTTTAACTTTTCAAATGCTAAAGAAGTATGAAAAAGAATGACCCAGCAGCTCCTTCTTACCCTTTACAGAGTGGCCACGTGCTCCTGGGGAGGACCTGCTGCAAGGGGGCACCAGCTACACAAAGCCACACTCCCATGTGAAGTGTATTTACATGAATGTGCGCTGTTTTTTCTTTAATTTTTCTTTATTTTGTGCACTTGGCAACACACAGCTCACTGTTCAGTCAGCCAGTTGGCCTGTTGTTTAACATGGCAACTTCAAGGATAAATATTAATATTTTTTAATCATCTCATTTGGCAGAGGAACTGAGGAGCAGCTGCTGTGTGTACGGCTCCCTTTAACTCACGTTCTGAAATAGGCTGGACTTGCCTGTCCCCCTTTAAAAATGTCCTAGAAGGCAAACCCCTGTTGGAATCCGACTTTGGTGGCAGGTACAATTACATACTCTTGTTGCAAGGGAGACAGAATTGTGACCAAATGATATAAATCAGTTTGCAGAGCAACATTCAGCAAACAAACAACCCTCCTGGACACTTTAGGAAACGCGACTGAGTATAAATGGTTATATTAGCACGCGTTTCCCCCAGTGTTGTATTTTGGTTATGTTCTGATCGCTTAATGCTAGTCATCACGTTTTATGAACCTCACCCACAAAAACTAACATGCAAACTGAAATTTAGGACTCCTGACCTTTAACACAAAATGGCCATAGGTGTTCCCACAGCTGTTAAATAAACCTATGTTTATGGAGTCATAAATGTAGTGCAGGTGAGGTTTTCAGTGATGTAATAACAACTTCCATCGCCACGCAGTTTGTCATTTATACAGCAGTGTACCATCACTGGTGAATATTGTTTTACAATAACAGCACAGGTTCCTTGGATTAAATCACTCTTTCTTCATTTATGAGTCATTTGACCTTTAACCTTCCAGAGGAAGATCAAACCACTTCTGAAGGCCCCACTCTTTTAACTGAGGAGCAAAACAGTTGGTTAGATAGCTAAGGAGGTTGGTATGTGCCCCCAGGGTTTCACAAACAACTGTCCTAGATCTTTTATAAGATAATCTTAACATAATCATGTAGCCACAAATTGTCGTGTAAATTCCCAATTAAAAACACCAAATAGGAGCCATAAATCATGACACAACTGCCACCTTTTCAGGACTGAAATACAGTTTGAAAAGCAGCAGAGAAGCTCTTGTTTGTGCTTGTTTCAGCACTCAACAAGCCAACAGCAGAACAGCTCATCTGATTTACAAGCAAGCGACAGAGACACGGGACAACCGAAACTGCTCAAGATTTCACCTAAGCAGCAGCGAGGAGCACAGCACTGGCAAAACTGCTCTGTCCTCCGCTCAGGACTATGCTATGCTAGTAGTTCAGGACTACGCTAGTGAAAATGAGCATGTGCGCTGGCACGCTTCCACACCCTGGGCCCAATTTACATTGCATTGTAGCACACTCCTGTTGGAAGGATTGATGGCAATTTGGGGGGCGGGAGGAGATTTTGCTTTAAAAAATGGCAGCTTAATTACACTACAAAACGTTAGACAAATAAATAGTCATTAAAGCCTCTGATTCATGGTTGATTGGCTGCTTTCCACAAACTTTTGCAAGGCCGGGCTCAGACCTGAACCGCAGACGCTGTCCCAAGCCGGCGCACGGGGGCACAGCCCATCTGCACAGCGCCCAGCGCCGCGGCAGGGGCCCAGCGGAGCCACCGGGAGCGCCCGCCGGTGGGTGCAACGTGTTCGCCAGGAAACGGGTCCCCAGCCCTGCTCGTGGCACCACCGGGGGCCTCCATCTGAGACATCAGCTCTTCCGCCATCACCGAAGTCGGTCTCTGTTTCCTTTGCGAAGATCCTTGTAGAAGTAACCTAAATTATTTCAGGACCAGGCCTTTGCGCTACGAGGCTCAGACGCTTTCTCTTCACATGCACGCTCACTCGCGCACGCACACAAACACACCCTTTCCCTGTAACATCTTTCCCCACTCTGGCAGCCAGAAGCATGATCAGAATGAGTTTTATAGGTCATGCATAAACAATCCCGACAATTAATTAAAAACTTTTAAAGCATTCTGCAAATGTCTCAACCAGTTGCTGTCAACAAGCAATCAACAAATGCAGGAGTTTTTCTCCTCCCACTTTACACTTTCTATATTTCTCAATACTTGCCAGAATGTTGTGGTGACATGCAGACAATAGATGCTTTACTAAACGTGTCCTTGATATCTGCATAATCTCCTTTAATATATATCATTAACTTAGGCCATTCCCATGTTATTGCTTCCCCAACACTGCTAGCACATCATGATCTGGAAGGAGCTATTTATTGCTCTGAGAATGTGACTCTCTTGCCCAACCGGTCAGGCCTCAAAATTATACTTACTCATCCATTCTACCTTCTGTTCCCTCCAGTATCTAATAAGGGACTAAAATGAGAACTTGCAGTCACCTTCTTGCACTATAACATTCCTCCCAAACACTTCTCCATACTGCTAAAATCCAGGCATCTGCAAATACAAAGTTATGCAAAAGTATGGGGGCCACCTGATGAAATCTCTCCTCTAATCAACTTTTTCAAGTAGAAAATATGGTCTTTAATGCTTGTGAGGTATACAGCAGTTGAATCCTCTGAAGGGAATCTCAGATTTTTCAGGAAGAGTTTCGGAATTGTAAAGGAGACACCTTCCCCTGTGTTATCTGTAAAAATTTGCACTTGGGACACAGGATAGAAACAGTGCATTGGCAGAAACATGGAGCAGTCAGTAGTAAGAGGCTTATGCTGACAAAACAGCATCTTGGAGTGATAGGCAAGGCCAGATTTTCAGCCTAAGTAACCTGGATTGAAGCAGAACCCAGGCAGTCATCTATTTCTCCTACCGCAGACTTAATGAGTCAGCTCTGGGACCATAGGCCCTAAGCAAATATCTTTGGACGGGGCAGCCTGCAGTGAGGAAATGCTTGAATGTCTGTCTGGGGTCCACACCTCACAAAGGAAAAACAAATCTGGCTAAAGGCTCCCTTGCTGTGACACAGAAGAGTTTATGGTCCATCAAAGCCAGCGTGAATGACCTGGCTCCTGAAGCTGCCCTGATAACCTACTGCTGTGCAGTGCTCAATAGGGCACCATCGCACTGGGCACGAAGGCAATCCTGAGGCTAATCTACGATGCTGAATTAATCAGAAATGCTCCCATGTGCAGCATGGCCAGCTCAACTGCACTGCTCTGAGCCATTTCCATCCAGAGGGTCACACATATCACTACCACAACCACCCCTTCTTCACACTCCCAGGCATGGAGCACAACTGACGTTAGTAACAGAGCCTTATCTCAACACCTCTGTGTTCCTTCCCTCACTTTTTTTTTTAATTGATTCATTTTGCCTTTTTGAGAGCAGCTGTCAGATTACCATCAACCTCTCCTTTCTTCTCTGCCTTCTCACCATGACCAGCAAGGGAGATCCTGCGGGAACAATGGTCACACCTCACCCTATGCAGCAGTTTTGCCCAGCATGGTACTGGGGCCAAATGTATCGACATTCCCAATGTTTTTCCTGCAGAAATACTTCAACTAGGTTCTTGTCATCCCTCCTTTAGAATAAATCCTCTCAGATTTGGAATCTGGCTTTAGACAGATAATGCAGATCCAGCCAGGGATAGAAGGGAAGTAACAGCACCATCACACAACTCTCCTTGTCCCTATCTCCAGTGGAAGTTAGGCACCAAGTACAGCCACAATTACAAGAACAGAAGGCAGAGGAAAAGCACATGCTATTTCTTACTTGTCACTGTTTTTCAAGAAGACAGACAACTGTGAGGGTCCTCAACCAGACATGTCAGGCAGAAATCGGTGTGTTAGAGAAGTCCTTACATGATTTTCCAGGTTTAGGATGCAGAACAATTCACCTTCTGTTAAAACTGTTAGTTTTTTTTATGACAGAACCTTTGAATTGTAAGATACAGTCTCTACCAGATTCTCATTTCACACTGATGTAAATGTCATGAAGTGTCACCCTGGAACAAACCCCACCTCAGACTTCAGCCAAGAGCCTGCCACCTAACTCCTGCAAGGCCTCTGAGACTGCCAGAACAGCACGGTCTGTTACAGTGGTGGGGCGACCGGTAGCAAAAATAACACGTATATTGCCAAAGAATGGAGAAGTGACTGCTCTGGAATGAAGACTGCAGAAAGCTTGCAAAGAAGGCTTTGCTTTCACCTTCTGGAGACAGCTTTTTCAGAAAACAATATTTTCTGTATATGTCTTAAGAGTGGCTATTTCAGGAGTCACCACGGATCCATACTCAGTATCTGAAGGCTGTCTGAACTGCACAGGATATAACATCTAGCCTGCTGCATTTGGAAGGCACTTCTCAGATGCTAAGGACTTAATCCTCACACCATGCCAACTGAGTATTATGCTTTAGGCCACAGGGAACATCCAGAACCATGCCAATGAGAGTCAATGGCAGATGCCTGAAGTATGAGCTTTGTTGATCTGAACTACATAGATATTTATGCAGGCTCTCCAAGCCTTCCCCAAAACATACAGAGTTCAGCCATGTCCAACCCGTGAAGACTCCTCTGGGACCAAATTCATTTCTGATGGTTCTGAAGTCCTGAGTCAGATCCTGGAATATTTACTCCTAGCACCTTAAATTTGGTACAGATTGCAGGAATGATAATTCTACAGAAGCAGAAGCTGGGACACAGGCTGTGTCCTCCCAGAGGAAGACAGTCAGATCTGGCCCCTTCCTTTTTTATTTTTATTTTTATTATTTATTTATTTATTTATTGTAAATGCCATGACATCCTCTGCTGTTCCCCAGACAGTCCTGAGAGAAGGCAATTCATCTTGCAAGGAAAGGCCAGCAGGTTCACTGACCTAAGTAACAGGCATACTACAGGAACCCTAGAATACATACAGACAGCCTTTTCAATTTCAGATAAATGCACATGCCATTGTTTGGGATTTCCTACCCACTCTATTCTCCTGCCAAATTCACTGCGTTACCCTTTGCCCACCTCCAGTGGGCTTTAAGTCCCTATGTCCTATATCAGTGCTGCAGTCCACTGTCAGTCTGAATATTCTCGCTGGCAATCTCTGCTAAAGCCATGACAGAATATATAAAAACATAAAATGGAGCAATTTTCTCCTTTGTCTTGCACAAAGCTACCAGCAGTTGTAGTAGAAACAAAGCAACCAGGTCTAGCTGGCCAACTAAAAAAGGCTGGGGAAGGAGATGAAGTGTTACGCAGCCTGAGTTCTACTGATACCTGTATTTTTTTTTTAATTGTCAGCTGTTACTAAGATTTCTAGACTGGCAATATTCAGGACTTGATTTACATTTATTATGGAGATGAACATTACAGAAAACAAGCACGGCAACAGCATATTGCTCTTCAGCTTTTGTTTTTTGATAAGCCATTGCCATTGTGAAATCTATCCAACTGCTCATGAAACTCTGGCAAACTGAAACTGGATCCTTCTGCCCGAGCCCCGTAACACAGAACCTTGTGCCAGATGACTGTATTTCTTGCATGCGTAAAATTCGCTTCAATCAGTTGACAGAAGGTTTGGGGTTTTCCAAATGTTGTGAACCTGGTTGAGATTATTGAGATCTTCAACTATAGGAGTGTTGGGTTACTGTTCTTTTAAAGCATGCTTCCTCTGACAACAAAATGTAATTAAGGAGGCCATCTCTGTCACGTTACGGTCTCTTTTTAGAAGGTCTAGAAGAATGTAAAAAGGGCATAGGAAAAGTTGCTTAACCTTCTTAGAAATAAACATCCCTAACATTTTTACATCTTCCCTTTGGTCCATATTGGTCACAATGATGAAACAATTTAAAGGAGAAAAGGTCACAGCAAAGCAGTGAACTTTATATGCTCTTTAGTGCAATAAAAGTTTCCTAATGTATTAGCATGGGAAAGGCATGCCTAGCAATATGTGAGAAGAGGATGCATTTCAGATTCTCAATCGACTGTTCAGAGAAGAAACGGCTTGGATATCTGTGTCAATCAAGCACACAAAAAATGAAACACTTGTAAATTGTCCATCTTACCTATTTTCTGCAAAAGGAAGAAAATCCAGATTCAAGCATTCCATCCAATATTCAACACACATGCAGTATCATGGAAAACCGGGTACCTCACTGCCAATGCATGTGCTGTACAGAGGGTATGTTCAAAAATTGGCATGGTTTAAACTGTCTTTAATTTGTGCCAGTACCTACGGGCAAAAAAAAGATAAATTTGAGTCAGGAAGACCATTTTAGGCTTTATATTGCAAATGACTTTATATTGAAAAAATATATATTTTTATTATACATATTTGCTGTTTTGCTTGCATGTGGCCAGGGTATTCAGGAAAATTCTTATTTCCAAGTTGTTCAGAAAGCACCACTTGTTAGAAAATTCACATTTTCCTCCCACTTCTCATGTTGTCAACACAAACACAACTCCTTCTCATAATGCAAATGTCAAACCTTTCTTTTTTTTTCTATTAAAGCCAAACATTCTGCAGAAAATTTATAACAAATAGCATCTAAAATCCATGCACTACTTATTAATTTTTAAAATTTATTTTTCTTTTAAATGTGGCTGGAGTTGATTATTTTCCTAAGGCAACCGTTTTTGCTGCCTACTTTTAGAAACTGCACTGGGAGCAAGAATGATTTTATTTCTATGTACTGTTTCCCAGAATATGTCTTCCTCAAAATCTCCACATAAAGCCTTTTTTAAAGCTTACTCTGTTTTTCACCATTCTGGAGGTTCACTTCATTTTGTATTTCTGGTCGGTGGCAAAAGGATTTTTTTCTTCCCCAAACACCATATTTTACAAAAATTGGTAAAGGATATGCACAGTAGGTCTCACAAGTATTCACAACATCAAGTGATTCTAAGAACTGCACAGATTCAGTCAAGAAAGAAATATATTGAGCTGTGTGTCCAACCAAAACCATCCCAAACTTTAAGTCCTGAATATACAAAACCTCCATGAGTGAACTGTAACCAAGAAGAATCCATTAAAATCATTTGAAAAATGAAAACTTGAGAAATTTGTATCTGTTTGTGAACAATTCATGAGCACAGAATGAGGCACAATTCATGGAATGAATTATTCTTTGTGAATTATTGGCCTAGTATTATCCTCGTAACCAATAAGACACATGATTTACATTTCTTTTACAGGCGATAGTAGCTAATTGATGTCCTGGTGTGATATGGAATGAAGCACAGTCAAATAAATAAATTGTTTCCTAAATTCTTCACAAAAACACATTAATATCTTAGACACCATGCAATTGTATGCAGTGAACACTGCTAAGACAGTAATCGTGTCATCAAGAGTTAATTTATTCTCAGCAAGTCCATGTAATGCAGATATTAATCTCCTGGAGCACACACTGTTGTTCAGGGTTAAAACATTCACAGTTTCTGAAACATAAACAAGTCTCGCATACGCAGCTGTTCTCGAGTAGCCAAACCGAGCTGCTGCTTGAGGAGTATTTGTCGCTTAACAGCCTTTTGAGAAGAATGAGTCAAGAAATGCGGAGCACAAAGGGAGGGCGAACGTGTTCCTATTTCCATACATTTTCCTGCTACCTGTAGTTTACAGCTACTGAGTTACGGGTGCATATGGATTCTGTAAAAGCAAGCAATGCGACTCTTGGCAAGCAGCAGGGCTACACGTGAGGCTCAGAAGAAACACTCTTTCGAGAAGACAGTTTGAACGTAAAAATTACTTAAACCAAACAAATCACTTCCTAAATCCATCTTGCTTGTCTATGACCTTAGTTTGCCACCACACAATTAAAAATGGAAAGAGTACACACACCAGAACAAAGCCAATGATTACACTGAGCCAGATGCCGCTTTTGCAGGCAGCCCCGGGCAGGACCGTGCGTACAGGGCCACCGCTTGAGTGACACCAGAATGACCCCTGCCACATCCAGCGTGAAAAAGCACGCGAGAACAAAAGTAGCCTCTGAACAGGTGGCCACCACAAACCCTACATGCCTTTACGCCTTCAAAATAAGGCTAGGGTAACCCCACCTGCACCGCGCTTCGTGCAGCTGCGCGCAGGGCAGGAGGACCCCTGGATCCGGCCCTTCATTCTCCATGCTGGTGCCTCTGGGGAAAGCTGCGAATGAGAAGATTTGATACACTTCCTTTACATGGTTTTTTTTTTTTCCTTCTCTCTTTTTCTCCAGTTGGCTCCCTTTAATATGGCTCAGCACAACCGCTTTATGATATCTTCATCAACCACTTGAAAGCTCTGGGTCAGAAGCTCGGAGATTTGAAGGTAGAACTGTGCTAATTGGCTGAATGGCCCTTTTGACCACAGTCAATTTCTGCTAATTAGAAAAAAGAATAATTAGCTAATGTTGGTGAAGAACTTTGAAGATGAATAAGCTATGGGGAAAGTACTTGGCATTATTAGTGAGGAAAAAAGTTTGATCCCTTTTAAAATTTGTATTTAAGTAGTTCAAAGTGATTTTAAAAGGAGCAAATAAAATGGCTAACCACCAGAAGATTAATACAGTGTCTTTTGGGAAATTACAGTTTGTATTATACAATTAAGTATACAATTGCTTTAAGAACTCCTCCTCGGAATTTTCAATTTATTTCCGGTCAGCATACTTTTTACATGTCATTTAATCCTTCCTCTTATCCACCTAATTTGTACAGGTAAATTATAATTACTACAAAATAATAATGGCAATGGTTAGACAAGTAAATGTGAGTATGCACCTGAGAAATATCATATTATAAAACAGTCTTGTATACATGACTCAAGCACATTGTTTTCCATTTACCGGATGCTTTGTCTACTTAGAGCTCTTCTCAGAACAACGCTGTAAACACCTTCACAGAGTGGATGTGATGGGCCACATCCTGAACTGGTAAAACCAGCACAGACCCATTCTTTATCACAGGCTAAATTATTCCATATATATATATATATATATTTATCACTGACAGTAATTATTCCTCTTTGAAATGGCGTGAAAATGGCAAGGCAAAACATCAAGTTCTCCTGTCCTCTTGCTGAAGGCTGGGGGTATTTGATATGAAGCCTTTTAGTTGTGTAAACCTCTTCTCTCTGTAAAAAAAAGCATGGTGCACACTGTCCAGGACTGAAACATTGCTGGGGCCACAAATGAGAGTACTCTGTTTGGACATAAATATTCTCTTTATACTTCCAGCTCCTGTAAAAAAGGAACATCTTTTGTGTTACCATTAGTACAGAGCCTGTTCCCATCTGAATAGGCTTCCAGGTACTTCAGCTCCAGCTGCATGACCAGAATTCCAGCGTAACACGCTGTACTTCTCCTGCAGGAAGGACTGTACTTTGGCTTACCAAACCAGCCACTCCTAAGAGACACCTCTGTAGCATGAGGTACATGTTTGCACATACTAATGTATGTTGCTTTTCTCCCCTCCCTTCTAAAACTGCCACTCAGAAATAATTTAGCCCTTGTTAGCTGGAATGATAAATGGAAGATATATTTGGTAACCTTCATACCTGGTTTCCTTCTGGCCCCTCCTCTAGCTTGTAAAACTTAAGATGAAATTACCAACCCACTGACATTCGTATTCTATTGCCAAAAACCATCTGGATAGTTTATACATGTGCTCGAGAGAAGAAAGAAGTAAAATAAGCTTTGGATCTCTATGTTGATTCCTACCCTGCTTTGTAGACACATGACGCAAAGCCCTCAGATCCAATAACACACCGTTTTGTACAGGAGTAAGCTAAACAAGATGTCATGATGTGAAGAATCAAGTCTTAAGCATCTTTTGGCATCTTGAGTTCAAATAAAAGCAAGAGGAATGTAGCTTCTTTCAGAGATGGATATGCTGGGTTGACCTACTGTGTTGTGTGGGCTTCAGAAACATGAAAGCAGAGTCCCTGTCTTCTGCATATGGACATAAAAACTAATTTTATTTTTTGGTAAGAGAAAGAAATTGTCCGGCATATTTGGCTCCTGTGTGACCTACTTTGGACTATTGAACAGATCTTTAAGATGCCTTCTTGAAGTGAGAAAATGCATATGAATATATATTCATATGTGTATGAATGTGTATGTGCATATATATTTATATTCATACACTTTTATCTTTTTTTGTTTGTTTGTTTTAAAGCAGTAAGTTGTAGGTGAGTTCAGGAGAAAATATTTTCAGCCAAAATCTGCCCCAAGCTTTAAACAGACGATTATAACTTTAAAGAAGGTTGACAGTCTGCCAGGCAAAGCAAAATCACAGGGGATCAGCATGAAGAACCTGTTGTTCTCACAAACCCAAAGTTTAGTTTCAAGGAACTGCAACCATGACAAATTATGAGTTTGTGGATGTCAGTACACCAGGGATGGGTCATTCTCATGTACTACTGATCCCTAGGGCATGGGAAGTCTGGAGGGAAGGTACCTGAGTGACATTTTAGCTTTCATGTCAAAGCGGAGGACAGCGAGCAGCCGCGTGGAGTTTGGCTGTGTGGAGCCCTGC
This sequence comes from Anseranas semipalmata, assembly GCA_013399115.1. Taxonomy (NCBI): domain Eukaryota; kingdom Metazoa; phylum Chordata; class Aves; order Anseriformes; family Anseranatidae; genus Anseranas; species Anseranas semipalmata. Next base: position 321,859 of record VXAA01000513.1, read on the forward strand.
AACGCCTTAGCAGTTCTGCTGCCCTTCCTCCCACCTCTGGTGTGGGGCTGGGCAGTGAGCTCATCGAAAGGAGCAGGACAAGAATACTGTCCTACATCAGCCAAAAGCCACTTATTTTACCAAATAACCAAGAGGTTCTCTGTTTTTTCCCCAGACATTTATTCTTTTCCCACTCTCTAGTAATAGCTAGAAATGACACATACATAGCTCCCTATCACGAAAATAGCAACAAAAGAGTGATACTCCAAACCAGTCTACTAGGAACACGTCTTTTTCTTAGAAGTAGGAAAAAAGCCTACAAAACATATGAAGCATGTGAATTAACTAGTGCCAGTGTTTCCAAAACCACTGAAAGAAAAGGAAGATCCAAGAAAACCCTGATATTTATATATCTGGGGTTTTCTATCAGATCTTGCAATGTGACAACAACATATGTCAGTGTCAGCACAGGTCCTGCTGGCAACACCTTGAAAACTGTGTGGAGGTATAGAAAATAAACAGCACTAGCTGTGATTTCCGTGATAAAATACGAATGTAAGGAAAGCCTCTTGGGATCCATAATCTGGAATTGTCACGGGATACAGATTGTCTGTCTTTCTGATAAAAGATGTCAGTTCCTTTTCTGGGTTTTAAACAGAAAGAAGCGCTTGTGATTATTAGGCTGGCTGTATACCATGAGGTCTGTTGACAGAATCACTACACACAGCGGATGTGTCTGCTTCACCCATCAATGTTCCTAAAATTTCTGTATCAGAAGAACACTGCAGCCCGGTCTCAGCCATAGGAAACCCATCTCCCCAACTCCAGAACTCCTAATTTCCCTTAGCACACATGGTGGAAATAGGCTGAAATTTCTTAGTACCCATACAGATCAAAAAGCTTCCACTAGGTTATCCCACATTAGGCATTCATAGTTTTAAAAAGCAGCTGATTAATTAAGCCTGATGAAAGATCGGGTAGTTGCTGTTGCAGTTTTGCAGAGCTGGAAGCTCATGCTGTGAGGTGTGCAATGTTTTGTCGGGGAAGGATGTGCACCCTGAGCTAGCACAGACTCAGCTCCTTTGTGGGAAGCACTGCCAGGCTTTCAGAAGGGGAGCCCAAGCTGCACTATGCTGCCTTTAAAACTAATTAAGAAGAAATGTATTCCACATTGAGAATTATTATACTCAAGTACCATTTAATACTCCAAAGAAGGCCAAAGACTGAAATATTGACCTTTCTGCTGCCAGCGTCGGCTCTGCTGCCAACCCAGTGAATGGAGAAGTAAATCCTACACAAAACAGGCCTGTTGCTCAATGTTAATTTTAAAGTGTAGGAATGAAAAATGTTTTTCCAAGTGCCAGTAATAAAACAGAACCCACATGAGCTGTCTGAAAACGAGTCTCTGGGCTGAATCAGCAGTAGCTCTCACTTTGTACACCACAGCCTGGCTGGTGAAAGTTCCTCTGGTTGGCACAGCAAACACCAGGACCTGCACTTCTGCAAATCCCTACTAAAGAAGACCGATGGGACTGTGTTTTATTTGGAGACATCTCTCCAAAGCTTGAAATGACTCTTCTCAGAGCACAGTATTGGGGGTGAATGGACCTGCCACTAGGGGTGAATCCGAATGACAATATTCTGTTCATGTCAGATATCCTGCAAAAACAAAGCAAAGAGGGATGGCAAACGTGCTCTTTTGTTGTCTGATGGTTGCCCAACTGAAACTGCACAGCTCTCAGCCACTCCACTCCCCAGATTTCCTAATACCCTCAACCCAGTATAAATTGGGTTGCTCTCCAGTTTCTCACAGAAAACCAACCGCACGTGCACGCAGTAAAATCTAGTCTGTCACGCACGGACCCAGTGAATCATCCGTTTCTGCACCGACTTCAGGTGTACATCACCACCGCAGGAACATGACTGGTTTCCCTCCGCACTACTTGTAACCCAGGGTAACTCCGCTCAGATCAGTAGCGCTGCACCTGGGTATCCAAGAGAAAGAGAGCTTCTATCCCTCAGCATTACAACTGCAAGCCTGAAAGCGTGGATTTCTGCATGAAATTCTTCCAAAACACCATTTCCACCCACACTGCTGTTTGTGACTCACAGATGCTTCACTACCAAGTGTGGGAGAAGTGCCTCAGCCCTGCCTGTTCACGTTAACGCTCCTCCTGTGGCTGTTCCCGCTGCCCACAAGGTCAATGCGTCATCTACCAAGGGTAGTGCAGACACCCATGAAGCCCATACTTATCCTGACATACAGAGCCCTTCCAGACTGCCACATGGCCATGTGCTCATCCAAAAACTCTTCCTTGTTCTCCTTATGTCTTGAACGGTCATCCAGAAAAAGTAAAAACACTCAGTTTATAACAATCACCTGTCTTCTACTGCAGACCACCCATACGAGGACACAGGATATGGAAAGGAAACTCAAACGCAAATGGAGACTCACTGACACTGAAGAAAAAAATCCCTATAGTTTATGTCCACTGCATGGGCAAAAAGAAGAGTTAGAGCTTGTGAAAATATAGCTCCTGTAAAGCTGCCAATGTTAACGTTGCTGACAGCTCCAGCTTATCAGCCATGCAAATGCTGGTAATGCAAATCAGAGCTACACAGAGTTAAAAAAAATATTCCTGCAACCATGGATCAATATTCATGATATTTCTTAAGCTGCATCCTCCTCTCTCTTCCCTGACTCTCCACCCACTTTTGAACCTTCGCCTCACCCCTTCCCTCGAGCATACCAGCCAGATGCCCAGCATGTAATCTATGTTGATGAGCAAGTAATTTTATTAATTAATCCAGGATGCTGGGTAGTGCAATATTTTTCAGGCAATTTCTTTCATCAGAATTATGGCTTTTGGTTGATTTTCTGTATGTGTATGATGTCAGTGGAGTACCAGGGAATATAGTGAAGGGACTAGGCAGCCTTACTGGAGAGTGCATGCTTGTTGTCCAAAGCAGGCGGCTCCCAACGGCCAAATTTAAACCACTGAAGTAAACAGAAACACTCTTTTCATTGACTTCAGTGGGCTTTGGATCAAGTCTGTAAGCTTCAGTAACTCTGCAACATTATAAAACTCAGTTTTGCAGAATCAGAGTGACTGAATTACTGATGCCCACTCCCACTTTATTATTTATTCAAGTTTGATAAAAATATCATGTCACATGATTTTTCCTGTTTATTTTTCTCTTCTCTTCCTTTTTTAAAATACATTTTGATTATGCCAAAAGGGCAAATGGCCAGTTTAACTGACTTAAGCCTTTGATCCTCATGAGTTACATGTCTCTTCAGCAAGGTTCTCATTTGAAGTGCTTTCAGCACCTGATTTATTAACAGTCGGGTGGAGTTAGGCTGTTTTGCAATTCCTGAGAAGCTGATAATAAATCTGATGCTCGTATCACAGGTGGTGCTGATATTTTAGCTGGATTGCAAAAAAAAGTTCATAAACTGAAACAAATGTTTCTATATTGATGCTTCTATCCTGGAGTCCAGAAAGTTGTCCATTCTGGTGGACATTTTGCCTTTCATAGATTTCCTCTCTGATTACGCCACAATTCAATCTTTCAAATGTCTTCCCTTCATATTATACTCATAAATTTTATTTTAATAAAAATAGGTGTCTAAAAGGCATAAACAAAAAATCCCCCCCCCCAAAAAACCTTAATTCTTTTCCAAACCCTTTGCACATTTTTTTTTAAACCAGATGTTTCCCCAACTGTCATTGTGATGAAAGGAAACCCAATATCCCCTCTGCTTTCCAGTGCAGAGCCACAGAAACAAGGAATGACAGAGGAAGAGCAAGAGCCATCTTAACTGGGAGGTGATTATTACAGCTAGAACAGAAAGAGCGAGGACACATGCTGGTGGTGGGAGCTCATATATTTGAACATTCTTGTTACCTTTTTTCTCACAGTCTGAAATAATTTTAAAGACTGCATCTGTGCGATTCAATACTCCAGCTGAAACAAAGTCAAATAAACTCCACCCACCTGTTAGGCAACATTCTGCAAATCCCGTATTAATGTCACGTTCCTAATTATATTTCACTTCTCCTATTACATTTTTGCTATGATCCTGTCTTCATTGAAAGCAGCTTTCATCTTAAACACAGTTTTTCTCTCTCTCATCTCCCCATTTACCCACCCCAGCCACCATTCATTTTGCACAGCCAGCTAATAGTTCCAATTTTCATGGATAATCTTACTCCCAAATCATTTACAGTACAATATTAATTATATGTTTTCTTTCAGGCTGACTCACCCTTCACTCTCTCAAGCTATGCTTAGTTTATAAAGCCATCACAAATGGTGCGGTAAACTTGAACAAGAGCTAAGAGCCTTGCAAAGCTGCCGTGCTGTCTGGAGCCAAGTAAAAATATACTTCCGCTCCTTCAACAACTCGCCGTGTTGTCTTCTATATGAAGGCAAGGTGAGGCAAAAGAAGCAACATACATAATTAATATTTCATTCCTTTATCCAGAAGGTGTCTCCCACCCAAAAAATGGATCCTCTACAGATCCAGCTGCTCATTCAGCAAAGGATGCAAGCCTGTGCTTAAAATTATGTAGCTGCTAAAAGGATCTCATACATAAACAAATCAGGCGGTTATTAGAAGAAGCCTTCCCATAGGTTGACAGTCGCTCATTATGCATTTCAAAAGGATCTTTTCCTTTTAGGGCACTGGTGATTTCCTTCTCCAACATCACTGTCCTATTATTTTGAGTAAATACACCACAAATGGATGAGCAGGAGGCACGACTGATCAGAATCACTACTCCCCTCGAGAGTCCCCATTTCCAACTTTTCCCACTCTTCCCTCCTGTCTTTGTCCCATCCTATGCTCAAGGAATCAGGAAAAAATAGTTTTGTTTTTTTTTTCTTTTTTTGCATAAACAGGACTGTATGGATGTGCTTTTAATGTGAAACACAAGCTTTGTTACGAACGCATGGGATCATTTTCTAAGCACGATGCTTAAATGGAAAATAGAGTGCTTGGGAAAATCAGTCCAAATTCCCTTCCCCACTCATAGCCTGATGATGTAGAATTCAGACTGAACGAGGGAAGGAGACCTTCTCCTGCACCGTAGACATAAATCTTTTCTCAGCATTGCTGGAAAAGGCTCTGTGGCTTACATAGGTGAGACAGCTGTGAGGAAATGCAGGGGGATTTGCTATGGGAGAGCTTGTCCAGTTATTGCCTGCAAAAACATACGACTTTAAGTTGATGGGCATCTTACTGCACAGATGGCAATGAAACCATTATGTACTCCTTCCATGCTCATCTCCAGTGTGCCAGAAACACAGGAAGAGATAGGATCAATCAGTATATGCTTCTTTACATTTCTTTCTCCTAAGTCTTTTTTGTTTTGGTTTGGTTTTGCTTTGGTAGCTAACTGCATCTCCATGCATAGTTAAGATACTGAAGGCATTTCCTAATGTTGAGCTCTTCTCTTCTTATCACTAAGCCATAGCTAAACCTCTTCTTTCCACTTTGCAAAGCTGCACGTAGCTGAGGGTTTGAGAAATCTTAAATCTTATTCTCAGCATTCACTATTAGGTTCCAGGCTAAGAATGTCAGTCTCACTAATTTGGCAAAAATTTTACCTTACGCCAGCGATTTGCTTCCCAGCTGCCATCGTCTTGTTACCCAGGAGCTGCATTAATCTATTATAGCTGTTCTCAAAAGCAGATAATTTGTGCCTCTGTATCGACGCCCAGATGCCAAAATAAGGCCAAAGTGTTCTCAATGAGTAAACCCTGCTTGCATCTGCAGATCTGGGACCAACCAGCCCTTCCAGAACAAGTCAGTACAGCTCCTGACCTGCTGTGACTGGCACCTACCTTTTATAGCTGCAAGGGACCAAGATTGTAGGCAAAGATTATTCAGGTAAGTATGTCCTGGCTGCAGTCCGAGCAGAGTTGTAGGGATGTGACGCAGGAGTTACAATGACATTTATCTCCTAGGCTCTCCCGTGCAAGGAGAAAGTCTCTGGGCACCAGCGGTCTGGCTCCAGGAAAGACTTGCACCAACAGAACTGGAGCCAGCAATCCACAATGAAAATGTACAGCTCCTCTTTAACCTGCACACTTGTGCTTGTGTAAAAGCAGGCCCTGGAATATAATATAGATGATTTACCACTTCCCATGCACTGCTATCCAGCTGGGGGCAAGAAGGCAGCTTTGGCTGAAATTGCAGCTGAATTCACAAACTCCAAACAGCCCTTTTTTAAAAAAAGAAAAGACTCCCTTTAGAAGGGAGTCTTAGTTACGTGATTTTCCCCGTTTTGTTAACAGTTGTAAAGAGAGGCGGGAATGCTTGGAAGTGTTTGAGAGCTGACATGACAGAATGCAACAGCTTTTCAGTGTCTCAGTGGTCGGCTGTGTAAATTAGTAGCTAGACCATTTTACAAATGTATATTATTTACCCAGCAGATGCTGTTACGGTCTCTTGTGTAAATTCATAATTAGACTATGTACTGCTTTGTGAAAATCCTTTAATAACAAAGGTGCCACTGGGTGCTGAAATAATTAAATCAGCCCATTTGAAACAACACTAGTTCGCCACTTCGACTTGGGTGATATAGTATTACACATTCCTGTAAAAACAGCCAGAGAAATTGAGAATGATCAGCTACAAACTTCAGATACAAGGGATAATGTTACCCATTCAGTAGCTTTGGGTTTGGCATGAGTCTAGTGTCACAGTTGAAAAAGTTGCAGCCAACATACCAACAGCACAGACAAAGAACAGATGATCCATCTCCTCTGCCATCTATCATGCACAGCATTGCCAATTCCAGAGCTTTACCAGCACTGACATTTAAAACAAAGTATGTGTCAACCATATTAAATAATACACCAAGCTGTGGGTTATTAAGTGTGGGGTAATTTGACCACAGCAATTAAACTGAGATTAAAGAATGATAAAGGCAATGTTATATACACTGTTCAGTGGGGTTTTGGGAACATATGGAGTCCTGAATATTTCCAAGTGTGAAAGCCACATCAGAAATTAAGGCGCATGTCAGTCACAATCAACATCCTCCTTCTGCACCCTCCCTCCTCCCCTTCCCCCCGTGAGATGACGCTTTCGAATGGTGATGGGTTTTATTCTACATATATTCAATAACGGAGATGTCTTCTGACTTGAGGCTCCAGACTGCAGCCCAAGGGACACGTCTGCAATGGTTTAACATGGTAGCACACCAAAAACACACGATTTGTCAGAGTCTTTTGCAAGGCAAGCACTGAGTGGGTAATCCACAGTCACTGTGCACACAGGCCACAGACTTGTGGGCAAACAGTTAATTTTCAGACGAAGAAGCCTCGTGAAGTATCTACTTCTCCTCAAAGGGCTTTATGATAGGAGTCCAATGGGAATTTTGCACATAGCCATCTTTTCCGTACGCATAAAAGCAACTGCATTCAGTCCGGTCCAGTTAAATCCACAGAAAACCAAAACCTAAAGGCACAAGGCAGCTCATCAGCAATCTGCTCCCACATCGTGTCTGCAGGCGTTTCCCCTTCCAACAGGGCAGCCAGACAGAGAAGCAGCCAAGACCCCAGCTCTACAACAGCCAACAAAGGGGGCATTGGAAAATCAGGGTTGGAATTTCCTATCTACAGCCATATTCCTGGAAGTATTTTATTATTTAGAAGAAAAGACAAACTTATCATTGAAGGTGAGCTCACATTCCTGAATTACGCAGTTACCAAGCATGCTGTGAATATGTTCTCGGATAACTGGGGAACAGACTTGCTTAGCAACTGCAGTAAGTGTGGGTCAATTATAACACACCTAGCTTTAACGTGCACAAATAAAAATCCTAATAAAACGATTGAAGCTCATAATCCATTTATAAACAATGTCTCTAACGATGATCCTGATGGAGAGAGCCACCACGGTGCTCCCCATAAATATCTTAGCCTTCCTTCTTTAATATTTCCAGCTGGCTGCCTTTGGGACGTCTTTGAAAATTTCAGGTAAACAACATTTCTCTAATATTTGCTCATCTCTAACCTGAACAATTCAGGTATAGTAAATAGAGGCTTTTGAATATCTATTTGTATTTTAAAAGCCAGCTTTTCCCTGAAAAAAAAAAAAAAAAAGGAGGTATCCAGAATGGTAAATAAAATTTAAAAAATAACCACAACATTAAAGAAAAACAAAGCAACATTCTAGCAAGACATACATGCAGAGAAACACATACATTGAGATAAGAAAACCTCCATTTAGAAATGTCTAAAGAATCTTTAAAATATTCCCAGAAGCCAATGAATCATAAATGGAAAAAAAATTGAAATCCTCCTGGAAATTACTGAGATATGAAACATTCCACAATTGCTAAAAAAAAAAAAAAGCTACATACCCGGACCTGATAGGATATTGACATTGCTAAAAATGTAAACTGCTTACCTCTTACTTGAAGGCTTTTATACATATTAAAAAGCAGGCAATTCTTGCATACCTTTCCCTACTTGCTTATCTGTAAGCACATAAGTAGTTCTGTTGCAATCAATGAGGCTGCTCATATTCTTAAAGCCAAGCACATATTTCATTCAAAAGGAAAAGGAAAAAGGAGAGAAAAAAAAGAAAGCTTATTGAAACGTGGAAGATAGCTCCATTGCAGTGATCCTCTGGGATCACTGTTCATCACTAAAAACTATTTCAAAAAGGTAATAAAATTATTAAATTTATAGATTTGTATGTTTTTATATCCTTATCCAATGCATAGCACAAAATATATGGCCTTTGCATTCCGTCTCGTTATTTTCATTGTCCTTCAATGTTACACTAATATAATTCTTTTTCTAATGATATCCATTTAATCGTCTGAATTTAACTTCTGTTCTCTGGATCTTTGAATACATCCCCAATACTACACACCACTCTATTATCCCTGAATGGGATTTTCAACAGCCTATTAATTTGCTTAAAGGGAGATGATCCTAATGTGTAATGAACCATATTTACTTCCAGTGAAGACATAACTTATTATACGAGAAGAGCACAGAGGCCAGAGCACTGTGGTCACAGAGACTCCTGCAGCCTGAGACCAACATCAGACAACTTTTTCCTCTTCTGAAAGTCTCCTCTGGGTTAGACCATAGCACGACTACAGTCATACAATCACTGCTAGCGCTGGTCTAGACCTCAGACTCGGCACACCCAGGCCATCTCAGGGCCACAAAGGCCAAGCCAACAAGGGCACGTTATATGGTACCAGCTGCCTGCTCGTCTGATGTGCAATGGGCTCAAAGTTGCCCAAAGAGCAGCTCTTTCAAGCCCCAGGCAGCAATTTTCATTCTGCTCTGCTGTAAGCTATTTGTCCACCTTTGCCATCTGCCAGTAGCACTGCTATGGGCACATCTTTTTTCCCATTATCATTCCTATGCCCACGAACCATGAGAATGAAATAGAATACAGTAAAATAAACCAGTTTTAAATACTGCACTCAAAAAAAAATCTCTTTACTGTAATAACAAATGCCAGATCTCATAGCAACTTCTTTTTAATAACTAAGCTATAAACCCCTCAATAATGAGGCTTGTAATGGAAATGCTGAATCTCCCTTTACTGCTGTGGCCTGAACCTGCTACTATAATCAGCTATTTTTATCAGTTAGTTCATTACACCTTAGAAAAATGACTGCTGGCAGCACAAGTCTTGTTTCATTACAGACACTCTTAAATGCTCCAATGTGATACTATAACTAAGACCCAGAAGAAAGAAAGAGGGAAAGCAAGAACAAAAACTGAGGGAGGGACGGAGGGAGGAGAGAAATAGGTGCACTGGATGACAATCTCCTGACTTGTCATTTCCAGCCCTCGTTAGCAATGCAGAAGACTGCTGAGGTGCAGCCCTGCCCAGGCATGGCAAGTTTTCCTTCTTGTTCTAGAAACTTTGTGGATTCCTGGTCATTTCAGAGGCTTTTTGTTCTCCTTGTTTTCCCTGAACACATCGGCTGACATATGTTCACTCATTGCATTGAGCCTCTAGATTCCCAAAGCTTTCGGTGACCAGTGGAATATATTATATAGGCGTTCAGCTTATATAGTTTACTCCCTTTCCTAAACAAGTCATGAGCTTCTTTTACTGGTTTAACTGCAACCATGGCATGTTGAAAGCCTACCTAATTTACTGCATAAACATCTAACTAACTTCCGACTGTGTTCTCTACAGAAGCAGACGAGGACACAGGGAAAAAGTCAGCAGTTGGTCTTTCCTCAAAAGATCTTTAAGAAATACAAAGTGAAATGCAAACCAGAAATAACTTGTACCTATTTTTCTCCCCCAAAACTAAGATCTTTAAAACTTTATATAAAAATGCCATTAATAGTATTATCTCTGCAGGTGCAGCTACATACTGAGTGTCTCAAGGGCACATTGGCATCCTCCCTATCTTTACCATAGTCAGTGAAAGCTGGAGCCATTTCTACAAAAAGTCTGCATTTCAACAAGCACTTTCACTTAACAGCAACACTATGGTGTTGCTCAACAGTGAGATACGATAAAAAGAATCCATAAGACACTTACAATACGCTGTATGACTAATTATTGAGATGTGCAGACATAATCCTTTGACCTTGAAAAAAGTACAAGTAAAGTATTTGTAAATATAATTATGAAGGACACATGGTTGCGACATGTTGACAAACAATATTAAACTTGCAAAAGGAAGGAGATTCAAAGAGATTTTTTTTTCCATGTGCAGAAATTGTACTTTGTTTTCCTTGCTAGCATCCCAAGCAACATCGTGCATATGCAGTTAATCATGTCTTTGTTTATACAAAGACATTACAATTACATTTGAGTTTTCCTAACTCTTGCACATTTAAATGAGAACCATAATGTTGACCATAAGACAGATCCAAACATTCCCCTGCAAGGAGAGAAAACACAAATCCTGTGACTCTTGCCTCAGCTACAAGATGGGGAGGCATTAGTTACACAGCTTTATAACCCTAATCTCTCAGAAATACTTTTTAACTCTTTTCCTTCAAAAACATCAAAATTTAGTCCACATGCCCCTCAAAATACTTAGAAATCCTAAAATCTTTCTCAATCCTGCACTGTAGGGAGCTTCCTCTTGACTTGAGCTGAGCCAGCATAACAGACCCAAAGCAAATTCTGTCCTTAGTCTTTGCATACTGATTGCACTGCATTTCTTCCTATCTTCAGGGACCAAAAACTAACAAGATCCATGCCCTTTAAAGACAAGTACTCATCTTCCTCAAGGCCTCCTTGTTCCACTTGTGTAGCTCAAAGATGCTGGGAAAATATAAAAGAATACTAAAGGGACATGAAGTAAAAATGAGATGACCATTTTATACATTCACTCTCTATCATACTCCCTGCCGCAGGTCTCTAATCCCCTCAGGAAAGACCTCAAGAAATAATTCTGCCAGGAAACATGTCTTCATGAGAGGGGAATGAGCTTTTCACACACCCACTCTGACAGGATACATATTGTGTGTTTGCCCATCTGGCAGAATACTGATCTGGCTCCAGGTTAAGAAAGAAGGAAAGAAAGAAGGAAAGAAGGAAAGAAGGAAAGAAGGAAAGGAAAGGAAAGGAAAGGAAAGGAAAGGAAAGGAAAGGAAAGGAAAGGAAAGGAAAGGAAAGGAAAGGAAAGGAAAGGAAAGGAAAGGAAAGGAAAGGAACAGACTTTTTTTTTTCTTGCAAAGCAATAGAGTATATTAATCAATTATATAAGAAGGGCTATGCAAAAATGCTTTCAGCACGATGCATATTGCATGCCTCAGTCAGGCAGCCCCATTAATATGAGTGAAGGTAAGCCATCTGCGAAGGTGAGCCATTGCCTCAGAGTTTCACAGTAAGTATGAGCAGCACATCCTTAGCCACAAGGCAAGTATAACACAGGTGTATTCTAGGGCAAGAGCACCGAAGCAGAGAGCAGAATAGCATCACCCTTAAACAAAGCTTTTGTGGTTACAGAACAAGTATAAGAGCTTTCATAAAACCGCATGGTTTTATTAAGCAGAAAAAAAATCTCCTCCATGATGATGCGGAACAGCAATTCCCACAAGTGACTGAAGTATAGCCACTCTCTTTTTCTCCCCCCCCCTTTTTTTTTGATAGCTTTAATTTGCTTGTTCTTTATGTTCATTGGCAGCACTGCTAAAATGTATCTTTACAACCTATCGTCTTAGGTAAGATTATATCAACAGCTCCAGATGGACCACTTTTAAAAATAAATTTTGCTTTCCCTTATCATTGACAGGAATCACATTTACATATTCTCCTGGTGGAACTGATAATGCACCAGATGATTAATGTGCCTCGATGTACTGATACCTGTAGACTGTTTGATCAATGTCTCGCAAAGCAAGTGTCTTTCATTCAGTACGCTCAGAGTCCAAAAACACCCTGTGATTAATGTAACTAAATGTTTGGGGTCAGCTGAAGCTACAGTTCCTGTTCCTGATTCAATATCAAACTGAAGATAGGTCACAAGAGAGTGGATTAGTCATTTGAAGAAAAAGTCTAAGCATGCAACTTCAAACTATATCCTTAAGGAAAGCTACAAAAGAGTTCTAGCATTTTTTAGTTACTACTACAGTCTTCTGCACCGTTCTTCACCTCATTGTTAAACAGAACAGCCCACCATACTAAGCCTTTTAATGCCCGGATATTTCCAGTATAAAAATAAGTGGGTTTGATTCAGTCCTTGGCATTGAAGTTTGGATTTATTCAGATTTATTTATTACAGTTAGCGAACCATGAAAATCCAAGTCTCTGAAGTCATTCCCCAAAGAAAGCACTTCTTACTGCTGGAAGATAACAAAATGTCTACTGAACACTAGACCTTTTCCTAGTTTCATTTGATCAGCTGATGTAACACTGACTATTTCTGCCTGTCCTTAAAACAGCTGTTTGCTGGCTCATTAAAAATGGAAGATGTAAGAAGCATGGGGACTTGCTGAAGGATGGCTTTCACTTCCACTCACACTCCTTTATTCCTCTCAAAAGTGTAGGAGCCATACAAGCTGTGCAGCCAACAAGGGAAAAAATGTCTCCTCTTGCCGCTGTGACAGCTCTTCCCGTCTTCACCTCACTCCTACCGCATCACTGACTAGAAGGCAAGAAAGGACAGAGACTTGATGAACACCATCGGCTAGTTCCCTCGTGGGGAACTTGGTTGCCTTAGGCTGCCTCTACAGTCACAGACTACATGGCTCGTCCCTCCGGTCTAGCAACCGGACAAGTCTTCTCTGCATCACTCTGGGGAGTTATCTATACCAGCTGCAGAGGGAGTAGACATTTCAGTGAAGTCCTTGAAGTGAAGTGAGATGAATCCAGGGCCAAATATAGCATGCTGGGAACAGATAAACAGATCCTGTAGGACTTATACATGTTGGATTTGGGATGGCTATTGGTCCCCAAGAGAATAAAGGTGACATGCAGCTCTGCACTGCACCTCCTTCTGCTCAGCTCAGTACTGGCGTTCTGTTCTGTAAACACAAATGAGTACCATTTATGCTGCTGCTATGTCCATTTGGCGACCTGTGTCCCCACACTTTTAAATAAGATCCCCATAACATCAGGTGAGGACTGTTTCCTGAGACTGACTCACACATGGTTACTGAAAGGACCAAAACCTCTCCACTATCAGACCAGAAGAAAGCAAAGTGCTGGGATCCTATGGAAAAGACAGCATATAAAAAAAATAAAACACAATGCTCTACTAGTAAATATGCCAGGAAAAAGGGATAAGGGAGAAATCATCACCTTTTCTAATCTAAACACAATAATTTATCTCTTAATTAAACAATGAGCTAAGCTGATGCAGAGATTTAGGGCTGAACTGTACCTACCCTCTATGCAAATGTGCTCAGGAAGAGATAACCAGACAGCCTTTCCTCTCCTCCTGTGCACTCACCCTGGGAACGGAGAGATCCAGGTCAGCTGGCACCGTCCTCTCCACCAGGTCCCGCTGTGGTCTGCAGGACAGAGCTCACCCTGGGGACAATTCCCACCAGCCCACCCCATTTTCTGCCAGGCGTACAAGAGAGTGGAAGTGACACTGCATGTCACTATAGCACCTCAAAAGCAGAACAAACAAATCATCTGACTGCCTTTCACCAACCAACGAGACAATGCCTTGTTGGACATTTACAGGACAACACAGAATATATCCTTTACTTTATATCCAGCCCCACTGATCCAAAAACCTCTCCCCATGCCTTGTTGCCTCCTATGCTATTGAGTTGCCTCTCTTGCGGCCAGGCTTCACCAGGTGATTAGTGACAGAACAGATGATACCATCTCATATGCAACATCTGGCAAAAAAGAAAGAGATGGCAAGATCTGCCCTGAAAATTGCTGGTTTGCAAAGTAGTTAATGTTACAGACCACAATGATCTCAAGAGTAAGGTGATTAAAGAGCAGGTAAGGAAATACACTATTCAGGAATTGTTGCTCCTTTCCACGTGTCCTCAGAACTGCCATAGACATCACTAGAAGTGCAGTCTGGGCCTCAAGATCCTATGCCACAAATGAGCATCTCTGCCAGCAAAGCCCAGCTTGCTCCTTGCTGAAATTCCCAACTGACGAGGGCTTCACTTGCTTACTCTTCTGAGCAGCTCATACATTCACATATTGTATAAAGGACGATGACAAGCCTGGTACCAAATTTACACTAGTGAAACGTAATCGGCTTCAGCAGAATCATTTCTGACTTTCCTTATGGCAAACAAAGGTTTCTGGACCGTGTCTTGGACCCCAATGCAGTGACGCACAGGTCATTCATTACCCTCTTTTTCTAATGCTTTCCTTTAACACAGCTTAATACACCAGTTCATAATTGCACTGTGGACTCAAAGCACTATAACTGACGATAGCTTTCAACTTAAAGAAACTATTAGAGGCTCTAAGATTGTGTTTATTATTCAGGAAATACTCAAGTCTAATAAAGGTATCCTTAATATTAATATAGCAGCAGAAGTTAATGCACAAAAAATAACTATTATGAAAAGTATTATCAATAATTTTAGGAATAATGTACATGCATAATGAATGAATTTTGCCCAGGGGTAATAGCTTGCATCTTGGCCTGATTTAAGATGGAGAAACTCTGCATTTTAATGAAAGGCAGAATTATCACATAGTATAACTGCTAGCTTTATCACTGCTTGGTGGGATCCTAAAACTGTCATCAAAATGTTAAAATTACACTCACTTAAATGATCTCTATAATACAAAACTACGTGCATGTGGATTTACTGCCCTCAGAATAATGTGAACAACTTCACCATCACTGGTTTGTAAAACGTTAATTATTCTGCTGAAGGTATACATCAAAATTAAACAAGAAGGCACTTTAAAAGAGGGTAGGCTTCAGGAAGACACTTGACCAAATTTGCTGTCTTGATTTTAAGCATGGAATGAAATGATTTATTTGTCATTTGAAAGTTTTCTTTTTCCTGTTGAATTTCTTAGGTAATTTTGCAAATGACGCTAGCTTGAGCTACTAAAGCATAAGGGGTTTTTAATTTCTGAGAACTGGATTTGACTTTTTTTTTTTTTAATGCCACAGTACGAAGTGGAATGTGACTTCCTTGCTTTGGGAAGAAGTTCAAGTTATACTGTGCAATCGATCCCTGAGGAACGACTTAAGAGCGTCCCTCTCTTAAGAGTAACTCTGTCTGCACAAATCCAAATCAAACGGAATAATAAAACAGAGCTGCTTTATAGACAGAATAAACACATTGGGGAAACAAGTGAATGTTATGTACACACTGTTATACTTAAGTTTAGTGTAAACAATATATGCTCAGCACGAACAATTACATCTCTAGTGAGGTTCTGCTACTATGTTAGAGATTTTATTGCACATAGCCAGTAAATCTGCTTTTCATCATCAAATGGCATTTAATTGCATACAATTAGAGTCTTATTAATGCACAGTATAGCAATGTTTTAAATTATATGGGCCCATAATAGATTACATAAAATACAAATACTGTGATGTTCATCAAAACCTTTCTCCTAATACGTCAGAGTCTTGCCAACATTATTTAATTAAAACTACTTGTTAGTAAGAATAAATCTAATCTAGTCTTTTCTTGAGAGAGACTTCAATCTAGACCTTCAAGGCCCTGATCCTGCAAGAATCCCTCTACCCTTTCACATTTCATTTTAAGGTCTTAGGTTTTTAAGATTTTCACATTCGTAATTCAGCAAACACAACTGGCTGCAGATATGAAGACCAGAACAGAAATAAGAGCTCACACACTAAGTGTCTTCCCCTTCCCGTATGTTAATAACTTTAAGTAGATTTATAATGTTCACAAACCTACAATGCAATATGTATCAAGAAAAGTGCTATTGTAACACCACGGAACCCTCAGATACGTTTGCAGGGTACCTGACCTGAAAGCTGCAAAGTTCTCTGTTTTTTCCACCATTTTCAAAAGGTTTTCAACTCTCTGCCTTCCTTATATAGGACTAGGGCTACTGCAAATCCATGAATAGGTTGTAAGCTACTCCTCAACTCCATGCTAATCCAAGTAGGATTTATCTAATATCCTCTAAAGGGAAATATTTCAGCACCAAAACGAACACAGTTCTGTTGCAACTCCTTAGAAATGCTAACTTTTTTTTAACAAAATACTTAATTCTATAAAATCCAACTACATTTCCCTTAAAAAAAGAAAAAGAAAAAAGAAAAAAAAAAGCATCTCTGCTGCATTTGTCTCAGGCAAATTAGTTTCTTCAAAAACACATGAGTATATTGGGAGAAACACTTGGAAATGATTGCTGAAGAAGAAGGTTGCATGGGGTACATTTTCTAAGACATTGAAGAATGGAAGCAAATGGGAGTGAATGAACAAATTAATGATTAAGGAAGATTTTTTTTATTTATTTATTCTGGAAGCTCTGTCCAGCTTGGCCTCCCAGGTTCGAGCAATCTTTCACTGTCAACATCTGCCATGAGATTGATTCAATTAAGATTAGCGGCACTAGAGAAAAAAGTGGCATGGTTTACTTTTGATTAGTATTGTCTTTCCTCCCATCTCATAGTGGCTGTGACCCCTACAACCAAGATGGTTTAAATATATTACATGATGAAAGGAAATCATTTGTCCAGTATGTATAAGCACAACAGGAAACAAACTTAATCGTCACTTGTATTTTGGGTGCTTTTGTATCTTTGTGAGGATCTGCCGTTCCATCTCACATACTGAATTTAATTTACTTACAGTTAACTGTTAATTCATATCTAAAATAGTGGCAATGGTATAGTACTGGAAAAAAGGGGCAGGGTGCTGAACACAGTTTACTGCAGGAAGTAGTGTAATTCCCAATATAATTACCTTTGAAGGTGGATTAGTTTCTATCCCTCCTGCATCTGAAGTGCTTTAAGAGTATATAAACGACACTTAGTTTCCATATCACACATTAGCAGGTAGATTACATTTGAAAATTAGCTAGACATTCAGGGTGTTTGTCTGCCTGCTGTCACGAGCATGGCCTACATTTTCTGCTGGTACAAATGGGATAAACTGTCCTGAAAACAATAGAACCAGACACAGTTACCATAGACAAGAATTTGACTGAATGCCTGTTTTTTTTCCATTACATCTGAATAAAGAAGGAAACTAATTCTCATATTATCCATTCTAGAGAAAAAATGTTATGGCATTTTTTCTGTTTTTCATGGTCTCTTAGGACACAGAAAGATGAAATCACTTAAAGCAGACAGGTATTCCAGGCTTCATGGTAACAGATAATAATAGGTAAAAGAACATCATTTGCTAGTGTGGCTACATTTTTATCACTGTATAAAAAGGCCTTACTCAGTTGAACAGAATGCACATTACTAGAGCTATTTCTAAATTAAAGAATTTGGTAACTAATACAATTATTTTAATTAAAAAAAAAAAAAAACACAAAGAACTAAACCTCACCTCTAACTAACTCACCATAATACAAAAACTCTGTGGACCAATATTAACAACCAGCAGCTTTTAGGAACATTGTCTTGGCTAGCAAAGGCCTGACTCTGACCCAGCAGGGCAGTTTCTCCTGACTTAAGCTGAGATTCCCGTCACAGCACACAGGTTTACTCAGTAAAAGGTACTCATTTGCACTCCCAGTGTTTTATAGCAACATAGATAAATGACAAGTTTTTTTCCTGAGATACCTTGGGCAGGATCTTTGTCTGGATCCACACCACAAAATACTGGTCAAGGGTTGACAGGTAAAGGACGTGAACACAGCCTTTTATCTTTGCCCCAAATTCGTATTCCAAACCAGTCTCAGCAGGGAGTGTAATGAAATCAGAAGTCTCAGTTCGGTCCCCAGTGGCATTAGTTCACATTATAAAATCATTACACATCATTTGACAATGTTGTGCACTGTTAGCGTAGAGAAGAACTTGTTCTGCGTCTCGGGGGGCGGGGGGCCGTCCCTGCAGAAAAGAGCGGGTTTGTGTGTGATGAGGAGGTACAGCGAGGAGTGCAGCTGGCTGGTTGATAATGAGCACTTTGATGTTTTGCGTTTTTAGTCCCTTAACACTCATCAGGACCAGTATTTGTCAGAATAGAAAGAGGGGAAAAAAGTCAAATTGTTGTTTTCTAAAAGGGCAACTGAGTAACATTTACCTAGTACAAGTTTAAAGGGAAATTCAGGTGTTGGAAAATGTGTGGAGTCTATTACAACACCTTTGTCTATCGTTATACAAAACATCTTTGACTATTGCTATTCTAGAACTTCAATGTAGAAATGTGGATGTTTTCCTATTTCTTTTCTTTTTTTTTTCCCTTTTAAAGGCGGATTTACAGCATAACATCTGATCTCATACACTCATCACCATGATACTCTCCAAAGGCCCTGAAGATCTTTCCAAGTCATGAAAAGGAGAGAACGTTTGCAGACTTGGGGTCTAACTACATATCTGGGGATGTAGGGAACCACACATAAAACATTCCTCAATTCAGAGCATCCCCAGTGGACAGTGGGCTGTTTGTAGCCCTCTTACACAGCTTGCAACAGCACATCTTTAATTACTGGGAAGAAATCCTATTGCTAATTGTAGTTGAAGAAATAAGTCTCTTTGCAGGCCACAGAGCATGTTCTTTCTCAAGTGAGATGAGCTGCAATCATAATTGGAATATAAAAAAGCAAGGACAAATCACTAAGCAGTTAATTAGCTCTCCAGTTTTAGTTAAAAGCTAGGTTGGCTTTTCAGTCATGGAAAAATCACCATTCCCAGGAGCATGGCTGGAACTATCTGGACAGCTGTTGGAAAACGCTGTCCCCAGGGGTCACTGAGAGCACCATGACTGCAAAAACAAAGAGTAGTAAAGCCAGGTAAAGGTGGATGGAAGCCGTCAATCAGTTATAACAAGAGCTCCTTCTCACGTTGGTCCCTTGGTGACTTAACTGTTGCAAGCCAGGACCAGCACTGTCCTATCTAAGCCACGAGCTCCTGTCCTCTGCTTTCCTGCTCCTCCAGTGAGATGAAATGGTAAAGGACGTGGGGCCAGGCAGGAGCCAGAGCCAGGACCACGCTGCGGGAAGAGGAGAGGACAGAGAAGAGCTCAGCAGCCCTGCTTCCAGCCAGCAACAGAACCACTGCCTTGCTAAGCGACATGTCGTACAATCCTGGCTCTGGCCTACCAGAAGCATTGCAGCAGTAAGTGCCATACAGCAGACTGCAATGCCAGTTGTCACACGCATTACCAGGAGAGGGGACTTTGGGCTGGACAGCACAAATCTAGACCTCAATGGTAACCATCAGCCTGGAGCCCACAGCAGCCACGGCTCAGGCTGTGGAACACTGAGCTCCTGGGTTTGGAGGTGTTTCCATCAAGCAAGTTGCACTTCCCATACAGTTCTTCTCGTTTTATTTGGGGCTTTTGTCTCATGTTCATGACTTTCTCTGAAACTGACACGCCACGGGGCACTTTCATTTTGAAGATTAATGTTCTGATGCGCTCTCAGTACTCCAGCATCCCAGGCTTTATCCAGAGCACCGCTTAAACTGACACAACAAAGCCACGGGAAGCGACAATACTCGGTATGCTTTAGGTAACCGCAAGAAGGTTCATCTGCTGTTCACTTCAGCGTAAGTACTTTCAAAACAAAATTAGGGAAACATTAAAGAAATGGTTGCTCCGAGACCCGATGTTTCTGCTTTCAATTGCGTCTCCAGCAGCTGTAGCTTGCGGGGGAGGGCGGGGAACTGGTCCTGGAGGTATCTGGCTTCATTCACCATTCACTCTTAACTGGTGTAACAGTTTTATGGCCTTTCCCTAATGATCACCCATTGTGTAGTGGATTGCCAATCGAGGATCACTTAATGACAAAACAGAATAATTTAACCCCTATTCAAATGACAATGCCCAGAATTGCCCACGTAAATGCCTGGGCACAACAGAGTCGTGCAGAAAGTTTTTCAGCTGCATGGGGTAAATAACATTAACAAGCTATTATCCCACTTCTCTTCCCCGCCAGTTACAAAAGGCTGACCTCTGAACTTTGAACCTTTTCTTTGACTGACCACGACCACTATAACGTTCGGGTTAAGTCGCTTAAAGCCGCAGGTGTAGCCACTTCCAGTACCTAATAAAAGGGGCAGGCTCGCAGGAACAACCCCCCACGACCGGGCGAGCCCGAGCGCCCGGGTCTGTAAGCGCCGGCCAAGCGCAGCTCCCGGGCACGGCCTCGGGAAGGGGGGGACGCGTCCCCCGCTCGGCTGCGACGGGCACAGACCCGCAGCCGGCCCCCGGGCGCTGCAGCGGCCGCGGGGAAGCCAAAGGCAAAGCCGCGGCCGCGCTGCGTCCCGTGAACCGCAGGCGGGGCTCGGCGGGGCCGGCAGCGCGCAAGTTCCGCGCCTCCGAAGGCGCCTGGCACTGCGGAAACGGGGCGCGGAGCGAGGAACCCCCCCGCGCCTCCCGCCCCATCCGGCCTCTTTTATTATTATTAACTGAAACCAATTAAGGACAAGTGCAAACACAAGTAAACTAAAATGTAATTAATTTTATTTCAGACTTTTAAATGGAATCACTTGTGTCACTTCGCGACTCCTGTGCTCACTTCCTAAACACATTCGAATGATTCGATTTCACTGATTTTCACAGAAGGTGAATTTAAAAGGCAAATCAGTAAAACACAACCACTTATTGGAACCAGATTTTAAATTTGCGCAGTACTTACAAGGCTTGCCTTATAAGAACAGGCACAAAGACCTTGCGATTTATACGGACAGTCAGAAGTAAGCCACCTACATTCTGATCAAAGTTCAAAATTATGATCGATTTAGTGAGAAAAACGCACACGGTGTATTTGTCTAGTAATAAACTTAAAGAAATCTGAACACAGCTGTAGATGTACTGCAATTACCAAAATAAGGTAAGTTGATCAAATCAATTGTTCATTGGGAATCATTCATGCAGCTCTATTTTAAATAATTGAAATAATGACTTTATTATGGTTTCAAGTCGAAAATAGTATCTAATTATGTAATAACATTTTAGATAAATAGTGTGTAACAGGAGCTAATCTAATGTAAGATAAAATAAAAATGATTTCAGATGCCCACTGAACATCACCAAACTTGAGCTGCATTTGGAAATTCTAAACCTACGCTGCTTTCAAAACCCTCTGGTTTGCCATCTTTTCTGATGATGCCTCAAAAGCAGACTGCACTCTGATGCCATCATAGAGGGCACACGGCTCTGCCCTCTTGCGTAGCTTCTACAGTTGCGTGTACAGACGTGTTATTACAAACAAACCAAAGGCTTCATCCCTAATAACCGACCGGGTAAGTCTGAAAGACCTGGTCACGGAAACCCAAGCTAGAACTGGAGATGGAGTTCCTGTCTCGGTATAAGAATCCTCAGTAACCCAAATCAAGCCATGCATCACCAACATCTGAACGGATGGCCCAGGGATCCACAAGGGGATCATCAGACCTCCCCGTTTTAGTCACCACTTTAAATAAAGGACTAGCTAGGAGTGGCCAGAAGTCTACAAATCCTCACCGGGTTATCTGAATGAGATGGTCTTTCTCCTGAAAAAAGATAAAAATCCACCTTCATAAGAAACATTTCTGGCAAGTTCAGTAGCGATAATAAAGAAGAAAAGATTGGGGATATTTGGGGGGGAATAAACTGGAGGTGTGTTCCCCAGCAGGCATGTCACTGCCTCTGCGATCCCCCTGCACGAAGAAACTATTGCAGCTTTAGAGCCACCATGGCAGCTGGACCAGAGCCTGCTCCCATGCAGAACCTCCCAGCTACAATCCAGCTCATAAATCTGCACCTTACTCACGTAATGTCCGGATAAGAAAGGGCTACAATGCACTTGTAACGTTGATTGTCTCAAGACCAGGCACTTCCCACAGTTCCTGCCCTAAACATACTGATCTCCAGTAAGGAGGGGAATCCCACTGCCACATCCTACAAAGTTGGATACTTCAGTAACAGTATCCCTGATATGATACAGCCAAGAGCTGAGGGAGGACAAAGAAGTTTTAGTTTTCAAAGTTTTTAAAGAAATCTACACTTACTCTATTGGTGGGCATCACTTCAGCTGCCAGTTTTGGAATAGATGCATTGGACAGATTGATACTCACAACACGTACACTGACGGGTTTTCTTTTAGACAAAAGAAAAGGGAAATACCAAATATGCCAAAACACCAAAGCCCCGAGCTTCACAACAAGACATAAACCACCCTCTTTCTTCTCGGGCCCTCTCCACTTCCCTGGAATCCCATGCTGTGGGTTACTTCACCTCTCTGCTATCAACCACCAACACGGGCGGTGAAGTCCCACGGTGCGATGCTCCGGCTTGCTGCAGCGCGAAGACACATATCGCCACATGCGGATCTGACATGGTCTTATCTCGGGCCTTTTGCTGTTGACATTTGTCACCAGTTCAAAACTTATTAAAGCGAACATCTCCGCTTAAATTTACAGATACGTTTTAATTAATGGGGGAAAATGCGTTTATCTCCTCCAAGCAGCGCCTGGGTTTCAAGCATTTGTTATCTCCGGTGTGAAATTTCGGCTGCCAACGCTTAACGCTTCCCACGCCGCTCCGGCGGCCGGGCGGGGCCGGGAGCGGGGCCGGGANGTGTACAGAGCCCAGCTGTCCGCGCTCTGGGGTCTGGGTCCGTGCGACCGATTCAGCATCTGAGAGTTAAATTAATGGCAAAGAGTTTAATTGTGAGTAAACAATGGCACATTAAGGAGCAGTAAACACAGCAGTAGGGACTAAAAGACTGAGTATTCAATCACAGATGTGGCTGCTTCGGTGCTTTCATTAATGGGCTCCCCCGTCTGTACCTTATGACTGTGCTTTTGGCACTGTTACTCATTTAAACGGCCTGTTTCCTCCTGGAGCTCCTGCTTCCACTTCAACACCCTTACACACACACACACACACCCTTGCACACACACATGCACACACACACACACACTCCAAGCCACCAACCCCACATGCCCAGAGAGGGGCAGAGGTGGAATTGCCAGCTCCAGGAACCTGAGCAGAGAGCTTCAAGAGCTTGTTAAATACCCACGATATTTTAAAAAACCAATGACATGTTTATTTCTTGAAAATTGTTGGCTGACTAAATCTGTACATTACACCTGTACACACAGACCCGGGCAGCCTGGGTACAGACAATTTGGGAATGAGGACTTGGTAGCCATGGCTATTTAACCACCGCCTGCCCTTCAGCGAGCTGCCTAAATGTTCCGCAGCTGGGTCTGGGGGAGTCAGAGCGGTCACTGCCGCGGCCGTCGGGCCTGGGGTCCCTCCTGCACGCACGGGAAGAGCCCCGATTCACGTGAGCAGGAGGCTGCAGGGACCAGCTGCGGATCCTCTGAAATGGTCAGAGGCACACAACGGCTGACTGGAAGCATATGAGGGGAGATACCGAATTCTTGTTCATCATTTTGTTTCTCTGGTTTCCCTTTACTCCCATTCTCATTGCTTATTGATTTTTGTTTCCAGCTGACATACGAGCGACAGCCTGTATTAAGACAACAGCAGCTGAAGCATCAGTAAAGTCAACATCACTATATACCATTAAGAAATCTGCTGTTTGAAATGCAGGCTTACCCCTCCAAGAAACGCCTTAGGAAAATGCAGCCCCTTCTGAAGGGGGACTAGGTGGGTGGGCTTCAAAAAACCACTTCTCTGCATGATGTCCAGTAGGAGAATCCCTTTAAAAAACAGTGAGATGGATGAGCTGTCATCAACCCACTTCATACCCTGCTTTGCAGGACTCATAAAATGGGCAAAGGACAGTTCTGGTTTGTTCAACACAAGATAAAAATGCACAAAAGTTGATTGACGTGAAGAAATTGGAAGTGTAGTAAACTACTTGAAACATACACTTCTGGAAGCACTGATCTACTGAATAACTCAGTCATGTGTAACTTCTAGTTGCTGAAAGACTAACCACCACTTTAAAACAATTGAAATCCCTATATATTGTGAGTATAAGCTTTTAATTAATTTGCTATATTACACATATCAACGGTTAGACAGAACTGGAGCTTAACAGCAATTTATCTTTGATCTGGTTTTGAAGCCAACATAAATATTTCTTCATTTCACCCTGCTTTTGACTCACTACAGTACGTAGAAGCAAAAGGGCCGAAACCACTGCTGGCATTAACGTCACAAAGGTGTAACCTCCTTTAAATCGGTGGCACTGACTCCCCTTGTGCCAGCAACGAACTGGGTTCCCTGCCTTCACTTGTACCACTCCGCAGTTACACCAATTTGATGTAAGAATAATTATGAATGAACTCAAGAGTCACGCTTTCACACAAAATGACACGGACACCAGGCCCGCGCGGGCCTCAGGCTGCGTTTTGGCTGCCAGGCAGACACCCCCCCTTGCTGATTAGAGGGAAGGAAACTGTGCTCTCCTGCCAAAGCCACCTGCACTGTGCAGAGCCCAGCACAGACGTCCCCACACCGGTGCTCCCACTTCCCCCGAGCCCGCGGTGGAGCAGGAGCCTCTGCTTTGTGCTGACAGCTCCCTCCCATGACACGGAGCCCGGAGGAGGCAAGGCTCCAGCTGGGCTTTTCCTCCTCCATGAACGGGAGGCTCACCGACGCTACTGGCTGTGTGTGCAATTGGACAGAGAAGTTTTGTTTGTTTTTAATGTATATATATAAACAAAAAGAAAGCAAAAGGAACATATGAGGCAATAAAGGACTTCCTTGCTTATTCTGCCCAGGCTTTTCTGTTGGGATTGTTACCAAGAATATTACTGGGGCTTTGTGCGGGTGAACACACGTACCACCCACTTCCACTTGGTCTTTGCACCAGCATTACGCAGTGATGAATCACAGCCCGGGCACTCTTAGCCTAGGCTTGACGTGTGTGGGTAAACCAGGAATTCCCTCTGTCTTTTGCTATTCAGTCCCATACAAGTATTAAGAAGGCAAATCTCCAAAATCCAGACATGCAAATGTGAGGAATGGTTCCAGGAGGGCAGAAATCTTCAACGGAGACTTAACTGAAAAGAGGCAACCTCCCTCTCCTCCTCCAGGAGGCCCATATTTGTATTCGCCAGTTTACTCAGTCTTTCCTCTGATTAATTTCATTAGCTCTTCACTTTTTAATGAGTGTAATCCCACAACTCCCCAAAGCATGCACACTCCACAGCCTGTCCCTAGAAATTATCTCCCCCTGCCTTTTATAAAAGCTCTCTCACAAACAAACAGGCTGCTCCACACTTTACACACGTATCCATGTAGCTAACACAATTTGCCAATTTGCCAAAGGGCAAAAAACTCTAAGCTCCCTTTATTTGCCTTGCTGCTGAGTGATCTCAGCCGCAGTGACTAAGAGTCAAGCAGCGAGCTGTGGGGAGATGCCATGCTGCAGCTCAACTCACCTCAGCTGCAAGCGGCAGAGCTGCCATCTTGCTAATCAGCTTTAATTTAGCTGTCTCACAGCTTCATAAGTAAATAAAGACTTACTTAGTGTCAGAAATATCAATGTTTAGCCGTAGAGTTAAAAAAGTATGGTAATTAAAAGAGTGCCACAAGTCACAGCTCTGTACAATCCTAACAGATTGTAGGGGTTGCCTTTTTGAACCTCTCAGCACGTTTAGAAACTTGAGTAAAACAACAAAAGGTGTTAATAGCTTTAAGGGGAGCACCATGCTGATAGATTACCCATTATGGTTATCCACTCACAGCAAAATGGCAAATAGGTTTGATCAATTCGATTTTAATGTAAAGTGGGACTTGAAAAAACAGCAATGAGCAAAGAGAAGACCTTTTGTTGCTAATGTGTCTGAAAAAAGCACTTAATTGAGGTCATAATAATATTAGCAGTTATCACCATCAATAATTCAGCCTTATTTATTACTACACGGTAAAGTTCTGTCAAACAGGAGTCGTTCAGGCTTTGTTATACATGTTAACATGAAGCTAGCTGTTGGATGATTGGTATATATTTCACCAGCTGCTCAAAACTGCGGGATAGCAAGAACTAATGACACTCTTTCTTGGTCCGTGCATGACACAATAGTTAATTTGCTGTATGCAGAAATATACGTTACAAATATAATAGTCCCACATAAAGTATGCATAATAAAAAAAACATTATATCTGAAACAGTGACTGACTAATCTTGCCTGAGCTATCTGTCATAAGGAAAACAATTTCAATTCCTGCATGATTTAGTACTCCTACAGCTGGAGAAACATAAATTCTGCCTCTTCACACAGTTCTAGTCACCTGTGATTAGTTATCTTTAAAAAATCTAAATGAACGTATAATTGTACAATTATAGATGCTAACTCCAGTGGTAAAATTTAAAATGTATTAGTCTCGTAAAATGCCTCATTAATCTCTGGGTCTTAAAGGACATACTTGTCCTGTAATGAGCCAAATGTAGGAAATATGTGTGGTGGTCGATGGGAGGATTTTAGCTCCTAAGTATTTCTTTTAACCTTAGAATCATTTTATTCCTACAAAAACTGTTTACCAAACACAAAGAAGTTGTCAGTGACAAAGTCAGTCGTAGTTCTCTGGTCATTAACTATGGAAATAAGCTGTTTTGAAGAGATTAGTTTTTCCTTATACACGATATTCATGAATTTATAACAGCTACATAATTACTGACTGGAACTGCAACCAGAAAGGTTGGGCAGGAATATTGATCTCACCCCGTCTGCTAATGACTGCTGCTCCCCTGTGCTGATTGCAGGAAGCCTCCTATTAGGTTTATACCACCTTCCTTAAGGAAAAAAAAAGGNCCACTAAGGGACTGCCCGGCTTGGCGATGACAGCTAGAAGCCCAAATTCGGGGGGAGCAAGCGCAGTGCCTGGCGGGGCGCAGCCAGTGTGCGCACACGGGGGTGCTGGGTGCGATGCCCAAGCAGCCCCTCGGGGAGCTAATCCGCTCGGCAGCAGCGAGGTGGCTCCTTGAAGGAGCTAAAGACGGCTGACACAATGGTCTGCGAGGCATTAAAATGTAGGAATTAAAAACTGTTAAATCGCACAGAGGGATTCTTAACCTCAGCCCTTTGGCAACACAGTGATGTTTCTTCCCTTTGCTTCTCTCATCCCTTCTTGAAAGTGCCATACGCATTTGATTTATTGTTTTCCAGATGCCTCGCCGATCAGACTTCACTAATTCTGGATGCCCGCTCCTTGCCGTACACAACCCCCGGTAATGATGGCTATAAACCGTCTGACCGACTGCCTCAAAAAATAATCTCGCCTTCTGCTCCTCGCCGTGCGGCCCCTCTCCTGCCGCCCTCCCGCCTGCCCCATTCAATAGCCAGCTTGGCCGTATCACTCAAAAGCACATCTGGATTCATAGATTTGAACCTTTTGATCCTGCAAATGTAACAGCTCCAGACAAGCCTTCCTTTGCAATTGGGTCTGTGCAGATTCCCCACCCAATTTGAATGAGAAAGGTGAGGCTCTGTGTTGTTTAAATGGACAAGCAAATGTTCAAAACCATTTTAAACTGTGGACCATTATTGTTTGCCCTGAAGCTTAAGTGGATGTGGTTTTTTTCTTTTTCTTTCCCTGAAACACAAGTTATCCTCGGGCTCAACAAACTGACATGCGGTTCATGACAATAATAGGGTATCACTCAGGCAGTTTGTAGAGCTGCCAAGAGACTCTTCTGCTTCCCTAGCTGGTGGGTTGGCTTGGGTTTTTTGTTGCTTTTAAACAGCGTGACATTTTAAAAGTTATTAGAGCATTAATGCTGCTTTTTAATGAATAATGCTTTATAAAACTACTGATATGGCATTAACATAAGTTTACCTCTGAATGCAAGTCGCTATTTTTTTCTGTTTTACTATCCATTACTTCATTAAATCAACACTGAAAAAGACTAGCCTTGCCGAATTTCTCACTGCACATTCAACTGTTTGCCCATGACAGTATTTGAATGTGCTTATTATTTCTAGTAAAGCCCTTATCATTTTCACTGTGAAATTTAAATCACCCTGATCCAACTCTTCTTAGCTAAAGTCAGCTTTATCAACCACAAGAGATGTGGGATTTTAAAAAGATCTGAGTAAATTCACATTGTTTGGATAAACTCATTCAGGGGGTTCAGCAAATGAAAGCTGAAATAGATATGTATTCCAAGGAGGCTCTGGACTGCTCAAAAACAAAGAAGTTAAAGCATAATTTAAAAAGAAAGAAAGAAAGCAGGAAAGGAAAGGAAAGGGAAAAAAAAAGTTAATGGTATCAGTATCTTTTTAATGAGGGCATTCACAACCCACGTTTTGAATTGGTATTTCTGTGCCTCCACAATAATTCAGGTGAAAAGTAAAAAACAAAATAAAAATAAACAAGCAAAAAATATACAAAACCAAAGAAACCATAAAACTGTGTACACAGAAATAAAATTGTTCTCTACAATCTACTCTGCTATGTTGTCTGGTCAGTGTTGTGCTACCAAAAATGTTACGGACTGCATTTATGCATTATCCCACAATTTAAGTAACTGTGTATCATGTATATTTAAAACCATCTCTCTGTAGTTTTAATTATCTCAGTCTGCAGGGACAAAATGCAGCTCCCATGCCTGAGACCGAAATGAAAGTGCTGCACGCTGACAGCTAAGATGTCTGTCCTAGCTTGTTGAGATTTCCTGTAAAATTTGCATTGAAAAGGCAGCTTTAAATATACTTAAAATAAAAAGAGCATTTGCATCTAATTTGCTACACTTGCAGTATTAAAGTTTTATCTGAATAAAGACATGTCAAATGGATTTATATAGTTAAGCTGATAGCTTTTAAAGTCAACACAGTAACATCAGCTAAATTCAACAAAGTAATGGCAGCAGCTAATGGCATTTATTAGTTTATCATCATTTACTTAAAAACCATAACACAGATCATTTTATTTTCACATTACTGTTTGTGATTCTTTGACTCAGTTTGTATTGATTCCACAAATTATGGCAGAAACTGACATTTATCTAACAGTTTTCCAAACGATGAATGCTGGCTTTAGTGGGAAGCAATTGAACTCTTGCCACACAATGGTTTGAGCTGTGCTAGAAACAACCATCTTCAAATAAACACATTTGGCATCCATTTTAAAATATGATTGTTGCTTCTCTGAGGATGACAGAAGGTTTTTTGTTACTGATAAGGCTCTTATTACAAACCACTGCCTATGTAATCTACAGCTTGATCACACAGAGCGCTAAGCACATTCACCCCCAACCTAGCAAAGAACTGAAGTATTAAGTTTTGTTTTAAATATACGCATAATAGCAAGCAAGCCTTTTTACAGTCCTTCTCTTCTTCAGATGTCAAAGGACTTCAAAAAAGGGATCATTACTGTTTACACGCAGGGAAACTGAGGCATGAGAGAATCCAAATGACAACCGGTGCTGCACTGGCACTCAAAACTCAATGTTGCAAGTCTCAGATGAGTGTTCTGCACATTATGTTTTACTGCCACCTTATGCTTCTGTTGATTTCAAAGTGTCATCATCACTTGACCAGACTTCAGTGGAGCTACTTGCCAAAAGCACATGCTTATGATAAAGATTGTTGAAGGGGCCTGGACGTACAGTCTCTTGACTGTCAGCCCATGGGAAAAAGCAGGGCTTATGAATAATACTCTTGATTCTGCTATAGCTCTCTGTTTCTCCATCTGTTTAATAATAATTACTCAGGACTAAAAGTTTACCAGGAAATACTAAGCAATATTTTATTGCAACCATAAAAACCAGGCACCCACACAGTTTGATTTGTAAATATTTTGGGTGCGGACACCTACATTTCATCACTCAGTTTTATAACTGCACTTGAAAACGACATCAGAAGTTTCAAATCAGATCTGCTCTCCTTCTCAGTAACATCTAAGCCTGTTCTTCAGCAGAAGAAAAACACAACTGAGGTTGGAGATAGGGTTTATTTTCAGAACTATGTGCGGAGGTCAACATTCTTGCTAATGGGAGGCCCATGTCTAATTCCCCATGTCATATCCTAAACCCTTAATTCCAAAGAGATCACCAGCTTCTCTCTCTCTTTTTTTCTTTTTGGTAGTAAGGCCATATTCCCAAGAAAAGTGACAATCAAGTCACATTTGGCAAGAATTTGAATTGAACATGCTTTCTTCATGCCATTTATTGTAATTCTCCCATACCAATAAGCTTTGTTCTAGTGTGTCCTCACCCTGAACTCTGGCTTCTATTTCAGCACACATTTGTAATTCCCTGTCCCTGGGCTGGAGAGCACAAACCTCTGGCTCACCAGAACAGCCTGATACAGCTGGAGCAATGGATTCTGAGGCACAGCCATCCTTCTTGAATCGCCATCTCACAGCTGGCCAACTTTCTTATGTGTAGCTGCCAGGCTGGGCAAAAAAGAGTGACAAGGAACTAAAAATTGTATTGACCTTCATCTGGATCCCCAGTCTGACCTCATTCAATTCAATAGCAATTCTGTTCTTATTTTAACAGCAGCTGGATTGGGCATTTATAAGCTTTTATTTTATTGAAGATTACTAATGAAGAGCTACTGCAAAAAGTTGAACAAAAATGTTATTTTCTTTGCTGCATAAACTGTCTTCCTTTGGCTCAAGGAGCACAGTTGCAACCTACTAAAAATTCATACCAAATATTATGGCTATTTTGGTCATGCCAAACAGAATGACAATCCCAGAAGCTTCCATTGTGTCAGAGAGACCAAGTGTGTGCTCCTCGGAGCTGGAGGGGAGACAGTGCCTCTAGCAAGATTCCTCCTGAGGAGAACATTGTGGCACAAGTCATCTGAAACAAAAGCCTAGAACCCAGTAGCTACAGCACTGCAAACAGCATCAACATTTAAGAACGAGGGCAGCTGAAGGGAGGAGAGAGAGTTATATTCAAAGTCAGAGAGAGAAAAAGCAACCTCTTGATTTTCATCCAAATGCAAATAGAAAGCCAACGCAGCTGCTGAAGAACTGGTTCCTGCCAGCTCCACCTGAGAAACAGGGCATTTTGCACAGTAGTAGTTAGGGCTTCCATGTGGCTTTGAGGTACAGCCCCTAAGCAGTTTAGTTCAACCTGAAAACTGCAGGGCATGGGAGAATTTTCCCATCCCTGATCACAGACATGGGCTGGAGGAGCTGTTCTGAGCACAAATCCCTCTAGAGTAACATGAAGCGGTGCAACCTCACTAAGTTCATGTCCTTTCAGTTGCATCTCACTATGTTATGGTGAGCTTGCCTTTTTATTTCAATCTTCTTATACTTCAAACAGCTCACTCATAACTTGCACTAGCAATGGCCATTCTCCACTTTCATTCTCCCCCACTGAGGCCCTTCCTACCCCACGCAGGAATGAAACAACAGCACCCCAGCTGGTGTCTATACTGTAGCAGGCATGGTAATTTCAACCAGATATAGGGCCACATCTTCAACCGATGCAAATTATCCTAACTTCATTTACTTCAGTGAAGCTCTTGGTGTTTTCTATCAGATAAGGATGTGGACTTTAGCATTAACTGTGTGCAGAGAAAAACCCACCATTTCAAGCTTCATTATGAAACAAGTGCTACATTAGCACTGAGCATGGAAAATCTCAGAATTTCTCTTTAATGATCTTGAAGATTATGTGCAGCAAGAAAGAAGAAGTGGAAAATCTGTCATAAATATCACTGAATATATTTAATAGCTAAAAGCTAGGCTTTCTTTAACACTCCTGCCTGAAAAACTAGAGACTATTCATTAACTAGGAAGGAGAGTCATTGGTTTGTCATTATACTATGCCTGGGAGACAGAAGACAACAGAAAGACAAAGTTCTCAGGCCTGGAGACAGCATAGGCTAGGAAAAAAACAGTAGATGGGCAAGCACAACTGTATTAAAATATATTATGTATAAATATGGACATGTCTCTGAAAAACCTCAGGATATACTTATTAAATATTGACCATTGCAGCCTGTTCTTTGCTCATTCCTGGCAACCCTTTTAGTCACTATGCATCATCTGACGACAGCAGGAAACACCTCTGATGGTGACTTGCTTTTCAGTATCTCTGGTGACAGCTGGAGACAGCTTACATGAGCAGAGTCTGCAGTGGACTCCCCCTGCTCCCTGCTCAGATGCAGTAGGTGCACAGAACACCACAATTCTGAGAAGGCATCAGAGTGCTGCTGCCTGAATTGATTGTAATGGCTTTAACACTACAATCACAGAAAATGTTCTTCAAATCATCCTTAACCTGGTTTTCCCAGCCTTTGCCTATGCTCATGTATCACCCTAGTCCACTCCAGTATATGTGCATCTCCCAAGAATACCTGCAGTTGTCTTAGACTTGAAGAAAGGCCTGTAACACTACCCTGACCTCAGAACAAGAAGTGGAATCCCATTTTGTCTCAAAACAGCTGTAGAGATGAAAGACACTGCAACTTTGCCCGCTGTCTTAGCACGCTCTTATGAGTCTAATCCGTACTGTCACAAAACCTTGAGAAGCATCCAAGTATGAGAACAACACATAACAGGAGGACATAAAGAACTAGTCAAGAAGCCTGTAGTTGTGATAATGTTTCTACAAGGAGATCAACTTACCTCCTTAGATGCGAAGATTGTGTGGAGCAAAAGCCTCTTCTCCTTATGAACTACATGTCATTTTCTAAAAAGAAACAAACAAAAATATTGTGAATGTTCTTATTCTATGGCAAAGGAATTAACTGAGTATGTTGTGCTGTATTTCACTGAAGTTTTTAACAGAATGAGTTCCTGGAAAGCTTCACTTGAAGGGCACTGGCAAGTTCTGCAGCCTTTATAAAAATGGTCAGCACACTTTGACTGCACTGGGTGATGGTTAGATGGTTTTTCTTTGGCTAAGTTTCATTACATTCCCAAACAGTGTTGCCACAAGTGATTTCACTTGAGCTTGCCTATAAAAAAGTCTTTGTATCTCTATTTCTGCAAAACGGTACCCACCTTGTATCCTTCCCCCACAGAAATCTTTGAGTGGGGGGAAAACAGACCTTCCTCATTCTTTGTCTTCAAGCCTGTTAATGACAAGCTTGCCCTCTTTTTGGAGTCAAACTTTTGCCAAACAACAACAACAACAACAACAACAAAACCTTAGTAAGAATTAAAGGAATGAATATGCAAACTACACAACCCCCAAGCAGCTAAATAGGAAGAATAACAATAGAATGATAATTAAAGCATTACCATTCACTTTATGGACTGATTGCTCCCCTTCCCTTCTCCCTTTGAAACCAGCCTTTCATTTAGAGTTGAGGGAGCAACAAAAATCTCTTGGTCTCAGCTGCTAACCAGTAAGGCCTAAGACTTACAAACGAAGTAAGTTCTGTCCATGCATGGCTCTTGAGCTCCCATGTACGTGTTTACTGAAGGATGGTTCCCACGCAGCCATTACATTGCATTTTTCAATACCAAAGATTCAGGTCTTAAGAAACTGTTTTACTTGCTTATCACCAAATAATGTGCCAAGTTTAAAAAACAAACCAAAACAAAAAAATCTTTATCTTCAGTGATCTGCTAATCAGTCTTTCCTACTACAGTCTACTCTATTGTCTACATTTGAGATAATGAATATTAAAATTGCACAATTCATCCCACAGGGTGTTTTTTGAATTATACAGAGCACAATAGAATCCCTTTTCTTGCTGTTGAAATTCCGCCTTTTTAGGGTGGAAACAGGAGATATGGATGAGCGGAACATAACACTGTGCAGCAAAGAGGGGAGGAGAAATGCACAGCAAATATAGCGGGGCAAACCTCTAATCTCACAGAAAAATGAAAAGGCCAAAGGATCCTTGCAGCCCAATTTGATATCATCAGCGACTGTGCACAAAATCAAACATGTCTGCATGCAAACCACAGCTGGCCAACTGCAGACAAACAGAGCAGGTTGCATAAACAGCACTAAGATCAACATGCAAGTTACTGAGGATTTCACGTATATTTTAATGCCTGTGCAAAACAGAAAGAGGTATTTTATACCCATATGAAGAGAACAAGCACATACTTGCATGTTGAGATCCAAAAGGCAATCCTTACCCTACAGTACAGAATACAACCCCGGAGATGCCAAAGGTAGAGTCAGCCTGGCTGGGTAGCCAGCGTGTCTGGGAATTTCTAACTTGGTGTTTAGATCCCAAAAGTGTCTGCTCTCTGGAAGCCAGGGAGTGACACAGGGTTTCACTGTAGTTTGGTTTTATAATAAAATTATTTCCATTTATTAAGTAACAATTCTTTAGAGTGGCAAAAATTCACAGAAGCAGCAAGTTTGAACAAAACTTTTGAAAGCGATCCAGTTCCCAGAAATTAGTGGCAAAACTGCTAGTGGGTTTGGTGAAAGAAAAGGCCCACACTGAAGATGTGTTTTCAAAGGGTTTAACAATTGTATCCCCAAAAAACCTTTCAACTCCAGAATCAAAAAGAAAATCCTTTCCAAAAGCCTACCCTGAACCCCCTGTCCGTTTATAATTACATGGGCAGAACATTTAGCCCACACTTCCATGCCCTTTTTGGACCAGAAGAGAACCTCCCACATCTCATGTGGCTGCTGCCAGTGGGGCAGGCGTGGAGGGTGGTGGGTATGTTTGTTCCCTGCTGGTAGCTCAGCACCCCAGCCCTCCCATCCAGAACTTCTCTGTACATTGCAAAATCAGGCTTTTTAAAAGAAATGGGAAAATACAGCATTGTGTTAAGTTCCTTCCTTCTTTAAGATATACTGTACAGGTCATAATTTATCCTTTTTAATAAAAAAGAAATAAATTTACCTTTTGAGTGTCATTTCTGACCACTGCTGCCCCTTTGCTAAAGCCACAGGGCTTCACAGTAGACAGGCTGATGGAATTCCAGTTCACAGCTTAATTTTCCTCCTGATAAAAGAGACAAAAAGTTCCTTTCAGTAAAAATAAAATTTAATACGGTCCGCAAATTTGATATATTACAACCTTTGACCTCAGCTTAATTGTTCACAAAGGGCTAACGGTACCACTGGCAAGTAAATGACTTCTACAGAGTGTTGCAACCCTGATAGCTCAAGAGAAGGGGAGCAGCAGTCTGACAGATAATCAAAATTTTTAATGCGAACCATAGTGAGAGAGGTTATGCAGAGCACACCCAGACTGTAGGAGCCTTCCACAGCTGCCATGGTAGCTCCTTAGGATGAGAAATGCTTAAACATCATCCTCACTCAACTTCGTTAAGTGTCGCTGCCGTTAGTTACCAACCAATACAGAGTCTGACACTTTACAGCAACAGACAGCAACAGCCTGGGATTTACAGAGACACAGACATGGTACTTAAATTTCTTTGAGGCCAAACCTGCCCCCAGTTCTGTGGCCCTGAAGAGCTTTTCTTAGAGTTTGACAAGGAACCAAGGGAAAGAGTATGAAGACAAAAAGAAAGGAGCCATGCGAAAACATCCACCACGGGCCCATGGTGTCCGACCTTTCAAAGGTTGCTGCAGAGAACAGGATTTTAGCAAGGCAGTTGGTCTGCCACTGCTTACACAGGTTTGCAAAGGGCCATACGGGGCAAGGCAAAGCAAAGGGAGGGTGGAAGAGAGGCAAAAGGGTGGGGGCGTCTCTTTGTCCTGGCTGGATTTATTTGGGAAGTTAGGGAAGGACTGAAAGTGTTGCTTTATAACATACTCCACCTCACTGTCTGGAAATTGCCGAAACTGAACCCTCTGCCCACAAGAATATTTAATTTATGCTTCTTGGTTAAAGTCATTCCGCAACAGTTGCTCTCTGCCACTCCTTCCTCCTCACGCTTTTCCCCTAATTCAGCGTGGGTCCTTCCATGGGCTGCAGTACTTCAGGATAAACCTGCTCCTGCGTGGGCTCTCCATGGGCTGCAGTTCCTTCAGGGAATATCCACCTGCTCCAGCGTGGGTCCTCCACGGGCTGCAGCGCGGATAAATGCTCTGGCACGGTCCCCTCCGTGGGTGGTAGGAAAATACCTGCACCACCACGGTCCTCTCCACGGGCTGCAGGGGAATGTGTGCTCCAGTGCCTGGAGCACCTCCTCCCCACTTTCTTCTCTGACCTTGGTGTTCACAGCACTGTTTCTCACACTTTTTTCCCCTTGCTCCTCACTGCCCGTGCAGCATTCTGCCTTTTGTTAAACACGTTTTCACAAAGGTGCTACCAGCTTTGCCAGTGGGCTCAGCTGTGTCCTGCAGTGGGTACATGGCAGGGCCAGTTCCAGCTGGGTCTGGCTCAGGGCAGTCCCTGGTCTCCTCTCACAGAAGCCATCCCTGCAGCTGCCCTCAGCCGACACCTGGCCACAGACACCCAAGTACAGCTGTGCAGTACCATGGAGTTTAAGGGACCTTACTGACAATACTACCAAATAGCTCCTTATCTTCTCCTTGTATTGGAAATGCACAAAACAAGTTATTTTGTGATCAGGGAGAGAGCATGATCTGTAAGCTAGTTCAGCTCATTGTCTTTATCACATTGCACAAAAGCAGGAAAATCACACGGCTGTCCCAGCTGTCGGTTTGGTAGCTAAAAGAGAGATGGGTCAGGGGCTTATGCAGGTGTGCAGACGTCCATCTGCACAGTCTGAATCAAACTAAAACCAGTACTGCTCTTGTCCCTCTAGGACATCCACAAGTCATCAGCAACAAAAAGTATTTATTGTCTCACTGTTAGTCTGGGTACAATTCTGTACAATATCATGAAAAGAGCATACCTATTAAAAATACAGTAGCAGCAAGCATGCATGTCTGTGGAGCACCTGAATTGCTGAACTGTCCATGCATTTACACCTTACCAGGCACAGCTCGTTAGCAGATGTACTTATACAGAAACCGCTGAACAGTTTCCTCCTTCCCCTCCCAATTCAGCGTGGGGTCAGTGACATCAAACAGCTCCCACAGAGCACTTGCAGCCCCCAGGGACCACTGGCACATTTACAGCTGCATTTGTTCTGGCAACCGTCGCTCATCCTCGGACCTGCTCCGCAGGGGTGAGGCTCACAGCACAAAGGAACCCAAACTATATTTTACTAGAAAAAGGCACGATAAAACCCACGTGCCAAGCGGGAGGGTTAACGCCTGATGCCACCTCCTCCAAACGTGCAAGATGACAGCGACGTCCGTGCTGCCCTGCACAGTGCTCCCCAAGCCAGGGGAGGATGCAGCCTCCCTGGGATCACCCCGTGAACACCGCACCCGAGGAGCAGCACTGCCACTCCAGCGCGCTAACTCTGGCACGCAGCATTAACCGCCGCCTGGTCTGGTGTCCTGACAGCAGGAAAAATGGTGGTGAAAACTATACCTGTCCTAATGATGGCGAAAGACAGCTGAGCTACCTACACCTGCAAACCAAAGGGAAAGAACATTTCAGGATGAGAAGGCATCTGTGGCTAAACGTAGCCGGAATCACCAGTCTCTTCCTAAAGTAGTGATGGTGATAAATCCAGCAGCCAGTATTCATGTTCGTTCTCTCAGTGTCACTGGAAAGCAACTACCAAAGCCTTCAGAAGTTCACGTTTCAAGTTTAAGGCTGAGGCTATTTTAGGTAATGCCCCCAAGGCAATTGTCTGGTCAAATGTCAGAGTTTATATTGCTGAATGAAATCTCTATGTTTATGTGATCTCTGCAGTTTGGGAACCATGGTGGACTCCAACTTGAGCTTCTCAGATTATACTGGGTTGTGGATATCTTCTTTTCTTCCCCTCTGCTTGGAACATATCTCAATCTCATCATATTCCTACAAGCCATTGAAAATCTCTCTGTCATGTTTGAATACCAGTTTCATTGTTGTGGGATCTTCCTCCACTAATTCATTTATTAAAAAAAATATATATCTTTTCATTGATGCTGTTTCTGTATGCTTTCAAGCTTAATCTCTTGAAAATTGGTAATTTATTTTATTTTTAAGCAAAACATTGCCTGGAATTTGGTCTCTCTTACAGCTAATGCCAAACTTCACACTTCAGTTTTAACTCTTTGACCCCCAGGATTCCCCTTCCTGTTCATTCCTCTGAGCTTGTTGGTTTTGTTGCTGGTTTTTCTGCCAGTCACTGCATTACTTGCACCAAGGATTGGCTCCTTTGTTCTGGCACAAGGACAGCGTGTTGTTGTTACCTGTTGCTGCAGATTAGCTCTGACAACTGGCTTACATTTGAGTAACACATCACACTGTGCTGATTGCACATTAGTGACCATTGTGTTCGGAGCCTTACGCATCAATTCGTGTGGCTTGAAGGCATTTTCTTGATTGGCAAACTTTAAAAAGAGCTTTTTCAACCGCAATACTAGAGCGCCTCTGCCACACCTGAGTCATTAAACCTTATGTCATTCTTCCTAGCACTGGGTTTGTACTCATGTTTTTAATGTCTCTTCTAGTTTGGGGTGCCTGTATTTCTAAGCGTCCAGCTCACAACACCTACAAAGTAGTACCAAATTTCATGCACCATTAATTCCACCAACGTGCAAAGGCTTGTTAGTTTGAAGAGCTCCAGACAGACACCAAACCGTGGAAATGGTTCTTTTTTGAAGTCTGGTCTTGATAGAAGACTTTTACTTGGCTAGAGAAGCTGGACTGCTACACTGTATGGAAAACGGACACTGATGATGGTGATGGAAATAAATGTAAACGTTCCTGTTGCAGAGGGCCTTCCTGCCAAAGCATTTACCTTACGTGCCCTACACTTTATTTTGCTAATGTATAAAGGCCATGCCTAGAGCAGGCTGTATTGAACATTCCCCTTTACAAGAGTGAATCTAAATAATACACTCTACCTAACAAAAAGCTCTCTCTTTAAACACAGAGAAGAGTGAATCCACCTTCCTGTCTCCACAAAAGGTAGAAGCTAAGGCCCCCCTCCTCCCCTTCACATTCCCACTCCCCTACTCACAGCTGCATGTCCTGTGGTGGCACATGGCCGCAGAACCTCGGCATACGCTTTGTCCGCCCACGAGAGCTCCCACCACTCCTCTGGCAATTACAGCATGTGCCTGAAAGAGGACAAAACAAAAGGAATATTTTAGTTGCAAGAAAGAGAGCAGAAAGGTTCACAATGTACTTGCTCCTTCTGTAGTCAAGGTTTTAGTTTTTTAGCTTTGTTCTTCTCATATCTGCTAGATCCTCTCCATCCTTGGGAAAGCAATAGGTACCAGATGCTGACAAGATAGTACTGAGCTAAGCCCCAAAGTTATATTTTCATATTATCTTTCATATAATGAACACCTGTACTTTTTCCATTTATTTGTCTAAGCACGTTCCTCCATTATCTTCTGGTATTTTTTTTTAATTATTGGCTGATACCCAAGTAGGTAAAATATTTCAGTCCCATCCCATCTCTAGGTTCAAAGAAAAAAAAAAAAAAGAAAGAAACAGTGTAAGGTTGATCACACACTTGTTATTAAGTCAAAGCCGGATTCAAGTGTTTGTGTGAGGTAGAATTATCTCATTCTTTTTGTCTGTGTCTTTCTGTGATCTACCAGTCAAGTATGTGATTGGATTTCAGCTCAACAAAACCTTAAATTACACACCTATTGTGCCTGAGCTAAGCCTAGTTTCACAGCACTGGAGAAGGCTCCTCACTGCTCTTTTGGCACTGTTCGATCTGGCTTCTGCTATCATCCGCAGGTTGATGAATGAGTAATAGGATTAGAAAGTCTCATCTCTGAAATGCTGTAATTGTCACATTTGGTGAATTGACAAAAGGCTCGGGTGATGGAGAGGTGCTCCGTAACGTGAAGTCATATGTTCAACCTGCACTCAGTAGCCAATGCTAAGAGAATAGGAGGACTAAAAAGAATCCCTCCAGCTCTCCATTTGCTCAACACGTACAGATATCCACATGCTCTAAATTAACCTTTTATGCATGAGTTTGTTGGAAGGCAGAGTGCTCTGCCTCTTAAAGAATCTTATCTCGCTGCAGGGAAGATGATATACTTGTTGATTCTTTGGTTAGTGCAGGAGATTAAAAAGTCTAGGAGGGCTGGGAGCAAGGAGCAGACTTTCCCGTTCTCCCCAGGAATCTTAAATTCAAAAGACCAGGGTAGAGATTTTCCCCCAGGCAAGCAGAAAAGCACAGTGCAAGCCAGGCGTATCCACAGGTCCTGCCTTGCCATCCCCCATCGAGGAGGGTCAGTGGCACGCTGGTTCAGAAACAGAAGTGCCACACGTTTCTCTCTGCAGGCCCACCTGCACTAGCCAAGGTGTGCTGGAGCACGGAGGTAGTTTTCAGTGGCTCCTACCCCGAGTCTGATTTCGAAAGGGCAGATTTACAAGCCCAACTCAGGTAGGCGCGTTAGTGAGGTACACTGGGGACCTACCTGTCTAAATAGGTACACGAACATAGCACTGAAAAGCCTAGCAGCAGAAAACAAGCAGACCTTCCTACTGTTTGTTTCTTCTGTTTACTTCTTTATTCTAATTTCCACTGCCCACAAGCACTAGCAACATCCCTCTTTTCAAACAGAAGAATGGAAATTAAAAAAACATAGTGGGGCAGTTCTCTATTCTGAAGGACCATCAGCACTGCCTTCTCCTGAGAATCAGTTTCATGCAGTGCATACAAATTAACAGAGAACTTTATTCCTGCTCACCTTTTATTAAAAACGCCTATCAAAAGCCAACATCACTTCTGCTAAGAGAATGTGTCCCCGAATGCTCTACAGATGCAGCATGTGAGGCCAACATTCGCCATCCCCTTTCTCTGTCAGTGTGAGTTTCATTTTAATTACAAGTGCATGTTTTGCACATTGTAAAACTACCCCTGGCTCTGACCACCATAAGAAAAGGAACATTTAGCTCAGGAAACAGTAGCTGACCCTGTCTGCTCTTTTTCTTCCTTGGCATCAGCTTAGACTATTAACACCTTATGTGTGTTGCCTGTATGTCCCACATATGTGTGCTCTGCATCCATTTCATGAAATACCTGTCATAAGTGCATACTAAAAGCTTCCTACTGGGAATTCTCTGCTTTGTTTGACTCCTCTTCTTGGCATCTTGCTTACCTATTGAATTCATCTGCTTGACAGAGAAACCTTTCTATGTACTAGAAGCTTTGTCCTTGGAAAGCTGTGACATTAGGCTTAAACACATAGAGGCCTTTTTCACCTCTCAGTTCGCTCCTTAATTATTCATTCCCAACAGAGGAAATCAGGAGAAACCTCGCAGCCAATGTAAACATTTTGTAGGGGAAGGCATTTTTTTTCCTCCTCAAGAGCACAGTGTGACCATGATAGTTAAGTTCCTTACTAAAAAAAATGCTGGGTTTGTACTAAAAAAAGGGAAAGGTTTTTTTTTTTTTTTTTTTGAGGGGGGTACAGGAGGTACAGGATGGATGCAGAGCAAAACACAGCCTATTTGACAGTGACTATTTTGCTCTGAGAGCCCTTTGCCAATTCATTTCAGAGAAAAGGGCCAAGTCTCCAACGTACGTTCCACTTATAATTTTCATTTTCTTCTGCCCAGCACAGAGCAGGCATCCCACAAGCCCAGCTAGTACCTTGCAGCACTGGATAAGAGCATCCAGTGGCTGTTGCTTTGGAGATTTTCCACCTGGTGTGGCAGCTGCTCTAAAGAATCGCTTTGCAGTAGAGCCCCATCTCACCATGGCAGCACTTTCCCCCATTTCACACACACCATCTGAAGCGGCCGCCTTTTGGAGCACTCTGTTATTAACGGCAATAGATGCCCTGTGCAAACAATTTGCAGAACCAGGGTTACAGCCAATATTTTCCCAGTCTCGCTGTAACCTTAACTGAAGCACACAATATTGGCCTGCTCCCAGGAACCATCAGTGGGAAGCGCATATAGCAACGGGCCACCCACTTACTATTTTCTTAGAGAAAGTTTGCCAGGAGTGATATGCAGCTTGCACCACCTTCCTGAAACATTTCCACACTCCCCAAGCCTGCACAGGTCCGTGCTTACCAACATCTCTCATTTCAACCTGCCCTGCTCCACCTCCCGCTCCTTCCACGCAGCCCAAACTTCTCCTCTGATTGCTTCCTTTTCTTCATCACCTTTTCCTGGCTTTGTGCCTTTTTTCATGCTGTTCCTAATGCTTGGGACAACCTCTGATTAATGTTCAGCAAACAGCCTCCTCCACAGATCAGACCGCACCCAAGCGTGCTCTGTTTTCTCTTGTTCGGCATTATTCTGACTCGTGCCTTCCACCTTTCCAAAGCAAAGGTCTGACTTGCTTGACAGTGAACAGCACCATTTGTTTCTGCGAGGGGACGTAACAGCTCGGGACGGGCTGCTTGCTGTGCAGGTACCACCACGGCTTCTCCCGCGGGCAGTCAATGGGGCAGCTTCTGCATGAAGTCAGCCACTATCACCCATAACCGAAGGGAAGAACACAGCATCTTCCCAGAGCATTTAACTATTCCCTAGCCCTTTTCAAAGCACAGAAACGTGGGCACAGCTGCTGTCAGCACACCCTGCGGGGGGCAGGGCTGGCTCCACGTCCCCTGGCTGCTCCCACCTGCTTTGGGGTAAGGTTTGGAAGCAGAAACAGAAGAAACCAAAACGTGATGCTGAACGTGGGCCAATTGTGGAAGGTTACCAGGACAGCCTGGTTGGGTACAAAATGCCATACATGAGCTGCAGTCTCTGGAAAAATCCATTTCCAGGATTCATGGACATTGGTAAGGCAACTTCTCAAATAAACTGAGAACTGAAGGGCAATTTATTTCAGTCTTTGATTACTAACAAATACTGTATCATTTTTAGCTCTTTTAGACTACTTTATATATTTGACCTTTTTTGGCAAAGAGTAACTTCACTCTTTGAGAAAAGGTAAGCTAAAATGGAAAACAGTTGGGTCACTTGTCACTGTATTAAATTTAGTCTTTTCAAGACCAGCAAGACTCCCAGCATTACGCTGTTTCTGTATTAAAATCTAATTCTGAAAGTTTGACAAAGCGCACATTTAACACAGGTCAGCAGTATATTGACAGGATGTTAATTTTAAATTGTGTCAGCATTTCCTGTCTTGAGTGTTAATGTCAATTAGCACCTTGCTGCATAACCTCCAAGTCCCCCCTTATTACGGGAAAGTAGCAAAGCACGCAGCAAAAGCACTTCTATTCAAAACACCACTCACTATCAGCCAAACAAAGAGCTGTCATAACAAAACCAGCGAGGTGAAAGTGCCTAAGCTGCTATGGATTTGAGGTTAGAAGCCTTAGTCTTTTTCCTTATTCCTGATATTAAAAGTGTAAGCATGTCAACTCGGAGCGAAAGGCTAATTACTTTGAGGCTCTTTGAAAAGTGTGTTACCATTCAAAATCTC
This sequence comes from Anseranas semipalmata, assembly GCA_013399115.1. Taxonomy (NCBI): domain Eukaryota; kingdom Metazoa; phylum Chordata; class Aves; order Anseriformes; family Anseranatidae; genus Anseranas; species Anseranas semipalmata. The sequence goes on from VXAA01000513.1 coordinate 365,584, forward strand.
TAAGCCTGACATAAAGCCCTTGGCTTTAGATTGCACACTGTATAGCTCACTGTAGGTCATCCGTGAGTATCCGGAACGCGCTCTGAAATGTGCAGTCTTATTCTGGGAAATGTGAACACTTCTGCATACCTGCTTTCTTCAGTATTTCACACATGCCGTGGAAAACATCCATTCTGCTCCCCAGCATCTCAGCGAGACCTCGCTCCCAGGCGCCCAGCGAACAAGCCTGGCCAATTCGTACACATTTTCCTAAAGAGCTGGGTAAGGACTTCGTTACAAACTTCCTAAAATTCCTACCCTACCCCATGATTTGACAGCAGCTCACAGTATGTACATGTACATGAAGGTCTAGATGGATACATATCTAGGCTGGGCGCCTTTTCTTGCACTTACCTGTTACACTCAGCAGTGTAGATACCCAGGGTATAAATCTGACTTCCTTAAGTCAAGCAAAAGCTCTGCCATGAACTCGTTGCCTGTCTTGCTCAGAATACAGATGTGCTCCCAGAATGACAGCACAAATCTCAGGACATTTAGCCTAAATTCTGAAGAAAGCTAGCTGGTATTGTAGTCTTTTGTGAGAATGAAATTTTAATGGAATATAGAAAATGTTACAGACTTCCCAATCAGTTCTAATTCCAGGTCTTGTTGCCTGTTCAGTTGGAATATTAAGATAAAGATTTCCATCAACAACTCAATGTAAAGCCCAGTGCTGGGTGCCTGGAAGCTCCTGTTAAAGTCCACGGGTGCTCACATTTGGCACAATGGTCACTTATTTTTAAATCAGACTTGGCAACATTTGTAATTATTAATTATAACTAGCTGGTCCTTCCATGTAAATATTTTGGATAGTACTTTGCCACCCCTCTTCAACACTACAGTGGAACAAGAATAACAGAGAAGCATTATACAAAATTATATAGGATTAAAACCAATGATTTCTATGCAAATCAAAAGCTCGGCAGGCACGGCATTACCAATCTGCAGTGAGCTACACACTATTGCACCAAAAGCTTGTCATTTTGAATTAAATTGGATGTGGCTTTCCACCACGGGAGAGCAGGGCTCCCGGTGGGTATGCTTATTGCCCCATATCCCAGACGACCACAGTCAGCAACAGCAGCGAATGGCACTCAAACGCTAACTCACTCCCGCAGCTGGAGATCAGTTCAAGGCATAACAAGCCCTCGCCCCCAGAAAGCACCCTGACACTTTGGTTCCTACCTTTGCTTCTTTTGAGCACGGGCTCAAGGTGTGGCCAGGCACCACGTGGTAAATCTCTTGCTCTTGAGATCTGGTGCAGAGATGACACAGGCGTTATGCACCCATACTGCGCTGGGTGCTTATGCTCTGCCAGATTCTAAACAAATTGGCCAAACAAATTAATGCCACACACCCTAAATTGGCTGAACAAATTAATGCAACACGCCCTTTGCACAAGGGTGCCTTTGAAGGCCAAGGATCGTGCATGTTGCAGCGAGATGCATTCTACTGAATAGGGTGTTCCAGACAAATCTGTTCTGAGAGAACAGAAACAGCACATTATAGTTTCAAGTTAGAGCAGGGCTTTCACCCGAGAGCTTTTCAGACACCAATACTGCGTGTTGACATTTAATTACTAAACTCTTAAAACAAATAATTTGTATGAGCAAATGCTTCTCAATCATTTCATAATAACACAACTAGTGTTTCTTGGCAGTTAGAACAAAACCAGAAGCATGTTGAAATCGCACACACAATGCCTTGTTCTGACATGGGAAGAGGTGCCAGATAGAGCAGTGTGAACCCTCCAGGCTGTGGGAGCTGATGGGATTCAGGAACTGAGTGCTGCAGTTTTGTTCCCAGGGGCTGGCAGCAAATCAGCCCCAGCAGGTTCACTGGGAGGTTGGAGTTTACTGAATTTCGTTCTCCAAACAACCCTCCCTCCTTCAGCTAAAGGTCCTTTCTTCCACCAAGCCCCAAACCTCCCAGCGGAGGATTAAGGGAGGGTGCGTTCTCGAGGCCTGTTGGGTGCGAGGCAGCTGGAAAGGCAGGAGCCTGGCAGGCGAGCAGCAGGTATAGATATGCTCTTTGTTGCTCTGTGAGCGCAGTGTACCTAAATCGATTGAGCATTTCCTTCCACCTTTCATGGCATCTATTGCAACATTTTGCTCATTTCTGCTACCAAGCAGCTAAGCTCAAAGCCAGTTGTAGCCAACGTGTAAAACCCACAGCTTTGCTTTCCCACTTCCTCTGCCAGAAGGTCTGTCTCAGTGCAGCAGAAAACACTGCTCCCCGGAACAGGTCCTCTTTAAGTCGTTCTTGCTCTTATGCCCTCATGTTCTCTTTGTGCTCTTCAGGACAAGGTCTAGGCCTTGTCAAGAGATTTTTCATGAAGCAGCAGCAAAATCTCCATGCTACATATTCTATCTGCTTACCTATGTAATCCCTCCGTGTCTGGGATTTTTGTGAAGAGTGATGTTAGAAGGATATTAATAGAAACAAATCACCTTCTGATGAGAATTAAAAAATTAAAATACCTGCAGCATAATAGCTTTGCAAGTACAAACCACAGCTTTGGCTTGCTGCATTTGTCCAGTCCTCATGGACATCTTATTGTCCAGTCTGCCAGCTAGAAGAGCTCTTTCTCCACCACACAAGTGGATTTCTTTTTTTTTTTTTTAATTTCATTTAAGTCTGCAGTTCCTGAATTTAATGTAAAATAATTTTTGATTCATGACGCTGGGATCCATTGGTGCTGCTCCTTCCCAGTTCCTCTTCCTTGCACTTTCACCCACCTCCTCAGGGTCCTTCTTTTCTTCCTCCTTTCACTCACTCTTACAGTCTGATCTCCTTACAACTTTCTCTCCTTTCACACAGCAATCCCGCCATTCCCCAAGCATCTTCTTTCATGTGCACATATCCACTGACACCCCCTCCATCACTGCAGTGTCCCCCTCCCTCCTACATATCAGTTCCACCTCTCTTAGGTAAAGTTGGTGGTTTAAAGCAGACTGGTGAGCAAAAAGCCATCTACATCCCCAGCTGCTTGAAGCACCCCGGTTTCAGTGGTGCAGGACCAGGACTGAGTTTGATATGCAAGCTCTCCTTACGAAGGCTAAAGTAGAGAGTGCTTTTTTCTGGAAACTTCAGCTAAAATGCCTTCTCAGCCACTAACACTTTAATTACAGTCCAAGTTTGCATCAGTGGTCTCAAACTCACTGTGCCTTCAGTTGGGGGACCTCTGAAATGCGAAGATTGTCCCAGCACATTGCCCTCCTCTCTAATTAGGAGCCGCCTATTGTGTTCCATTTTTCTCTCAGAAAATTGCCACCGCAACCTTGCTATCAGCTCAGTATCTTACCATTAGCGAGGAGGGCAAATGTGTGGTGTCCTTGACATGTCAGCTAGAAACGTCTGGCCCCCTTTCTCTCTAGGGAGCAAGCCTATAAGCTCTGTAATGCATTTAACCTCTATCACCTCAGGGAGTAAGAGTCTCCACAAGCAGTTTGCTGCTGCCCCACCCCTGAGCTAACTCATTTACCTTATTTTTTCTTACAATGTTCAATAAATCACACTCCACCCTTTAGAAATTGTTATGGTTAATATATGACTTGCTAAAGAGATGCTTATAATTCACATAACTATGTTATAGCTTTAATCTCATAACACAGAACATTAATAAATGTGGCAAGGCTCTCTGAATTAATAGCCCGACTTGTATTCACATATTTAGACATGCTTGTATTTGTATACTTCTCTTACCATAATTACAACATATAGGCCAGATTCTGATCTCCGTGTCAAAGGAGAAAAAAAAAAAGAGAGAATTGACATCGCAGAGCATCAAAAGAAATACAATACTTTGTTAAAATTATTAATTTCTATTGCAAAACAATGAACAGCTGGCTTTCGCAATGCATCTACAAGCAAGAATTTGATTCAAGTTTGTTTAGTTTTCACTTGAACAGCCTGATTTTTAAAGACAAGTGTATTCTTTCTGAAGTCCTCAAAGGCTTATTAAATTTGATAAAGGCCATATCCCTTGGTTCTTGCTAGTTGGTTCAATAATGAATCCAGCTGCTCAAATGCAAATGTTTAAAGTAAGACCAATTGTTCAAGCAAAAGCTGAAGATGTGCAAGAGCCAGGTGCTGGGCAAATACTTGGGAATTTGTCATAACGTTCATTCCCATCTTTATACCTATTAACTTTTCACCTCTTTTTTGGTTTTGCTTTACCAAATATTCAAACAGCAAACCAGGAATGTTCATCCTAGCATGAAAAATGATGAGGACCCACAGAAAACGCATTTGAAGATTGCAAACCCAAGAACTCACACCAGAAAATGGTATTATTCTTGACAGGGATTTCTATATATAAACCAAAAAATATGAAGTGTCATGAGACTTTCCTTAATTGAGTTATGCCTGAGAGAAATGACAGTTGTTGCTGTTTGGAAACCACAAGTTTGAAAATGAATGTGTTTAAAAGCAAAACAAAACACAAGATTAAAAAGCCAGCCCAATAATCTTGAAGTTCCCTGAATTATTCACAGCATCAAATAATTTTCATAAATACATTAAGGAATGTAAAAGCCTGTGATTCTTGACAATGGAAGCCACAGTCCTACCACAACCCAGGCCACATCTCCTTTATTAAACCCAACCCTGGAGTCCGTGCAACTGCATGTTGGTGGCAGTGACTATGTGCACGAACCCCTTTGCAACATCAAACCTACATTTCAAACGTTTGGTGCCAACTTCTTACAGTGGAATATTCCACACATTTCTGAGAAGCATCACCAGCTGGGGAGCTAACTTGTGTCATGACAAGAGATAAAGAGAGAAATATTTTCCAGGTTTACCTGTGCAAAGGTATAATTTTTAGGTAAAAAAAAAAAGGGGGGGGGATATTTCATGCTTTTCACTGCATCTTTCTGGATGTTGTTGGTTTAACTTTCTTAAAGTTGCAAGCCCCATAGCCAGGTGAACTTACTTGAGAACCTCAATTAACATTTAAACAAAGGAGGTTTCTGTTACAGCTCACAGCAGTGTACAACAGCCTAAAACATGAATGCTCCGGAGTCAGAAGACACACAAAATAATTCTCAGCTATAACCTTTGGAAAATTTATAACCAAATTCTTGATTTTTTTGTGTATGCATAGGGGGGAGTGGGGGCCCTGACTTTCGCATGCTGTCACTGGCAATACTGAATGTAAATTTTTAACTAAACTCTGTGCTATTTATAAATTAAATCAGCTCCACCCAACTTACACAATATTGTATATTAACTGCTGGCTGACTTGGAAACGTCAGTAAGCGAATAAACTACATTTGAAAGGAAAAATAGATGACGTGCTCTGAAGACATATTGACAGTCCGAGGATAAGGATCTGCATCAGATCCTACTTCAAGCATTTGGCCTCAGGAGGGAGGGTTTAGTAGCTGAAACTCATCCTGTTCCATCAGATAGATTAGTCCAGAGCATGGGATTCTTTTAAAGCCACTGTGAGAGTATATTAGCTATAACCTGTTGCTGGGAAATATCCACGTGTATCTGAAAGTAACCCTGTCCATGCTAGTAACCAGCTAGAGAGCTCTTCTTGGCAAGAAAGACAAAATATTCTGCCTATCCACCTTCATTTTCAAAAAATAAAAAGGAAAAGAAAAGAAAAGATGTCCCTCCAATGCTGAAATGGCCACTAAATGAACCCTACGTTCCCAATCTTCTTTTTCAACTGCTAGGATGCAGAAGAAGGTGAAGTGCTATTAAGCTAGTTTACAACACTGGGCAAAAGTGATTTTCTGCTTAATAGGAAATATCTAGTAATTGGTCATAAGGCAAATGGCATTAATGAGCGGGCCATTTGGCTCTAAATGAATGGATCATAACCCAGTGGGTTTTATCTGCATCAGCCTTTGCTCTTTAAGAGGCTTTCATTTCAGGAGTGAATCAGTGCTAACATTATAAACTAATGATGACAGAACACATTGGGAGTAAATTTGGAAGCCAATCAACTACTGGAAGGCAAAACCTTTGTGCACTTTATACACAGCTTCTGGAAGTCTCAGGGCATCCTGGTTCAATTTCTCTGGTGTGCCTTGGAACATTCCTTGGATGTTGTGGACAAAAGGAGGGCTGAGACTCAGGAGACAAAGTCCATACAGCCAGGGCTGAGGGTAGGGAATGGCAATTCTGCAAACTAGAAGTAGCACAGAAGATGAGAATTGAGGAAAAGAGAGACCTCCATGTGGAATTACTTTGCTAGTGATGGCCAGCATCCAGTGGAAACAAAGATCCAACAAACTTTTGTTTTGAAAACACAGTGTATTAAAAAATACTTTAAAAAGTCAATTCACAGCAGTTGAAGTTATTTTAATTCTGAGCAAGTTTAATCTCAAACAGTAAAAAATGTGCCTACCGTGCCTACCGATGGCTGGGGTTTGCACTGGTGGAACCCTGCTGGTAATGGCCTCTGGAGCTCTGAAAAAGCTGGTGGTTCGAAACAACACGTATATTTAGCGAATTGAAACAAGCCCCAGATGCTGTAAAACTCTTGTAGGTAGATAAAGCACTTCTCAAGTAGTGGTTCTTATTCAGATCTCACCCCCTTCAACTCCTGCACTCTGTTTATGTTGAATTATTTGTCTGCCAGCTGCATAGATAATTTAGGCCTAAATAATCTGCTATATTAAGCAAATAATAAGAAAGCAACCCGAACATTTTAAGCTCACATAACTCTTTGAGAGTTTCAACTTTACTTTGCTAGTAAATGCCACTGGAAAGTAGACAAACAATATTTCTGTGTGGCATGCTACTCATCTAAACTCTTCCCTGCCAGCTCTGTTCAGTCTGCATAGTATAAGCCACAACTGTTTAATTATCATGTGTTCTGCCAAAGGTGCAGTCAAGGGTGTTTATAAGGAAACGGAGATGGTAAGCCAAATTTCATTTGCAGATCAGACATGCCTGCTAGCAAACGAAGCCAAGGTTTTAGGTGCAGATGAGATCAGTAGTTCTGTCCTCCAGGGAAGGTGGCTGCACCTCAAAAATTAATGAGTAATTTTTCAAATTGATGTTGTAAGTTAAACTAGTCATTTTCACAATTAAGTGCTTCACCACGCATTTAGGAAACAGTAGTTTCTCATTGGACAACTAGTTCTGAGGTCCAACTGGAGAAGATACAATGCAAACCCAAGGTTATATCAAATCTACTTAGCCACTGCATGAATACCATTGGGAAGAGAAGTAAGGACATCTCTTTGCAGGGCAGGGACAGGATGTTCCAGGTTACAAAGGCACTGGAGTCCAAACTGGGTAGTTTTCCTGACCACAGTAAATCATTTTGCTAACTTGTTACAAAGCCAACCTTTAAATTACAAACCTTACTAATAATTACTAGTTATTTTCCCTCCGAGTCCTGCATTGGTTTACTATAGTAATCAATACTCCCTTGCTCCACTGATGGGGAAACGATGAGGCAAGACACAAGACTGGTCAATACTAACCACAGGGTCTGCAAATGCAAGCTAGCCCACTTACCTCCTGGCCCACCTTCAAGACAGCTTCCTCCTTCCCTCCCTTCTGTGATGGGCCATCCCTGTTGCCTTTTCCTAGGCAAAATTTGTCCAGAGCCCTCTGCCAGGCCAGCTGTGGTTTCCTTGCAATGCATCGCACGTGCCAGCACAGACGCCAAGAAAAGGCAACGTCTCGTTTGGCAGTGGAGGCAGCATACGTAGACTTGAGGAACCGAACTCGCAGGATGCTGTGGGAGTTTGTGTAAGGCTTTATTTCTTGCCCGCGTTTATTGTGCACTACCATACATCAGTTCTTACATACAGGCTGATCCTGCAGTCCTAATGCTAAGTTGCCTTTAAGGGCAGGGGGAACTTTGCCTGCAAAAGAGCTGCAGTTTTGCGGACAGATAGATATTACCAACCAATTCCTGTCAGTTTTGAAAAAATCCACCACAAAACAGTAGCTTAAAGCTCTGACCTCTTGCAACTACTGTGAGGGCTTTACACATTGCAGCCCAGAACGTGGTTTTTACACATGTACAAGACAGACAAACAGAACGTCCTGATGCATCTCCTGCAGCCAGAGGCGGAATAGTGTGTCCATGTTGGAAACCAGCTGAAGTAAAACTATTCCTCCACCAGAGTAAATACCAGCTTTGTTGTTACTGCTTCCTGTGCTGTTTGTAACAGGAAAGCTTTTGCGGTGTTTTGTTTGGATTTTCTTTTGCCTTTTGTTCATCTATATAGCAAAGAAAACACAAAGTTTAAGCTGACCTGATTTGGAAAAGACCCAAAGTTTTATGTTAAAAAAAAAACATGGAAAACAAATACAGCCCTGGCAGACAGAAACGAAAGGCCGGCTATCCCTGTTATGCTGAAGACATTCACTTTTATTACATTACATATGATACAAGTCCTAGCTGTCAAAATCCTCAGGAGCACCTAAACAGATAATAAACAATCAGTGAAAGACTTATGGCTACATGTTTTTCATAGTATTGGAAATCACCTGGGAACCATATTTTAATGGAAAATACAGCTTGATGGAGACAAGCTTCATAGATTTATGAAGAAACTGCAGCACAAATCAAGTGGAGGGTTTTAGCTTTCCAAAATGGTATGGAAGCACTAGAAAATAGCACCAAAAAAAAAAAAAGAAAAAAGAAAGGACGAAGAAGGACAAGCAAATAGGAAAGAAAGAAGCGCCCTTCTAATGATTTATGCTGTAGGGAAGGAATATGCCTACTTGTGATCCTGTTACCCTTACTGCTCCTTGTGATTGTTATTCTTCCCCTAAGAGAAGCGGTCATGTTACACACTGACAGAAAGTTACACCTCTCCAATGTGATTTGTCCACTTAAAACAACATTTATCATGTTGCCAGTTTATAAATCATTTAGGCCAACGAGATTAAGGCTATAGGAAGCCAGCACCCCTAACTGATCCTCATGCCAGATAATTCACAGACCTGCATTTGTTTACACTAAACCTTATCAGCCAAAATAGCGGAGGCCGGTGCCAGCTAAATGCCGGTTCCTTCACCCGTGCAGAGCGCGGGACGAGGCGCAGTGCTGGCACGCTGGCACACACACTGCTGCTCTACCCGCGGCTGCACCGCAGCCACCCGCACCGTGCCAGCCTCCCGGCAGGCTTCCCTGACACCAGCGGCCCTTCCTCTGCATGGCAGGGGAGCAGAGCCTCCCACAGGAACAGGAGAGGAGCTGAAGGGGTTCAGGGCTCACCCACGTATTTTATCTATCTTGCATATGCAAGATGTCCATTGTTTACCAATGAGAATACGTCGTCCCCTAGCAGAATCACAGACGCCAACCGCCCCGCATTCGTGGCTCTGTGCTCAGCATTGATTCCAGTAAGCTGAAATTGTCAAACTTGAGATTGGCCTTTTGTCCGATTTAAACTCTTAAAATGTTAAGAGGAGGCTGAAATACCAGCTCGGACACCCGATACAGCCCGCATCACTGTCTACAGTTACTGATGGGCAGCGGGTGCCAGGCACCAGCCCAGTGAGCTGCACGGACCCGCATGCAGCGAGGCAGCCCGTACCCGGCATGCAGCCCCCAACTAAAAGACAGGATTTTCATTTAACTCGGGATTAAGCCCCCAGGCCCACACTTCTTATACAACAAGGAAATAAAAAACAGCTAAGTGTTAAAAGAGGGTGAGCTTTGGATCCAGAGGATTTCAAAGTAATTGACAAGCAATTAACAACATTAGACCTGATGATCTTTACATATGAGACGCAGCACAAGGGAGGAGGAACTACAGGGCAAACTTTTGTCATTTAATGTCTTTTGCCTTAGATGTGCTTTTTGAAATCCACATGGAAAGTTACCTTAGTCTGTGTAAAACACCAGCCAGCCAGAGCTCTTCCGCAGAATCTTACAATCTAAAGCTCATCAATGTTTTTTTTTTGATGGGAAACTCTTGTAAAGTGAATTATTCTTAATCCAAACTGAAGATGACAAATTACGGGATCAAAATCACCCTATTTACCTTAGAAGCTACAGGATGCAGACTTAGCACACCAGACCTACACATTCTTCACCACACAGCACCACAGGCCTTGCTTCTGTTTTCAGTTATGGGCACAAGGACCAAGGTACCAGATTAAGACTCAGAGTGGGTCTTCCAGTGATGCTCGTGCACAACTGCCTTTGACAGATCATCCTGCAACATGAAGAAAGCTCTATCTTGTCACAATTGCATTCCTAACTGGGGCCTGTACCACCCTGAATCACTGCCATTGCTCTTCCTTCCACTTCCAGTTGATTCTCACTCCTGCTACCTTGCTGTCCTTCCTCCCTTTGGTCTCCTGTAGGATCTTCTAAGTACAAGTTGTGGAATTCGGTCCTATGGTCTTGATGCCACCTTCTAAAATGCCCAGCACTTAATGATAACACACCCAAGGAGTTTTTCAAAGATATGGTGATTGCTTCCTGAGGAGGTGGCTGTACAAAAACACTTGTCCACCTCTGACAGCCTGTCTTGGAGAAACTAAAATTTAAGACTCAGCAAAGTTAAAAAGAAGCTGGAAGTACACAGCTGATTCTTCAGAAACAGTCACTGGTTTAGGGACAACCAGCACAAGATGCCCTGAGCCTGTTTTTTCAGAAGTGTTCGATATAATGCTTTGGCTTTGCCCCTTAATTATTAAAGAATATTAAATATTGGCATGGGTATCAGGATATTTACTGTTTGGGTTTAACCTTAAATGAGGGCTATCTGTAAAAAATGAACAGAAAAGTAATAATTGAAGCTAGATAAACTCACTTGTCTGCCGAGTGACAGAAAGGAACCCAAACAGCTTAAAAAGAAAGCTTCCCTTCAGCAAGAGTGACTCCTGTTTGACGAGTGCTGGTCTGAGAGCTGTAACACCCCAACTGCTCAGCAAAGGCCCACCTGGATCACCATGGATGGAGAAGCAGTCAGTCATCAAAAAACATATGCATAAAGTGTTTGTTGCTTTAACATTTTCTGTAGCATCTATTAAAACAAAGGTGAAATGGCTTTTAGGATGGACAGATGCCTGGCCACCGTGTACTGCTGGTGACAGACCCCTGAAGAAAACTTCTGGCAGAATGACCTCAAGCAGACGGCCAGGACCTGATCTGGCACGAACGGAAAGCCATACCCAGGGGTGAGTGTACATCTGATACGGCACCTGAAAGGAGATACTGTAGACAAGGGTGAGGACAGAAGTACAGCTCCTCTCTGATCATGACCCTGAGCACTCACAAACCAGGCAACATCAACGGGAACCACTAGAGACCTATTCCTCCAAAATCCGCTTTTGTCACCCCAAATGCTGAACCGTACAGATTTACAGATTCAGAGCCTGTAATTACTGTTCTTTGATTCTGCAGAGCATGCATCTGCTGTATAGGCCACACAAATACAACGAGACAAGAACAAGCCCCTGGGCAGCATTTGACAAAAGCATCTCACATAGAGGGAGAACCCCTCTCTAGGGAAGGCCTTCTGGGTGGAGGTACCAAAAAAAGCCTGCTAAATAAGGCTGTAAAAATGTAGGTGTTTGAGCAACAAATCAACTGATAGACAGCTTGTGTGTCATTCTATAGAGAACAGCTTGCAATTTTTACAGTGTAGAAGAAAATAAAACTCCGCTCTAACAAGTTTTATATCAAAAGCAAAACTTCTAAACTGAGAACCCTTTGAATTTAAACCATCATTGAAGACCCTCTTGAGCACTGAAGATCTAATGGCACTTTTGACCAGAGCTAGAGCACCTAGCTGTTTCCAGGATGCGAACTCCCTTCTCTCTACTGAACTGCCCCATGGCTCCCCCCCTTACTGCAAGGTACTTTTTTTACTTTCTTTATCCAGAACATTGCATGGAGTCTGTGCCTCTGATCCTGCGTGGCACTGCCCGGCCCAGAGGGGCTGCCCTTTGATGGCAGATAAATTGGAATAATCCGTCCAAATTTGGAACTTTGGGTGCAGCTTTGAAGCACATGATAGGAGTTACAGAAGTTTCAGAAACATAAATGAGAAAGAGAAAAGAGAGGGATAACGTTATCAGAACAAGAGCATAATAGGAAATCACTGGATTGCCTTTTAACAAGTGAATTATACAATGAGGTGATTAAACAGATGCACTACCCAAGATGTTTAACATTAATCTAAGCTCAGACTCTAAACTCCACTGGCTTCATTTACGCTCCTCTGTACTCACACCAGCTAAGAACAGAACTGAACCCTGGAGTTCAGTTGTTCAAATTCATTTCAAAGAAATGCCAATACAAACCAACTCTCAAATGTCTAAGTTTCTCTAGCCTCTTCATTATATTCTTACTGAGCTTCTTCTTTCAGATGAGAGATATTTCTGAACACTGGCACCAGATACATTACAAAACCTGCCTCTTCAATGCTCAATCCAGGACTTCTTCCTGGATTGAAGGAAGCCCCCCTATTAGGGCAACAGATATTAAAACAAAAGTAAATGACCTGCAGAAAAGAAACACAAGTGAAAGGGGACGGTACTGCTCTCCTGTGGTGACTGCTCAGGGCCTGACACTGCCCCTCTGAAGCGCAGCACATCAGCACATCCCTGTCCCTCCTGCACCGTGTCCACAGCCAGCCTGGGCCCTCGGTTTGTGGCTGGAAGCAGAGACAGGTCACTTGTCACAGATCTAAAACACAGAGATTTGTTCTGCTCTGCTCCAAGCAGCACAGCGAGCCAGGGGAAGGGATGCTGAAATCAAGTGATTTCTAACCAGGCCCACCGAGAACAGAAGCGGTGCGTCAGACGTACCAACAGCAGCGACTGCTCAGAAAGATGAGACGTGATCAGCAGTAGATGAGTTTGTGTAAGGGAGCAAAACTCTTCACCAAGGGTCTCTGCATTAGTAACTAAATCTAGTAATTTGAATTTTGGTTTATCATGTAATATGAAAACTTCTTGTGAAGACTTTTCTGTGGGCAATAATTTCCCAAGAGAAATAAATAGGCTCTTATTAAGGGAGAGTTTTAAAAAACAAGACTCAGTAAAGCACTAAGGAAAAAAAATATATATATATACATACACACGCTATAGGGACCAGCCCTGCTTGAGAATAGCATCTGTTAGGTGACCTCCCAGGTCTTCACCACTTCCAACTGCACTACTTTTAAGAGCTTAGCACCGAAACGCCATACAAAGTGATGCTATTTTTTCCCACTCATAACTGAGTTAGAAAAACTATTTTGCAACAGAATTAAAATTAATCAGACTTTACAGAATGAGAGAAAGGTTTTGCCTTGTTTCATTTTATTTTGCTGGGAAGTCACTGCTGCTTGGTTTAACAATAGACAAGCCTTCTCAGGTGATGGGAGGAATGAAAAATGTGAGCGTGTAAGAACTCCTGATCATTGAGGAGATATTTGAGACACAAAGCTCAATTAACTGCTAGCTAAGAGACAGAGGAGAATATTGTTTCTTTTTGCCACTGTTTCAGCGTAGCAAAGATACACACAAGATGCCAATCTTGCATCTGGATCTGAATTTCAACAACCACAGCTGGGTGGGGGTTGACATTTAATTTATCGAGATTTTTTTTGTAATCGGTTAATACTAATATCCACTGTAATCCTCAGACTGCCTTTACTGAATTTAAATTTCACAGAATACCATATCACACAGCTTCTAACTACTGCCATTACTGTTCCTCTGCCTAAACAAATGCATAGCTAAAATATCATTGTCTGATATCAGTTCATAACTACTTCCTACCTGTACATGTCCACAGAGAACACATCAATTTTGGCTTAACACGTTTAGAATCAAGTGCACCAGATCAGACAGTATTTCTTAGGGCAAAAAGATGTAAAGAAAACTCTCCTGACTTTGCTCTCTTATGAGCAGAAGAGCCTGCTCATCTCCACAGCACACAGAGGGATGGGAGAGAGTGAATCACTGATTACTCAGGACCAAAACTCACCTGGGGCTTTAAGTGAGGCCTGCACCTAACACGTGCCTGAAAATCTGCCAGATTGGAAACACCAGTGACAGATCCTATTGCAATCAAATCTAGAAGCAGGAAGGCTTAGCAAAATTCAGATCTTGACTCAAATCTTTCCCTCAAATGCTGAATTCTAGGTCTGAGCTTCTGGGTTGGATGCATACCTGCTCCAAAAAGACCAGCTTGAGATAAAAGCTAATGCTTTCCCTTTTTACCACAGAAGGTGATTAAGAATTTGCCACCTGAAATCATGGCTCTTTGGGAGAATCTCTCTCAGAGGATACTGTTACAAGTATCACCTTAGTGGGACATCATGCTTGCCATAAGATTTTTATTGCCGCTCATCAGCCTTTGGTGTGGCATCTCAAACCTGTGAAACACACAGACACAGGACAGAGAGAAGAGCTGGAAGTTATGATAACATTCAAGGGAGAAGGTTTAAGAGATGACTCCTATTTGTCTGCTATGCAGTAGAGACCAGTTGCATGAAACAGGTTTGAAACATGTCTTTTTTCAAAGTGGAAAACAATTGTTTAAGCCACCTGAATGTAAACGGGAATGAACTGCTCTCCTGCTAGTTAACAGTCCTTCAACCTCTTCGGTTACATGGCCTTCCTAAATGTCAACATGTTCTACACGTTTTCAGCTTCTTGGAGATCTGAGAGCTGGCCATGGACCACTGATCAGCCAGAGGGCAGAAATAAGTCATGGAGAGGGGCAAAAGCTCTTACAATAATTAATTTGAATTCAGCGTAAACGAAGGTTTCCAGAAATGGGGGGGAGGCAACAAAACAAACAAAGAACTGATGAAATACTAAAATCTTTAATAAATTAGCAGGCAGTCTTCAACCCACAAAATCAGAAAAGGATGCACATTTTCATCACCCTGAAGTTCAAGAGTGCTCATTTTAAGGGGGAGGGCATTGGTTCATTACAAACACTTCAATTATCACCAAAATCTGAAAACGCCTGGAGACCGGATTTCTAGCCCAGATCCAGCTTTTACCTTAACTCAAAGCAAGTAACATGTTTAAATGTCTCACTGAAAAACAACCTCTGAAAAGTACAGTGTAACTGGGATCGACCAAGCATCTTAAGCTCACCTCGGACGCCACACAAACAGCGTTTTCTGAATTCGACACCTCTTTTGGTCCGGCCTTTGTAGCACAGACTCAAAGCTTCAAAATCTTTCCTGCATACAACTGTGTTAAAAATGTCACCAACACAGCCTCCTCACAGGTGTCTGTGTCTTTTCTCACAAAAATCTATTAAGACAAATATCAGTTAAAATGTAAGGTAACTGTATTGTTAAGTGAATTAATATATTCCGACCAGTTTGTTTCGAATGAGAATTCAAAGTTAGTCCACTCAAGTTCACCATTTGCTATTCATCAACCCCAAATTACATAATACTAAGCCAGCTAGGGGTCAATGTACATGCTTATTTTCCCTTAGGATTTGTACCTCTGTTATACAATGATGGAGACAAAGAATCAGGATCACTACAAGGGCTAAAATGAGATCAAACCCAGAGAACCAGAAAGTCCTTTACTATTAATTTTACTCATAGTCTACTAGCACAGTCCTATCCTCTGAAGTTAGAGGCACACACATATAATCTGGGAAGTCCTCCAGATTTCTTTTTAAGGAAATGAACTTCTCAACACTGGCTGCATTAAGAAGGGTATTTTTGGTTTTCCACAATGCCATCAGCAGTGCTGAGTAGGGCTCTGAATACATGCCTGGAGGTTGTGCAGTGCGTAGCTCTGTCCTTGCAGAGCTAAAAAAGCTGTCATCACCATACCAAGGAAGCTAGGCGTCCAAGTTTCCCAACAACTGTGCTAAATCACATGTTTGTGCGTGGCTCCACAACAAAACCCATCCCAGTGTTGGCCACTTACAGCAGGACTCTAATTCAGGATGTGAGCTTTCCAAAGAGATAAATACTTTCAGCTATTTTGGCTGGGAAAATCATCTTCAAAATGCACATTTATTACATTCACTGGTAACTCCAAAAGCTAAAGGATCCCCAGTACTTCCCAAGGCCTACTTCTCTCTGTAGCAGAAGCATTTAACCGATGTGCTAATGCCAGAGTCTGAAACTGTTTGGCCTCCCCAAAGTTTCAAAATCCTCATTACTCCTCCTCTTGAGTGCCAAATCCTTCAGTGTTCCGCAGTGTAGCTGTTATGATGTATTTCCACAAACTGAGAATAAAAACATTACGTATATTTAAAATAAAATCCATAGGCATTGTATCAAACAAATTAGGCTAACCAGAATCTCTGTACATGTTTATTTTCCCTTTGGATTGTACTCTTGTTATGCAATGGAGAGAAAGAATCAAGATCATTAGGAGGGCTAAAATAAGAATATTGCAGGAGAACAAGAAAACCTCATCTGCTGAATTGTTTCATTGACGTATGTGGAGTTACACTGATTTACACAGGTAATGACTGCGTCATTCCACTGAACTACCAAAGACTCTCATGCTGAATGCAATGCCATAATATGACAATATTCAGTACTTAACACGTTTTTAACGTCAGATTTGAGAATGTCTCCATTTCATAATATGAAAAAGATATCACTGAATTTCCATGTTGTCACAGAATCCAGGAATCTTGCCATTTCTTCACAGTGGATTGTTTGGGATTGAAATATTTCTCGTGAATAAATTAATGAAGTAATATAAAAATTGACAGCTCAGCTTTAACATCTGCTCATCCATAAAAAAGCCACTCCACCCAGCTGGGTGGGTGAAGTAAACTTTACAAGGTTGAATTAATGTAGGTACTGATGGAAATACGACCTTTTTAATTAGCATAATTTCAAAATAAATTCTTAATAAAAAAATTAAAGCACACTATAGCAAGTGGAGTGAGATGATCTGGATTAATCAGCCACAGCTGTACTGTTAGTGGGCCTGCCCTATAAGTCCTAGCATTCCTCTCTCCCACCTGCAATGAAACCTGTATCAAGTTGCTTAAAAATCTTGCTTATGCAGCAACCAGTTTTTGAGCCACTATTCAAGTGTGTCTGAAATGATTTGAAAAAGTTCAACCTATATTGAGTCCCTTCATTATTCAGGACAAAGCTTTCACAAACAATGCATCAGAAAAAGAAAAAAAATAAGAAGAGAAAAAAAAGAGATAGGGCAAACCAAACATTTGAAAAAAATTTCTGGAGAGTCTGGAAGGAGAAAGATCTCATCAAGAAAGCTGAGCCCATTACTATCCTATGACATAAACGCCAACTCAGCAAAATTACGCATCAGCTGAACTTTAAGCACAAATTTTCTTTCAAGACATCAGGTGCCCAAAAGCAAAGCATCCTCACTTCACTGATACGTATGAGTAGACGGGAATCTGGTAAGAACTCAGAATTTCAAATGTACAGCTATGTAACTGCAAGGCCTAGTTTAAGAATAAACCCACTTTAAATAATATAAAAAATGCAGGATGAGGGTAGTTTACCATGCATCTCCCTCCTTCATAAGCGTTCTGTAAATCTGTGCGTTCACCTCATGGTTGTGAGATGTAAATGCTGTTCTGACCCTAGCGCACATACACACCTTGATGCCATTTCTCTGTCATAACCACATTAGAGCTGCAAATGCCCATGCATGTACATGTTACACTGGGGCTATTCAGCAGCAGCAGGATCACAACGCAAAGTGGTGTGACCTCTGTGTGTAATTTTACTATCTTCACAGAACTGCATTCTCTTCTTGCTGATATGCTCAGTGATTATTTCTTGTCTTTATCTTTTGTGCTTGTTTGTTTGCTTATTTAAGTGGTAGCAGCGTACTGACCGTGACAAATAGCTCGGAGGATTCCAAACAGTTGAGTATTTCCTCCTTCAGCAGCTTTATAGCAACTCTTTATCAGTAGCTTCTTCATTCCCATGCCTTGAGAACACCCCCATTTGCTTTGGGGTTTTTCTTCCGCTGATAGGTGTGCATCACTCACCCAAAGGCCATGACTCCTGCAGTCCCCCGATGGACCTGCTCAGGGACTGGCTGAGAGCACATCTGCCATGTCCTGGTAGGGGCGACTCCTTTTCATTCACTTACAATCAGCTCTTTGGGACGTGCTTTAAGAGTGAAGCTCTGAACAGGCCACTCAGGAGTTCAGACAGGAAAAGACCCTTTGCAAAGATGCTCCAAATGTCCTCAGAGGTTGCTAACAAATCTACACTCTGCTGCCAGGGAATCCCTGTGTTTTGGCTCTCCTAGGCATATGTTTTTACACAAGGAAAGTCCCTTGCCTCTCTGACTGGCAGAAAAAAAAAATCAAACCCATGTTCACACGGCTGCTGCCTTCGAGAAGAGTGTGCAAGGAGGGGGCGGGTATTTTGGTTTAGTTTAAGACAACTGACCTTAGTGATGACACCGAAGCAGCTACACAAATTATGTTTAACACTGCAGCTTCATGTGTATGCAGAAGCCAACCTTAAGTTAATATAGTGTATTCTCAGAGTTACTATACAGTGCATGTTTAGAACTCCAAATGGAATCCATTCCCTTCACTCAGCATGAGAGATAAATCTGGTAAATTAGAAATTTGTTTATATTCTGAGCAGGTAACAAGAAAACAACATACCTACTGCAGTTCAAGCAATGCATTCCAAAAGTGGCCTACAGTACATTTGCACTCCAGTACCATATTTACATGTGTTACTCTTGTGTATTCTGCAAGTAGCAGTTGTTCTCTAAAGCCTTTTGGCAAACAAAGAACACCACTTCTACTGTGATTAGACTTGTTTAGATCATCTTATTAAATTCAGAAGTCACAATTCATCAGCAAACAGCTGTGTTTCCCCAAATCTCTATCTGCTAGGGTTTTGTTGATAGGCAGAGTCTAAGCAGGGAAACTCTAGCTTCTGATTTTACAAAACCTGCTTTGAGCATAATTAGGTTTTCACTGCAGGCGCATTAAGCACCTACCGAACCGGGGCCCTTATCCGTGACTGAGGCTTCCAGACAACTACCCCGATATAAATAAGTAATCACAATAAAACAAGGCCTCAATTAATATAACTGGAAACTGCTAGCTTGGTCAGGATCCAAGGTTACAGAGAGATGCTGAGGCACATCAGCAGTGCATACAGATTATGGGAGAGATGTAACCTTGTGCTACAGAGAGCATCTCAGCCGTGTTTCATACGTATTCTTCACAGTTCTTACAAGGGATAGTTCCAGCTCAGGAACAAAACCAGCCTTGCTCCAAGGGTATTGTATGTAAAGATTAACAGTGTCAAATGGTGACAGCACTATCGTAAATTCCAAGCACACAAAAACTAAGATGTTAAATCCTATCTCTATAACTTCTGTTTCTCTCAATGCGAAATTCAGAAGGTGTTGAATGGAAGTGATCACAGAAAGTAGTAGCTTGATTGATAAAGTCCCTATCTGGTCATTTACGATCTGGCTGAAGGAGAAGCAGCTTTTGCCAGACAGAAAAGCAATTAATCTGCAAACAAGCCGAGGAACAGCAGGGCTGTGCATTGGAGTCTCAGGCTGCTGGGAGCTCATGAGAGGAGATAAGACTGCAGCCTGCTATTTATTGTACATTTTAATTAAGTGCTTGTTAACGGCAGTTATCTTAACAGTCATAAAATTACTGTTGTAATGCATTTTGTTTGAGGAAAAAAAAATGGAGGGGGCCGAAGGACTTTATGAAAGCAGTCACAGATTGCTTTCACTTTAAATCAAAGAATAAATTCTGAAGAGGAGGGATGTTGCAATGATCTAAGCCGAGCCACTAATGGTTATTTAATGTGGCCATCAGTGTTTGTAAGTCTCTAGCATACGGAACGTACACAATAGCCTCCAAACCCTCTTTAACACTTATTTGAGATGACAGGAAAAATGAAACCGTTTGTGCTTTCAATGGAAAAGCAATCATTGGTACATTATATTCTGCTTGCCCTATCATGCTAATGCATGGTAAAAATGTCACCAAATGTATTTAAGGACCTGATGGAGTGTTGCTGTTTGATTCCTGTTACCGGGCTGATTAATAAAAATCTTCAATTTGTATGTAAATGCAGTGGGGTTTCATATCATCCGCATACCTGCACCTGGAGAAAATAATAAACTGAAGTTTAATGCAGCAATTATAAGCATTTATGGAACTCTTTAAAGAGGCTGCCTGCCTCCCCTGACCATCAAGATGAGATATTCACAGAGGAATATTACTGATGCTCAGACAAGCAGGGCTGCAGATGGTCCCCAGTGCAAATGCTGCCAATGCAGATTAACTCACTGACTCATACTCACTTTGGTACAACAATGTAAGCTACTTATTGTTAGACAAAAGTGTCATATTTTTCCCTACATCTGAAATAAAATCAAATTGAACTGTTCTTTGGAGTAGAGGGAAGGGCGGTAATTAACATTTCAAATGAGGTGTGTTTGCATCATTTACACTTTTCCTGACATCATTTAATTCCCCCGTGCATATGTTCCCATGACAACATCATCACCACAGATAAAAATTGCATCGGTACAACAGAAACTCTTCAAGATATATGACAACAGCTGTTTGTTTATTTTTTTAAAATCCCTCTAATGATCTTCAGACTTTTAACCAGTGACCCCCTAATGGCTGATCCTTAATAAAACAAAGTATGCAGCTATTTGCATCTTCACAGATGGATATTGGAAAGGGTTTGTGGTTTGGGTACTAATGGAATAATAAGTACCATGTATTGGATATGGTCATGTGGAGGAATACATTACAACACAGATAGATATCAGCTTTGATGTATGCCCATGCACAAGCTCTGCTCACATAGCAATCCATGATTAAGTGCATGTGACATAGATGTTCTTCGTTTGTTGCAACCATTTGCTAATCTGCATTTGCAAATTCCAGCGAATGTGCTCAAAATGAAAAACAAACATATTCAACTATAATCCCCATGAGACACTACACTGGATAAATTATTGTTCTATTGTTTCAACACTGTATTTTTATTGGAGCACAATTCTTAACTACTAGCAGAGCACCAACGGGTTTTCACAACTGTGATGCTCTTTGCAGATTACAGCCAGAGAATGAAATCAGTGAGCTACCAAAAGCACAACGATAATTAGTCTCTTATTTAATAGTCTCAGACAACGCTTTAACTTATCCCATCCACAACTGAGTGCTCTGTTGACGCTGAAGAGCTGTTTTTATTCTGCTTCCCATGGTGCACGATCAAGCCACCCTCCCTAAAGAAGTTTAGTGGAGGATGGCCCTTTTTTAAGCCAGCCTCCAGCTTGTCACCAAACAGCAGTTCGGGCCCAGCTGCAGCAGCATTTGGCTCGCTCACCGCATGTACCGCCTGAAAAGCTGTTCCCCTCTCTTCTGAGGCACAAGCAAAATGCATATCCTGCTCCGAGAGTCGCTCAGCCTTTTAACCAAAAAGCACAGCAAGAGCCACTCTTGGGCACGCTCTCCGAGCCTCCCAGCACTGTGTGCTGACAGACTGAATACGTCCTTTCCAAGCAAGCCTCTGCTCCAGATGTAGCTCTAAACCCAAATTCGAAGCAATACTGTAACTGTCGAGAGGCAAGCATCTGCATTAGAGGTCTCCAGACCCAAAGAGAAGTCAGAATCCATTCTGGGGGATTTGGCAATTATGAGCCAAATGTTTATTTGTTTACCATCCTAAATAGCAAGCGGAGATGCAGATAATCAGCAGCACAGTAACATCACGCTGCGGAGGAAGAGCTGCACCACCAAGATGCTTTGCAGAACCAGTCACCATACGCGCTGTTAGGCGACATGCCAGACAAGCAGAAGCTAACCTGAACAACGTCGAGAGCAGCCCCAGTTTCTTGATATGTTCACAGAGATTATCTGCTTTTTAGCCCGAGTTCCATCCAAGCTGGTAAAATGTTGATCTGCTATTGCACCTGCATCTGGTGAACCTGCAAGGATTCAGCTCCTGCCCTGGTTGGCCGTGTCTTGATAAATACAAGTGCCGCTATTCCCACATGCTACTGTTCACCCAGCCCAGTTCTAGAAGGTCAGGGGGAAGAAGCTGAAGCATCGCCATTGCCAAATGCCACAATGACCAAGAGGAGGTGTTATACCATCAACATTTGATCTAAACCCGATCCAACTAAAGGGGAACTCTGTGGCTGCTGCCAGTGCACTTTGGATCCAAAACCCCAGGTGCAGTCACCCCAGCACGGAGGCAGGAGAGCTGGTGCTGCAGAAGCCGTGAGCTGTGCAGGAGCGAAACCAACGACAGTCCACTTCGTGGGTTAGCAACAGAACTGGCAGCTCAATTCAGATGATAAAATCTTTATTGCTGGTCATAACAAAGAAACTGAAAGCATGCCTGCCAGTTTTCAGATCCCAACTTGGCTCTGCAGCAACTTCTAAAAAAAAAATAAGTATATGCCATCAAGGCAGTCACTGAAGGATAAATATGGATTCCCACAATGACAGTTAAATAGAAACACTTCTGACTACATTTGAGGTAAGACATAAAACTGCTAAAGTCAAGAATTAATTTTCAATTGCAAACAAGATTATAGAATTTTAAAAATCTCAGAGGAATTCAAAAGTCGAAGGTATTGTAGATCATCCTCCCTTTCTCTCTCCCCCACTTCAGACCAGAATCATGGTTCTGATATGGAAATTTCCTCAAAGACAAAAGAGATTTTGTTTTTCTTTTATTTTTTTGTAGCTTTGCCATCATATTAATATAATGAATCTATGCACATTACTTGAGTCTTGTACCTTGCCCTTCAGAAGTAATGGGAAAATGGGAACTTAAAACATGAAGAGCCCTGCTTCTTAGAAGAGCAAATGCAAAATGACCATCACAAATAATCACCCACCATGATCACTATATTCTCAGGAAAATGCCTGTTTTAATGCATATCTGTGAATGAGCCAAAAGCTAAACTGTGCTTCCAGGATGAGAACACTATTTTTATTATTTTTTTAAAGTAATCTTGCATCGATGTCATACCGTCTTGAAGACAAATTCACTTTTACCATCCTCTGATATTGTTTACCGTTACTTAAATTAGCAAAATGTTAAACCTCATTTATACAATAACATGCATGGAGAATACTTTACCATTTACACATACATTAATTCTGCTCCAACATATACATATGAACAGAATTGACACTAATGACCTGTAAACCCCAGTATATTCCAAGGTATATTCACAATGTTGTGCCAATAGTAAGTACTGTAAATACTGAAAATTTGTTCAGAGATTCTGAACAACAATATTTCATCATCATGCGTGTCATCACAGCTTCAAAAAACCTGCAGTCAGTATTCTATGCAGCTTGCTCAAGCTAAATTCCTATCACAGCAATCTTACCACTTCACATTTTGATTTCTCACTCTTCCTTAGAAAGCTTCTAAAAAGCCTGTCCAGCCACGCACAGGCTTGTACTGGAGAGCATGCTTCTTCCTAAGTGCAATATGTGTTAGGAAGCGTGACCGCTTTCCAGCCACTGTGCCACAGCTCTAGCTTCAGTATGGTCACACAGCGACCTGGGAGAATCACCTGCTAAACACAGCCACACCTTTCCTATCAACTTTACAAGCATGTGAACAAGTTTGATCAGTCATGTTTATAAAGTGACCTGAAATCCTCAGAAGAAGGGGACTGTGGACTTTTGCTGTTCCCTCACTCCTGTATAACACCTGTGAAATGACTAACTGGCTTTAGGCTGACCCACAGATCTCTAAAACCCTGTACCTACATCCATACATCTACACATACACACCACTTACTTGCTTCCTAACTCTTTAAATCTTTAAGAATCTCATTATTAAGTCTGAAGCATCTAGGTTCTGAGCCTTTGGGTGACAGCTGTGGTTTGTAGAGCACATTTAGAGCAGTACCTGAAATGCTCGATGATGGCGTGAAAGGAGCTGGATGGCTACAGGGTGACAGCATCTCATGTCTATCTCTGGCCACCTCACCAGCTCCTTACACAAGGAAGTAACACAGAGGGAACTGTAGTGTTATTCAGTTGGTGGGAACCAGGGGAAAACCAACTAAAAAGTTTTGACAGACACCTTAACATACAGCACATACCATGAAAAAAGATCTGTGGTGTCATGAAGTTTAGTCTCCAATGGCAAAGCTGCTTAGTGAATACAAATTATTTTGTTCAAAAACAAAAAGTCCTCAAATAATGTATTTAGGTATGCTTTGAATACTTAAAAAAATTAACTAACGTAACACTGGAAACGTGCAGACCTGATGGACTTTTAAACAGTAAATCCCTTTTGAAGTCATCACTGGTATCTTCTTTCCTCTTCACAGCTCATTACAGCTCAGGCCAGCTTCACGCATTTGCATGCTCATCTAATTCTATTTGTTATAGCATAGATGCTTGTGACCCAGTGCAGTACGAGCTATAGTGTTGATATAGTAGCAGCAGTGTAAACATGCCCTACTTTTGTACTACATAGGGCTGGCCTACATGGCAATGTGGTTGTATAATAAGCTGCAGTATTCAGGTATACTATTAACTCCACGCTAATTACTGCATGTTCATGTGAGGTGAGCTAGCTTACTCTTATGCAAAACAGAGTAAACCACTTCACACAGATGCACTTATATTGCTAGCTAAGAAGATGCCTTAGAAGCCTTATCAGCAAAACAAAGTAACCATGCTGGGGAATATTGCTGGGCACCAAGGCCAGCCAGCACCAGACAGCTCATGTAGGAGCAAACCCCAGTCCGCCCGAGCTCCTGCCACGGGCAGAGGGCCTCAGCACACGTGGCTGGCAGTGCTCAGAAGCCCACTGAGGACCCTCCTGAACGCTCCCAGCATTGCTGCATGTCTGAGTTTAAATGTAGCCTAAGCGCATGGGGAGCGGGGTGAACACCAAAGCTGCTTGGCAGGCGTTCCTCCGTGTGGGTAAGCATTTCTTCACTCCCGTGTATGGGAAATATCAGCACACTTGTATCAACTTAATTATCAGCAAAGTTAAAAGCAGTAAAACTTGTGTTTGGACAAGGCTTTAAAACTCCTTTCTTCTCCATTTGGAAAGTTGGTTTTACTGTTCCTCTACTGTATTTTCAATGGTTTCATATGTCATTCACTGTTGAAGTCCAGGACTCTATATGGTTTAGTGGAAGGGAATGGGTCTTATTACTCTGAATTTTATTTTAGTTTAAAATGACCACTGTAAGGATAAATTGCCTCAAAAAAGACCTCCAAATCATTAGAAATACTTCCTAACCTTGACATAAAGATTTCTTTTACCACTGTGACCTTAATGAGAATGTTTCCCTTAAGAATTGCGGAGAGTTTTATGAGAAAGCAACAACAAAACAGTGAGAAACCTTGGCAACATTGAAAAAAAAAATCAATAAAAGAAAAAAAATAAAAGTCTCTCAGAAAAAAGGCCAATACCAACTTTTAAGATGACCAAACTCTAATATCCTCTCATTTGTAAGTTTAATTTGTTTTCTGTACTATTTTTATCTCACTGAACTGCTACTTTGTGAAGTACAGAAAAAAACATCTTTTACTTAGAAGAATTCTTGACCAGCTTCCTCCTAAATATAATATTCTTGGGAAAACAGGATATCACTTAATAGATGGAAAGAACAGTCCACAGCCACAATACACAAAACCTGATCTACGGCGCTAGCTAATCCACTGCTTGGCATATGCCTAGTTTTTAGCATGTGACGTATTCCCTAAAAACCACTGATTCCCATCAAACACCTCAACAGGCCTAGGAGCAAAGCATCAGTTTGAGCACCCTGCCAAACCTATGCCTAGCATACCATCATATAACCTCAGCCTACCTCCAAAAACACCAAGGGCTAATCAAGGATCCCAAGGATTAGCAATAACCCGAAAGATGGCAAGAAGCAGTTGCAGCCATACAAAGAACATTTTGGAGAAAATCTGACCTGATACCCACAGACCTTCTGTGCTCTGTTCCAGCGGAAGCAGGAGTTCTCCCAGGCCACGGAGACAGCCTTCCAACTGCAACACCAGCCTTGCCTGCGTCTCCCCTGCTAACGAGCTGGTCCCAGACCCTGGGAGAGGAAGAAAGAAAA
Organism: Anseranas semipalmata; assembly: GCA_013399115.1. Classification (NCBI taxonomy): domain Eukaryota; kingdom Metazoa; phylum Chordata; class Aves; order Anseriformes; family Anseranatidae; genus Anseranas; species Anseranas semipalmata. The sequence continues at coordinate 391,621 of VXAA01000513.1, forward strand.
CTCTTCATCTCGGCACGTTTTTCTGCTGCACCTTCATAATTTGCACACGCTCATACTTCATCAAAAATGATTAGTCTGAATTTTCAGCAAAAATCTCAATGTTATAAAATTTTGTGAAAATTTCTGTTTAGTGAAAGTGTTTTTCCCCTCAAAAATCAAATTCTTCTGTGCAAAAAAAGTCAAACCTTTAGTTGATTGACAGTTCTGAGGAGGAACGGCGAAAGACATTGACAGACCTTTCACTAGTTAGCTCCTTGATTTATTACACAATTGCACCATTTTGAAAGACATTCTGAAAAAAGCCTCATGTTCAGTTACATGTTTTGAAATCTGATGACTGCGCAGCTATATGGCATTTCTTTTTTTAAAAAGCAAGTAACATTTCTGTCTTGAGAAGCAGCTCCATATATATATATATATTTATTTATTTATTTTAAAGAACAAGCTGTTCTTGAAGCAGCAGGGAAGTGAAGCTGTCCAAACAACAGAAAAAACATCAACAACTCTGAAGACCTAAAATCCCCCACTTAGATTTTATCCTGAACCTTTATTCACAGTAATATCTTTCAAGGGACGGAAAGGAGCCTCCTCCTCTATGGCTGTGAGCTTCCCACAGAGAAAGCCAAAAACTACACACTGCACTAATTCTTCTAATGTTCTCACCACCTTGACTGAGACCACCATCATTTTTACATCGCAGATATAATACAGCGTAAAACAGTGATCTCTTCCAAGCTGAGTTAAATTAATTAGTGAAAGAAGCGATCCTACAATGGGACCCAAACTTTATCAGACCTTAAACGTGTCCAAGCAATCGCTGTAAGAACAGAACTCTGATTGCTTTACGCTTTCTACAACTGCCATACCAGGTCTGATACCATATATATATATTGGTAACGGAAGTCAAAGAACTGAATAAACCAAATCTTGCCATTTGATCTCCCAGTATATATGCTGGCAAGTCCTTTCAGGATATATACAAATAGTTGGATGGACACTATAGCACAGATCTTTGAAGAAAAGTACTCTATGTGCAGAAAGGTACTTCTCAAAGTTCAATACAACAACCATCATTTATTCAGAGATCCTAAAGCACCCTGCAGACTTTACACCCAGAACTATATATAGAGAGGACATTTTGCCAACCACTGAAGTCCTGTATCTCAACCATGGAAGACAGCAACCATTTAATATGATACCACAATACCATGTACAAGTTGAGGATATAAAAAAAAAAAACAAAAAAAACAGGAAAAAAGTGAAGTAGTTCCAACTTAAACTAATTGCTCCAAGTCTGGCCAATGCAACAGAACTTGTATTCCTCCTGCTGCTGGACGTACCTACATATCCTTAATATAACGGCCGTGGTCTCAATGTTACGCCTCATTGAGAAGGTTATCTTCCCCATCCGGTGTGCCTCCCCGTTCTCATCGCTAGCTGTTACACTGATTCAGAAAATGACTCCAAAGGAAAAATACCACTCGCTAATTACCATAGAGTGGTGTTCATTCAGCACTTCAGATTTCCTTGGAGGCTTCTTACCCAAACATTAACCCTCAACCAAACCAACCTCAGCTGTTTCAACATTCTCTTTTTATTTTTTTTTTTAGTATGCATATAAAAGAAAAACCAGGCCAGTTGCAGTCAGACTTCTTGGCAATTTAACATTTTTAACCAAAGTAATTTAAAAATTATGCAAGTGGAATATTTATTTATGTGAAGAATTTTGTGGGTTTTTTTTTAAAGGTGGGGTTGGAACTGCTTTTATTTGGTAAGTGACTGAGAAATCTCTGAATGTTGTCTTGTATAAACTTCACAGCAGCAGCGGCATTACAGAACAATTTTGCTTTTGTTGAGGGAATATGTACAGTTTAATTAGATATTTTAATTACTAGCCAGTTGCTTATATATAGCTAAGTGAACTGAAAATGGTTTGGGCTTTAGTTTTTGATCTGTCCTAATATAAAAGGCAGTGTAATTTAAACACAACAAAACTGGAGTGTTCTTCTCTCCACAGTACGAGGGGAAAGACACACAGCGTGAGCCGAACGAGGACTTGAAAGGAGCCGTGCTGGCCGCCTATCAGGGTCCCCCCATTTGCACACCAAAGGTAGGAGACATCTGGGGCAGAACCCGTGCGGTGCCTTCTCGCCGTCTTCGGCAGCGCCTGCGCCGGGGGAATTCTGCCCCAGCAGAAATGGGGCTTCCAGCCCTTTTATGCTGCTCCGGCCTGTTTACCTACCACAGATGGGTCAGAGCACAGGAAGAAATCCTAACCCGACGTTTGACGTGGAGACCGCTGCAAAGCCAAGGACCTGGCCACATGTGGGATTCGGTCATCAGCACAACTCCTGCAGCCAGTGCTAATGTAAGCCCCAAAAGCAGAACAAAAAACCTCAGCTGAACTGCTCCTGCTTGAATCCTACCTTGAGACTGAAGTCATGTTCGAGAAGTGTTCCGAGACATTATAAAAGGCATCACAGAAACACTATGTATTTTTTTTTTGAGGCTATATTTAGAAAGTTACTGAATAGCAAGATGTTATACCTCTGCCACGTACATTATATTTTCCACACAGGCATAAATAAGGCAGTCAGATAAGCACGGTCACTTGTGAACGTACATGCAGAGCGACCACATGATTTGTTACTTCTCTGGACATTTTTTGGAGAGGCGTCCCCCGCCCAGCTGAGCACCGAGCTGCCCTGCAGCGCTGCTGCGCTTGGACATCCTCCAGCTCTGGACTCGCCGGAGCACAGTCAAGTAGACAAAGGAGGAGAACACAGAAAGATGAGGGCAGTGAGAGGAAGGAAACTATCAAATGTCACAATCCCAACAAGCCATTGCTTTCTGCGGGATCTGCTAGAGGGTTAGTAATACTCTTCTAACACCATGCCTAACAAATGATGGTAGCAAAGCTGTAACAAACCAGTAAAGGTAGTAAAACCATGGCTACAGAAGGGACCCCTTGCAAGCACAACATAGTATATTTCACTCCAGCTCAAAGCAGATACCGAACAGCACTTCTGTAAAATACTGTTTTGTGTAGACCAAAAACACTAATTTTGCCCAGATATGTAAGACTTCGGGGGGGGAACTACTTTAAACCACACCATACTACCAAGAGAGCTGGCCAAGTACTACAGCATTTGAATTTTTTAAAAAAGCAAATATTTTGATAAAATGTATCTGCTGTAAAACCAGTTTAAAAATTCCCAGTATGTTTTTTAATGGAATCCCAGGTTCAGTGTATCGGGTAACGTGCCTCAGTGAAACAAAGCGTTTCTGTTTTTCAGCCAACTAATAATCAGGTTGCATGTGGTAGCCCTTAATGGAAAAGGACAATTGCTATTAAAGGAACATAGCAATTAAATCGCTGGGGCTAGATTGCCACATCCTCCAAGTAAGCTTTAGGAGTGGGCTTTTTATGATGCAACCTCCACCAAGATTTCTTCACGGAGATTCTCTTGCAATGTGTCAAAGGCAAAGGTTTGCTCTCCACCTCCGTTCAAAGCTGCTCGTAAAACCAGATGAACTTTCAGACTCCGGGAGGCCGGAGGTCTCCAGGCAGAGGCCCCAGATTGCCACCACCAGCCAGAGTCAGCCTTGCCACAATCACCCTGCCTTCCTCACATACAAGGTCCCTACAAAAATTAACGTGATTTGCAATGTCACCTCTTCATGGAAACTTTTCCAGTAGGAAGGTGCATGTTATTCACATCTCAGCTCCATCTCCGAGCTATACTCACAAGTACACTAGTAGAAGCTCCTACAACAAGTAATTGGAGGTATCACAACTGAAGTACTCCAGCTGTGGTTCTGAAAGCAGGGGTTGAGATCTTCATGTAGATGCACAGATCTCAGAAGAACGATCTAGCCGCTGGACACGATAGGCTTCCCATACAGAACAGCGTTACTATAATCCCTCTCTTGTCATGAAATATTCAATTTTCTTTTTCATTCTTAGAAAATAAAATGCTAAATTACCCAGTTTAGTAGGTCAATGTCAAAACTTATGATGAAAAAGAATCTTCCTAAGAGAGTTTCTTAAAACCTGTATAATCAGGTTGGTAATGCTGCCCACAGGGAAAACCCATTAGCAGAAATCTCTAACACATTTCAAAAAGCTAAACCTAAGTGGATTGTGGGTGTGCCTAACCATTTGCTAAACTGCAAGCAGTCCACCTCACCCGAAAGCGTTGCTACATTGCAGCGCGCCGTTTCCCCCGCGCATTACTGCACTTGGCGCAGAGATGGGCTCAGGCAGCCAGATTTCTCGATGACAGAGAAAGTAGATCACACCTTCCTCACACAACTGGAAGAAATTCTGTAGCCATTCTAAAGGGTTAAACTCTACCCCTGAACTTCAATACTCAGAAAAATTCTATGCACTCTCTTTTTAGAGTACTCTTCCTTCCTTCCTATCCACTAACACAATAGGGAAAGCTTTGTTATCATTAATCATCTTCAGAGCCCTGGGGATTCGGAGCATGAATGCTGCCACAGCTTCCCCAAGAAAACCCACACAGACACGCACCAAAGTTTCTGACCGAGTTCACTCTTGCAGATTTTCATTAGTGACTGGATTTACGAGCTGGGGACATGGTTAATGGTTCATCTAAACTCAGAAGAACTAAATCTTTGATAATTATCACCAGAATCGATATTTTCAAATAAAGGATTTCAGCTTTTTTTTTTTCCTGTGCCATGAAGATCTGTAATCTGAATAGGGGAAAAAAGATGGATTTTTCAGGCTAAAATCAAATAATCTCTTGCACTGCACAAAACACCATAAGACATAAGGAAAGGTCAGATGAGCAATCTGAACAAAGATGGAAATGCATCAAAAATGATACGTTTTTGAGAGAGAATGATTGTGCCTTAATAGAGAACAATTTACGCAAACTAAACACTTCAAAGAGCAGGTACTGCATGAGTTTAGCAACAATTATTTGACTAATTCACCTTGCCAGCCTCCTAACAAATGGCCCCCCAAAAGCAGCCTGTCTTGTAATTTCTGGAGACTTAGAAGGAAAAGGATATCCTGTAGAAATTAAAGAAAAGCAACATGGCTGAGAAAACATTTGTAAATAAGTCATCAACACTCCGATTAGATCTCTGACTCCTTGATCTAAATGTCTTGGGTTTTTTCCATGCATTCTGATACATAAACTAGTTTAAAAAAAATACACTCAGTACAGAAAAACAAAGGCAACAAACATAATCCTGATCTCTCAAACAGGATTTATCTGCAGGTGCAAATTCTGCACCTATAAATAACTGTTTCCTCAATTTAATGCCTGCTCTTCAGAAGAAATACAGCACTAACATTAATTTATCCAATTCCCCCATGTGAAGCTGCAAGATGTGAGGCTAAGTTGTGGAGAACTGATTTTTTAAAACTCTTCAGACAACACTTATGAATTCCCCGAAACAATCCAGTAACACAGTTCTGTAACTAAAAATAAACCAACAGCTTCTGATTGAGGGTCCAGTTGCAGCATCCCCAGTACCATACACATTGTACACTGGTTCTGTGCTTGAAACTATGTGAACACCAAATAGTTGTGCGAGTACATGTCAAGATAAATGTCCCCACCAATCTGCAAAGCGCTTATTTTTATGCATAATTGCAGCAACTATGCATGCAGGTTAGATCTATAGCATTGATTTTATGTGCTTACTCTCATGCTACTTTAATATTGATAATTTGAATCTAATTTATTCTCATTGTTTATACAGCTAACAAGACGCAGTGTGTACACAGTGTGCTGGGAGCTAAGACTGTGTCTTGCTCCAAAGAAACCGCAATCTAAAAAAAAGCTGAGCACTGTAGAGTGAGCTGGTCTTCACCGAGAAAGACGGGAGGAAACTAAGATGAGCAACAAGAGATGACAGGAATAGTAAGGCAGAGGGACTAGGCAGAGCACAACAGAGATAACCAGGCTCAGGACATAAGAGTTCATGGCATAGGTGAAGACCTGGGACTTAGAGGCTTCTGGAGGTAAATGGAAATGCCCTGCACAGCAATGCCTCCAACAGTGGGACTGTGGGCACATTTTACATCAGATTTCCATTTATAAGAAGGGATTTTCAGTGTTTTCATACTTCAGGAGGGCAATACACAGATAAATAGAGTAATGAGGAAGTTGTGGTGACCAAACAGTGACAACAGTGACCAAAGCTGTGGACATATCTTGGGAAGATAGAATCTGGCAGGCTAGGATAAGAGACCCGACTAGGATGCAGTTGGAGATGCTAAGTAAGTAACAAATTACCTCCCTTCTACCCCAGACAATGTTTGTTCCCTCACCTTCTGACACTGCTCACCAAGGGAAATGGGCTGTAAGGCCACATCTGTGACACAGTACTCTTCTGAGGTCAGGTCACCTTCAGCAGGATTTGGAGCAGGTACATCAGAGACAGGTGGTCTCATCAAGCACAGCACCCTCACCTGGGCCCACACTGTGGAACCTGTTCCACCAGATGCCTTATCCCATCATTTCAATGCTGCTTTAGACAAATTTTTTTCCTCATTTTGATCAATATTCAGTACAGCACATTATCCCTTCATTTAAATTGATGTCACTTTAAGAGCATAAGCATTACTCTGTGTTTTAATTACTGTTTATATATCCCTCAAGCATGCATAATCATGAATTGTTCAACAAAGACCAAGACATTTTATAAATAAAATCCTCACTTGCTATTGAAAATAATAATATTAGCTGGCAGCATCTGGATACACTTTCAAAGTGAAGATTTTACTTTCACAAGACAAGGCTGAAAACACAGATGGCATAAGCTAGTGTGAAACCTGCAGAAAGCTTTTTTTCCACCCCTGTTCTTTGAATACCATCGTAAGTCGGTGAGTGGGAGGAAAGTTAAAGCTTACATACATCCCAGCATGCCAACCCATGCCCTACTGAGATACTTGACTGTCTAGTGCTTCTAAGCAGCTGGAAAAACGTCAAACTGTCATCACTGATTAAAATGGGATTTTATAGAAAGCATCACACATGTTGTCAGAATTCTAGACTTCCTTTCACACAATGGAAATACAAAAAGTTGTTAATTGTGCTTCAGAACAGATTTTCTTTATGTTTCTCTCTGTATTATACTGGTATATATGCCAGGCTGCACGCACCCAGCATTTACAGACTCTGCTCCCTTTGCAGAGAGCTGGGGATTTACCCACCATGATTTTCCACTGGGAAGCCTGTGCTGCTGCCCGGCAGCTGGGAACCATCCCTGCTGCTCACGGTCTTCAGCCCCACTCCTGAGCGAGGCTGGGGGCTCCGATCTCCACCGCTCACCCGGCCGGGGCAGCAACCAGCTCTGTGGCAGCACATGCCCTGCGAGAGGTAAGAATTCTGAGTTACCATGGACGTACTGCACCAGCCTTCGCGACGTGACACCGAGCTTTGGATTGACAATCCGGAGCCGCTTGGCTTGCTCCTCCGTCTTGCCACCGTGAGGGCTACCACTAACTTCCCTGAGGGAACGACTGAGCGACACGCTCCGCCGGTACGCTCCCTGAGGTGGCAAACCGTGGGACACGTGCAGCCCTCTCCTGTGTGCACGAACCTGCAGACACCAACCCACCGACACCTCCGGGGGAGCAAGACCCGGGATGCAGGTCCCACCCGCAGCAGCTGCCCTCTCTAACGAGGGATTAATCACTCACAGGTCCAGCAAGCTTGGTGCTCCTCACCGCCACCACAGAGAGGGCTTTAAGCACCTGGCGCACGGTGCCAGGAAGCTGCTGGCTGTACGAGGGGATGAAAGCGCTCTCTGAGAGCGTGGAGGCAGCCACAGCCACCTGCCTGCCCATGGGCCTTCAGCCACATCTGGCAAGGACCCCCTGGGGCACGGGCTGTCCCCCACAGCCCATGACACGAAGCCAGCACGCTGCCACCCACCTAACGGCTCCTGCCACACTGACAGGGCTGCCCTGGCCGGGCGCTTAAATACCCTTGGGCGGGGCTGGGATTGGCCAGAGGGCGGGACAAGGTGCCAGCAGAGGATTGGTCGAGAGCAGCTATCTCTGCGTGGGGATTGGTTGGCAGCGGCTGCGAGCACCACAGGCCAGGCCTGGGGGCCTGGGTCTGGGCCTGGGCCTGGGTCTGGGCCCGGGCCCGGGCCCGGGCCCTGCTCAGAACAAGTCCCCCGCCCCCCCCCGCCCGTACGGTCCTACAGGGGAAGCGCTCTGGCCACGTCTGGCTCACGAGCATGACGGCGTGTCGAGCTTATACAGCAGACACCCGCCTGGACGGCTGGGTTCTCCGCTGACGTTTTTGCGGGGAGGTTGCGGAGGTTATCAGCTCGTCTTGGAAGAAATGGGGCCGGCTGGTAACGGGGCAGCTGACAGAGCAAATACAAAAATATAAGCTCTGTCATAGCAGCCACTGTTCCTTTTTCTTTTTAGCCAGCCACTGCATCGCTCTGAGCAATAGGAAACGGCCTGCGTGGGGAAAGCAAAGCGACCTTGTGCAAACCCTTCCAAACAGAGCAGGATGCCATAAATGCAGCCCTGCAGAGCGTGCCCCAGCCCCCTGCGCCCACAAGCCGGTCCTGGCGGTTACCTTCAGCCTAACGCAGGTCTCTGGCCAAAGCAGAATGTTAAAAAGTTAACTGCTAACCGATAAATGGTAAAAATTGCTTTTAACCTCTCCCAGGACAGATGGAAATTGGGCAAAGGTGCAAGAAGAAACAGCAGTAGGATGACCATTTCTCCACATGAATAATCCAAATAAATTTGTCAGAGCAAGAACCCTTTAAACAGCACCAGTATTAGAGCAGGTTGAAAACAAAAGAGTTTCCAAATATAATAGCTGGAAGGATGACATTCAACCCCTCAGAACAAGTGCACTGGTGGCACTGTAAAATGAATACTCAAAACCTTTACAAACCTTTTGCTCATTCCAGCACTGATCCCGGATAAACCGGCAGGAGATGGGCGAACGCTGCAGTCCCACCCCATCCCAAGGAGTCGGAGCCTCCAGCTCCGCAGGTGCCTCCTGATGGGGACCCTGCACCGGACTTTGGTGCAGCTTCACCGTGGGCCAGCCCTGCGCAGCCCCGTCCCGCTCCACGGGCACGACGCCTGATCCGGTCCCTGCTGCAGCCCCCTAACCGTGGCGCATCTCAGAGATTTTTACCCAATACACCAGACTGACCGCAGGCGCGTATCAAAATATCTATCGGCAAATAAAGCTTCTTTCCCATATTTTCCTTGCTGTACAACTTTAACGCATCTGCTGATACTGAAGTATTAACCAACCGCTCTTTTATAACGGTGAAAAGCAAATATTGACTGAGCATGGAGGTACGGTAAATAAATTACATTTACCCTGACAAAACGTTCATTGCCTTCTCTAATTACACACAGTGAAAAACACTTAGTCTGGCCATTCAAGAGCAGGATAAATAGGCTTAACAGTTACCGAGACAGCACTATGAAAAATAAAAATGCATCTTTAAAGATTAAAGAGGAAATACTGTTATTCCATCCATATACGCCTGTGATTGTACTCGATACACAGAGCTGTCATTTGAAATGGTAAATAATTTATTGCTATTAGGCAGGTTTACAAGCACTAATTTCCTGGCTCTATTCAATCATATTAAAAATATCTTTTAAATCTTTTTGAAAAGAAGTGCGAGTGTTTAAGGAGGGATGCAGGGTGCACCGATGGCACAGGAATGAGCAAATTCATGTCCTTGGTTAGTAATACGTAACAGCAGCAAAATAGCGGGTAAAAACCTGCCCAAAGGGGGTGAGGAGAGTGGGGCGAGTTCACCTGCCCCGAGCCAGTCCCGCCCGAGAGGCAGAGTGCACGGCTACACGCAGGAAAATCGTCTGAAATCCCAGCTGTGACTGGACACTTAGCTATCTCATATGTTTCACTTCCTTTCCATCAAAACTGCTGGGAATTGACCATTTTCATGCAACAATGCAAAAATCCTCATTACCATCCTCTAAATATGCATGAATAAAATGCTGAATAATGGCTGCCCAATTGTCACCTAGAGACTGGCCTTTTACTGTCCAATAAGCCAACATATTCATCTCGCCAAGATATGGCATATAAAGAGGGACACGCAGCCCAGATTTTTTTTTTCCAAGGCAGGTGAAAATAAGGGGATTTTGAAATGCTAAATAAAAAAATCACTCATGTTGACTGACATTTTTAAAATCCATGCATCTTATCCGGGGTGAGATATTATTATCTGACTGTCATAGAATATGACATGACAAATCCACAAGCCCTGGGTAAGTAGGTGGATAGGGAGTGCTTAGCAGTCAATGTGTGACAATGTCGCATTAGCTTTGATTTTTTTTTTTTAATTTTTTTTTTCTTAAATTACCTGATCTAAATG
>VXAA01000521.1:0-109182 GCA_013399115.1 Anseranas semipalmata
GCTTCTTTTTGCTTCTTTTTTTTCTTTTCGCTTCCTTTCTTTTCGCTTTTCTTTTCTTTTCGCTTTTCTTTTCGCTTTTCTTTTCGCTTTTCTTTTCTTTTCCTTTCGCTTTTCGCTTCTTTTCTTTTCGCTTTTCTTTTCTTTCCTTTCCTTTTTTCTTTTTGCTTCTTTTTGCTTCTTTTTGCTTTTCTTTTTTCTTTTTGCTTCTTTTCGCTTCTTTTCCTTTCGCTTTTCTCTTTTCTTTTCCTTTCGCTTTTCGCTTCTTTTCTTTTCGCTTTACTTTTCTTTCCTTTCCTTTTTTCTTTTTGCTTCTTTTTGCTTCTTTTTGCTTTTCTTTTTTCTTTTTGCTTCTTCTCTTTTCTTTTCGCTTCTCTTTTCTTTTTTCTTTTCGCTTTTCTTTTCTTTTTTCTTTTCTTTTTTTTCCTTTTCACTTCTTTTTGCATTTCTTTTCTTTTTTCTCTTTTCTTTTCGCTTCTCTTTTCTTTTCGCTTCTCTTTTCTTTTCGCTTCTCTTTTCTTTTCGCTTCTCTTTTCTTTTCGCTTCTCTTTTCTTTTCGCTTCTCTTTTCTTTTCGCTTCTCTTTTCTTTTCGCTTCTCTTTTCTTTTCGCTTCTCTTTTCTTTTCGCTTCTCTTTTCTTTTCGCTTCTCTTTTCTTTTCGCTTCTCTTTTCTTTTTTCTTTTTGCTTCTTCTCTTTTCTCTTCGCTTCTCTTTTCGCTTTTCTTTTTTCTTTTCGCTTCTTTTCTTTTCGCTTCTTTTCTTTTCGCTTCTTTCCACTTCTCTCCTTTTTCTCTTTTTCTTCTTTTTCTTTTTCTTCTTTTTCTTTTCAGTGGGTACTTAAGAGAGTCATAGATGTAAGTATACGCACAGCCAGGTTCTTGAAAGACAGCTGTTGTGCACATGTGGAAGCACAACAGCTGCATTTCTGATGGGTTGCCTGGTATCCAGCAACTGGCTCGGTTCCTGGTATACATAGCATTATTTTCCCAAGAGGCACACAACAAGCCCACAAGCCAAGTAAAATTCTGGTCTCTGTTTCAGATGTAACCTGTTAACTTAGCTTAGATTTGCCAAAACACGTGTGACTTCTGAGCAGTCCTGACTGGCTTGATGCTGGAAGTGCTGCACACCAGCTGATGTCCTCCTGCTGAAATGGGCAGCAGGCCGTTCCCTGCAACCTCCCATCAGGTTTTTTAGGCCCAGATGGTGGCTGAAGCCAAGATTTTTAAAAGTGATTAATAGACTCGGTTGCGCCTGCTGAGTCACCTTGAAGATGCTTACCTTTCAGGGGGTACGACCTCAAGGCACTAAATCCACCCCCATCCCTTTTCCAGGGGCTCCTGCTGGGCACTCAGGCCCCAGCCTCCCCATGTCCAGGATTAGCTGAGAATTCTGAAATTTTTAGACATGCCTCTGGTAGTTTCTAAAACTTCAGTGCAAAAGACCGTGCACCTTTCCCCTTGCAGGCTACTTGAGTGCCTCTGTGATGAGAAGATGACATTCCACTTACTGCCGCTCCACAGACAATACAGTGGTTGGCAAACCTCCGGTTAGGAGTGATTGTGCTAGTGTTTTATTAGCTCTCAGAAAATGTATAGCAGAGGAGAGGCTGTGCAGGCTCTGCACAGTCTGCCTGAGCTCTGACCCTCGGGCAAGAGGCTAGATTGCTTTTACAGCCAGTACTTAACCTTTCTGAGGAGACTTGTCAACAAGGAAACCAATTAGCAGCAGATATGATGGTGGATGATATAATGCAGATGCCTGTTTGTTAGGAGCATAACTGATATATTTTTAACACAACATGTATTTTAAAACATGGCTCTGCATTAATGATGCCACCTCCTGCAAAAAATCACTCTGTTGTATTACAGAAAATCTTTGATTTTTTTTTCGAAGTCTCTGTCTTAAGCCCTGTTCTGCTGGACTCCTGGTGACTATGGGAGATGCAGGATCATAAGAAATAATTCCTCTTGAAAAAATTTCCACTTTTAATTTTTTTTTTTAATTAACATAGATGGCATATTCAAATGAATGAAAACAGGGCAGTTCTTGCTGTCTGGAGTGGGTCTAGACACAAACTGAGCTGTTTTCTATGACCACACAAATGTATATTGGTGTGTATATATAAGAAAAAAACAGTTCAGGGAAACCTGAGTTAGCTGATTACAATTGTGCAGGTCTACAAACATGTTATAGCCACCTGCTGTAAAAGACATATGTAAAGGAGATATGTAACACCAATACCTCTATCTGGGTACAGATAAGGTTTCTCTGTCAGAAATATGTTTTTTGGGGGGTGGGGGTAGGGAAGCTAGAGGCTGAGCTTAAGAGGACAGTTGAAGTTTTGGTTGAGATTTGGCCAGATCTTTTAAACAAAGTTTACAGCAAGACTCAAGGGCTGGAGCTACTAAAGGATTTACACTTACCTGCTAGCAGACTATGTATCTAGGCAGGACAATTCAATCCTCTGCTCTGCCCATTCCTAGAGAAATTGTTCTCCTTGGATGAGAAACTGTTGAATACATTTCTCTGCTAGAACATGTAGGGTCATAGGGATGTACTCACTTCCAGAAACAGTGATGTCCCCTCTCCTCTGCCAGCCAAGATGCTCTTTCTTTGACTCACTCTCTACACATTCTCTGCTTGTTTGGAGTGAACGTTTTAACCAAAGCTTAAACCATTTTCTCAAGTCACTGAACAGTTACAATCATCATTTACAACAGACCTGTAACTATTTACAACTACTGTTTTAAAACCATCAAGATATAATCAGGGCTTGGTAGATCAATCTCAGCTATCTTTCAAAATCAAAGCAGAGAATTTGCATGATCATCTTTTAATTGCTAAGACAACTATTTATGTATAGTGCAAAGAAAAAGCAAAACAAAACAAAACAAAACAAAACAAACACAGAGAGTTTAACATTTCCTTTACAATTCCTTTTACAGCACAGGAGGAGAGAAAGATCATCTCTTTGTGAGCATGACTTACCATCCTAATGTCAGAGCCAGAGAAGCCTTCCCTTCACGTAACTAGTCACCAGCAAAAGGAGGAACAGTGGATTCAACACACAAGCAGTGCATTCTCTGCAAGGTACTGACAGAAGGCCTGAAAATTAGTATCCCTCTCCCAGGAGAAAAATAAGAATTTTTCAGTTGATTAGACCTTAATACTGCCCCAGCTGAGGGCAAAAGACAATCCAAATTTATTTAATGTTAACAATTTATATTAATGGATAATTTTTATCTAATACATACCCAGATTTTTTTTCTTCTGTTAGTGTTTACAAACTCTAACTTTCTTTTAAGATGTTAAGTGTCTTTTCATGTTCAGTGGGGCCAATAATATCTCTGCTTAACCAAAACTTTCCTTTCCAATTTAAACTGTTGATAACATCTTCTTTTCTTTTCATCTTCTTGTCTTGTTGGAGTATACTTTCCCCCACCTCTCTCCCCAAATCAAGCCTAAAATGTATTCAAGGTGAAACAAGAGAGGAAGGAAAAACAAAAAGAAACTAAGGGTATAGCCAACCTTTTTAATTAGAGTATATTGTACTTCCAAACTGGATACACTAGAAATTGGCAATGCAACATAAGATGCAAAGGAATATACCAGTTACTGTCAAAATGACCCTGTACAGCCTTATAATGCAAAAAGCTTTATACAATACAAATTTTTATTAATGTACACAAACCTTGACAGAATGATATTTGAACATAATACAACAAGTAAAAAAAAAAAAGACAGAAGAAAGAAAAAAAGTGCTGAGAACTTTAACTGAATTACTGAATGGAAAAACACACTAGCTTTCGTTAAAGAATGCATAGGGATAAACCAGTATGAAATTAACTTTATGGTGGGGGGGAATTTATCAGAACTGTTGGTCTTTATAGTAGGTAGGGGGTATCTCTGGAGAAAATTCCTTTCTTTAGCCTTGAACTGCAAACCAATTATTTTAATATGTATGAGCTCTGATAAATACTGTTGTTTTTTTTTTTTCTTAAAAAAATAAAAACCTCCTAACACACGTTTCCTTACAGAGAAAACTTCTATAACTTACCAGAAAGAATGAATTTATCCTTTCCAAAGTGCTAAACAAATTTCCCAGGTACATTAAACATTACTATGTCAGATACCGTTACAGTGAAACATTGTTGAACACATGGCGTTTGCATGCTGACAGCTCATTCTTGGAAGTTCCAGCCCTAATTATATCGCAGTTTGATTTACAGAAAGTAGCCTAGTCATATCATGCTTCTTCCTCCTAGACAGCTGTACTTTACCTGTTGGTTTGACAAATAAGCTTTTTGATTTGGAAGTGTTTGCTCTGCTATGGTGGGGTCAGAGATGTATGCATTGAGTGCATTTTATAGAACTGGTATAGTTTCCAGATGCAGATTGCATATTTCATGCTGTTGAGTTACTCAGTTTTTATGCTTTGCCTATTTACTAATAAAGCACTTTCTATTTTGTCTGTACTCCCGGAGGTTACCGGGAATTCTGATGGAGTAAAGCATGGCAAACAGGGCCCTGAGTTACTTGCGTTGTTCACTAAGGTTTATACATGCTTTGGAACAGATGGCTTTTCTTTACTGCTAGGCAGACAGAACTGCCACATGATCATTAGAACCCAAACTGTCTGCTGGAATGTAAACAAAATGGTGGGACTTCTCTGCCCTTTAATTAATAGTTCCAAATAATAACTGGCTACTATTTTGGATGTTTCCTCCTTGTAAATAGCTTTCAGGATGTTAAACAGGAGTGCACAGATCAAGATGTCCTCCCTGAACAGGAAGAGTTTGGTCATGATAGTGGAGGATGTTTGGCTGTCCCAGTGCAAAACAAATGGAGGAATCTTGCTAATAGATTAAACAATGCAAATTTTGCATCAAAAAAGTATTTCTACACATGCTTCATTTAAGAAGTAATGAAGATTGAGATTATGTTTCTACTTGCGCATATGGCTCAGAGCCTTTGTGGACCAGAAACACCTTCCTGAACTGCGGCATCGCTTCAGTGCTATCACAAACAAGGGGCTGGCTCCAACTGGCCTCAGGATCCCTCCATGCCACAGCAACCTGCAGAAGACAATGCTTCAGGACAGCATGAGGGTGGGTGCGTAGCACATCAGATGTGACTCAGCGCATCTCTTCCAATGGCTTGGCCAAGGTAGAGAGAGGGGACTGAAAAAAGCTAGGTCAGACATCTCCAATACCTGGTGAAAAACAGCAAGATCCAATTCCAAGAGACACTATGGAAAACAATAATCCAGTAAGAAAGCATTCCTGTAAGTCATGTGATAATTTTGAAATGCTTCATATTTTATACTTCCAATTTTAATGCAGAGTATATTTAATCCTGATCTTTCTTCCTGGATATTAAGTTGTCTAAGAAACAAATCAATTAACAGTCAGCTTTTCTTCTTTAAGATCGCTGTTGGCATTTTGAGATTAACAAAGGTTATACAACCAATCCACATTTGCTTCTTCCTGCAATAAAGTGCTACATATAACATGTCATTTTAATGACCACAAAGTAAGAGCATTAAATAAGTATAAAGTTAGCTTCCTAGCAGTGTACATTCTATCAGCCGTTAACAAAAAGGAATAAAGTATTACTAATAACATAGGGGGTACTGATAAGACCGTAGACTCTGCAAGTACAATTGAAATAGTGAGGGTATAAAAGAGAACTGTATGGTTCAAACAGTATCTTTTTTATATCTTTATATTTCAAAGAAGTTACTGGTACCTTTTCAAATATACAGTCTTATTACCTTCATCCCACAGAATTTTTTTCTTTTTTTTTTTTTTTGCAAGTGAGAAACAAACTAGTGCAAGACTAAAGCACTGTGCAAATCTGCCTTTTTTTTTTAGTCTGAGTATTTATACCCAGAATTTAGCCATACCCTTAGTAAAATCCCCTTTGTTGGATTTTTTTTTTTCCACCATAGATTTCTAGTTATACAAGTTGTTCCTGCAAACTAAAAGGTAACCACTGCATAATACAGCATATATCTATCTATATATAATATTTATATGCCCTTTTAAAACAAAAAAATGTATGCTATGGCCCAGACTCAGGTGTTTGTTAGACCTGTATAACAGTTAAGAAGAATTGGGCCAGCTGTGTGGGTGTGTAGACTGCACACACTGCATATGCATGTGTGTGCGTGTGTGTAAACACACACGCACACACATGCACAAACACACTTTCATTGTCATACTCTCATCCTGCAGTGCTGAAAGCCATTTCTTTCTTATCAACTCTACCCCCAAATCCTCAGACCTTGCCAACTCAATACAAGGCATCAAACAACTAAAGGAAGCTGCAAGCAGCACTGAAATAATACGCCAATCCACCCTGAACCAAGAGTTACTCCTGCCACAACTCTACAGTTCAGGGGGACACAGAGTGGAGAGAAGGAGCAAGTGTGTTCAAAGGGGGAAAAAAACCCAAAAATTAAATAAGCCAATACAAGGGATGTGCAAAAGCAGTGTCATGGCACACTACAGACAGACTTTCTTTCACACACCCACACGCACACAAAGACCAAAAATAAAATGCATCAATATGTAATCTTACAAGTGCTGATTGCCATTAAGGACACTCTTTTTCAGCTTAACAAGACAAAATAGTTTCTTAGATAAGAGTACTGGGAACATGCCTCTGAAGGTAGAAGTATGCAGTAGGTCACCTCTTGAAGATTTAATAAAGCAGCTTTCATGTCAATGCAATAAGTATACACAGAGCCATTTTCTAAACCTTACTAATGATATAGTACAAGTGTTCGTTACCTCTTCGGTCTACGGTTTGCAGCAATGTATACCTGCTGGGTTTGCTGGGGTATTTTTGGTACAGAATGTAACTGCCCTCAGACAGTTTCTGCCCTTTCTGTTAGTCCAAGGTAGGCAAGGAAGGAGTGTTTAGGTGAAGAGGCACCTCCCGGTGCAGTCTGAGGTCTGGGTGGATGGAATGTGAGATCGTAGTGGTTTTTGGGGAAAAACATTGTTAAAGGAATAAGGTGGGCAAACTCTGAGTTCCAGTATTTATCAAAGCACAGGGAAGTGCCGTTGATGGCCAAGGCTTTCACTGCCAAGTTTGGCTCTGCCCCACTGCTGTGTGCAGCTGACATAGCCACTGTTTGCAGAGCCTGGGAGGCAGACATAACTGAGAGGGGTGACAGGAGGTTTCTGGAGCTGTTCACTGGTAGGAGTGGACTGGCTTCCTTGGAGGTTGAATATTGGCTCTTCTTCTCCTCTTCGGAGCAGTCCCCGTTCTGGTGCTTCTTCACGTGGCGGCTGAAGACAAAAGGGTGGGTAGTCTTGAACAGGCACTCGTCGCAGCTGAAAGTCTGGCGTGGAGCATGCTTCAGTTTCTTGTGCAAGTTGAGATTGTCTTTGCGTTTGCAGCTGTAGCTGCACTGGTCACAGTGAAAAGGGCGCTCACCAGTGTGGACACGCACGTGTTCAATCAGCTTATTGGCGGTCTTGGACAGGTAGCCACACTGGTCGCACTTGTAATGGTTGCCAAGCCGATGTTCTCGGATGTGCATCTCCAGCTCCAGCTGATTTGCTTTCACTGTCTGGCAGATCCGACACTTGTACTCCATCTTGTAGTGAGTCTTCAGGTGGCACTCCATCGCTGCAGGGCGGTTGGTGGAGTAGATGCAGAATGGGCACCTGCCAACACAGCAAGGAAGGGCAGGGACAGAGAAAAGAAAAGTCACTCAGCTTGAAGACCTGCATTCCTGGATTAACCCTGTCATTCAGCCCCTCTCTGACCTACTGAAGTGGAAAAAAAAGAAAAAGGCAGTTAGCCCTCCCTGTACAGTCTCTTTAGAATATTTAGTTCATCTTGACATGTGTCTCTACTTAGAGCAGGTTTGCCCACTTAATGGCACTAGAGCTCACTCATTCCTAGGAAAGCACTGATTCACACTGAAGGAGCATCCCCTTCATCTTCTGGCTTACCTTGATGGGGCGGATTCTGCAACGCAGGCCAGGTTGTGCAGAGTGGGTGACTGATTCACAGGTGCTTTGTGTAACGACATTCTTAGTGTTCGCACAAAGTCACTTTTGCCATTTTTTCCATTCAGAACTGGTTTAAAGTGAGTGCTTACAGGCGAATATCAAAGCAGCTGTTTAAGTAAAGATGGAATAAACGTGTAATACCACATGTACAGAAAAAGCTTAGGAAATTCCTTTTATGTGACCTTGAACAATAAACTTGCTGGGTATCCGGCTAGAAAGAGCTGAAAGTTGGTCTGTTAGGATGATTTGTAGGGATTCCCATTTCTGGGAGATGAGCTAGTCCATGCTCAAAGGGTGTGTGTGTGTTTGGCAGCGTTTGCCTACAGCCGCCTCTGCCACTGCAGGAATTGTTCCTGTGGGGGAACAGGATGTGGGCTCTGCTTACTCACAGCAGAAAGCGTCCGGACCAGGGTGGACATGGCAAAGGGCCTCACCCCTGGTTCCTGGACCAGGAAGGGCTGAGAAGGCTGGAGCCTTGAGAGCTTGGAAGGAAGCCTGAGCTGCACAAGCCTGGACACCACCAAAACCAAAGCGCACCAGCTTCTGCTTGATGTTGTTAAGAGGAAGTTGGCGAAGACAGCTACCTGCCAGGAATCTCTGCTACATTAAACAAAGCATACCACCCTTCAGATCTAGCTTGTGAGCTAAAAGAGCAAGCCAAGATAGAAAGATACAACTAATGCACCTGGCTGCTGTCTCACAGATGTCTCCACCTCCCGCTGATCTGTGGTCACCGTTTAGCAGGCCTGCCAATTGTGCTCTATCATTTAAGATGATTTCTAAGCAGAGATCCTCTTGCTCCATGTTTGTTTTCACTTGCTACAACTGCTTGCACATACAGGTTTAATTTTATCTAGCTAATAATTGAGAGATTCTTGAGCACAGTGAACAAATACAAGAGGACAAACAGACAGTAAAACATCTAGACACTTTCCCTGATACAACATCAAGTACTCTGATCCAGAGAGGGAGCCTGGCACTGAGGCTGCTAAAGCGATTAGCTCTATTGCAACAGAGAACTCAGCTGTCTATGCACACATACCTCTCCTGGGCTGGGTGCTCTCTGGATCAGAATCTCAGATTTTGATCTGGAGCTGGAGGAATCATGTTTTTTTCTCTTCCCCCACAGCAAACAGGAGACACAAAAATACAATTTACTTAGATCTCTTCAGGCTCTTCTGGATGCCTTAAAAAAAAAAAAAATCAGAGCTTTTTCTTAGGTGCAGCTTTCAAGGTACCTAATTATTACTTGAGCTGGGCAGGAATAACTTATGTAGATTGAGAAGCCCGTTCTGTCAGGAAGGTCTGAGTCATAGGTCATGGTTTTTCCTTGGTAAATAGAACAGATTCTGTGCAGCTTAAACCCAAAGTGCATTAGGCAACTGCTCTGTACATCCAAGACAGACATCCTGTCGTTCTGGCACACTACTTGTTTCGCAGTCTGGTCTTCTTCCCAGATTCACTCATCACATCTCAAGTGATCACAGATCCCAATTCATGGAACTACTGAGCTGGAGACCAGACGCTGCCTGGCAAACAGAACCAGTTTTCACAAACTGCAGTGCAAACTGATAGAGCTGCTCATGGTAACATTAAACGTGGTGCTCTAGTCACCTGACAGTTACAGTGCACTGAAAACGTTAGTTTGCTTAGCAAGAGCAACACAAGCAGGGGGTCCTGTGCTGACCCCTAGCTGGGCTTGAAGTGGTTCCAGCCTCTTTTTCCTGCAGCAGCTGGAACAGAGACCAGGGGTGTACATCTTGCATAATGTCACACTGCCTGTGTGCAGAGAGCAAGCATATGGCCCCAGCAGTCACTCCTTCCCTCAGGGGTCCAACTTTGACATAAGGGCACGCTCCCTCGCTAGGAACACTGCTCTGCACCAACAGACCTTAAAGGACAGCACCCTAGCCAAAGACAAAGGGCTTTTTTTCTTAAAAGAGTGTATTACTCATTACATGTTAATTTATACAATAGAGATTATTCTGTGGCATGCAAACCAAGCAGTAAGCATCAAAATTGTTAGTTGCTGGAGAGCATTGACTTTGCATTAGCATCTACAAGGGTTATAAAGCAACTGAGACATCCGATTTTGAGAAGCTGACTTCATACTTAATTGCACAGACTCTACAGGCTTTAGTTTCTTTGAGCCAGGTGCAGAACAGAGAAAGCAGTGCATGCTCTCCTTTGCTCTGATGCCTTCAAAAAAAACCCTCTTAGTTTGACAACACCTCTGTGCAGTACTGCCTCATTCTCTTAGGACCTATGCTGTCTCCTATTTGACTTGAAATGGGAAAGGGCCATACTTTGTTACAGCTCTAAAACCAGTGGACACTCGATCTACTACTAGCTATATCTACTATAATGATGCAAGCCAGTGTTAAGGCAACTGTAAAGGACTGGGCTTGTATTATCTAAATAAAGGAAGCCCTGTATCTGGATTCTCAGACATTTAACTAATCCTTTCTAGCTGACTTCCTTTTGTCCTATCCCCACAGTATTAGAGATGCTTAACACAGTAAAAGTTTGTGTACTTGCTTTCCTTACTTGAGCCCACCGGTGGGGACAGTGTGGCATTTCTTGTGCTCCAATAATTGCTCAGGTGTCTTCATGAACTTGTGGCACACATCACACTCAAACATCCGTGTGATCAGGTGGATTTGCAGATGGCGCTCAAACATATTTTTTGTTTTGCAGACAAAGTTACAGAAAACGCATTCAAAGCCTGAAAAATGAAAAAAAGGAAAATGTATTCCTCATACTGAGGCCAGATCCACTGCACAGAAAGTGGCAGTTTGTATTTGTTTAACAGGGTTTTACCTTTCTCTGACTTCTCTTCAGTGTTCAGTGAGGTCTGAGTACCAGGCACTACAGAAATGACTAGCAGGTTGTTTGAACCCTTGCTTTTTGGAGTTAAATCTGCATCTTCTTTGCTGTTGGCAGAGTCACTGAGTGCTGACAGTGAAGATGAAGACGGACTGTTAGATTCACTGGGTGTCTTCCTCTCTTCAGCTGAAGAATAGGAATAAAGAGCAATAACTAGTTCAGCAGATTAGATGGAATCTCAGTGATCCTGTTTGAAATTTCAGGAAAAATGTTATTTATATTTAAAGTTAATTCAAACTTACTTATAAACAAGTCTGAAATCAATTGGTTGGTTACAGAAGCACCGTAATTTCACCTCCTTCCATTTTATAAGCATTTACAATAGTATATCTCTCAGTTTATCCTAGAATGTATTCTGTCTGTAATGGCAGTGGAAAGGAAGCATGCAACTCTACCACATTACCAGGCTAAAAAAAAATCCCACGCAAATACTTTGATTAGCTCAGACAATCAAGAACTTGTCACTTAGAAAGAAAACAGAGCTTCTGTAGGTTTGGGGTGTGGAAACCAAAAGTGCCGTTGATGGCCTAGTTCATTGGTGGTCCAAGCTAAGCCTCCCCACCCTTCTGCTTACGTATGTCCACTGGGTAAATCTGAGAGGAAGGGCAAAGGAGAATAATCTCCCTCAGTGTACTGAGGATGCATCCTCAGTAATGACTGTAAGAAATAACAGCCTGGTCTCAAGATTTATCTGTTGTTATTAGGACTTCTCATTGAAAATTAATTAAAAAAAAAATATTTAACTGGATCTAAAGCTGCAGCACATCAGAGTTTCCTTATGTGTGCAATAAATGTGTGAAGTTCAAATCCCAAACAGTACCACACACTAGAAATGAACAAGAATGAGAGTTCTCATATGAGCCCTAATCCATTGTATTCTGCTGCAAGCCAAAGAAGCTGGATGGGCAAATTATTACCTCCCATCAATGTCTTGGTTTATTCAGAGCTGTGTTAAAAACAGACTTTACTAAAATTTCGTATTATCTATGTGATAAAGTCCCCTGACTGAGGCCTCTGCAAACAGCAGTAAGTGCCCAGCTTTAAACTCATGAGCGGCACCTTTAAGTCTAAGATAAAAACTTAGGAATGCACTAATGAAATCTGATGACCCAAGCTGTCAATAAGGAGGATGACTGGGATATACAGAAAGATTCACTGACCTTGGGGACCAGAGTAATAGAAATGGAATGAAATTTAATAGTACAGAGTACAAGGCTATGACCTGAAGGGCCAGTAACAAGAATTTTTGCTACAAATGAGGAGTGCTTAAGCTGGCAACAGTCAAGGAAAATAAAAGAATTTGAGCAGAACATGGGATGAATATAAGCTATCAGCATGGTAGAGCCTGCAAGGAAGGTAAATATGATCAGAGAATGTTATTGTGTGAGTTATTCCCAGTAGCTGCTGCTGTTTTACACTGCCACCACTACTTATTTCATTTCTACTAATACACCATGTACAGCTGTGATTGCGTATGCCAAGAGCAGGGATTCTAACAAGAACACACACAGTGAGGGATTGGCACAGTGAGAAAAGAGTACTTCATGTAAGAAAAAGCTCAATGAACATGTAGACAGGAGAGGGTTATTCTCCAGAAATATACTAAGGGGATAAATACTGTGGGAGGGGAAAAGAAAGGTGGAAGGGGCAAGAGGTGGACTGCTGTTTCAGATTGAAGACAGTTCTGGCACAAGAACAAAGTATGTGTATTCTGATTATCAGTAAGACACATGCTGGAAATTTTAAAAACGTACCTAATCTTTAATGCCAGAAAATGCAGCTGCCAGTCTGTTGGAATAGTTGGTCTGAAACAATTCCACTTGCTTGAAGACATATGCCAAGATCCTTACAAACAGGCCTTTTATGACTTGGTAACCTTACAGGGTAAGGGGCTGAAATCAAGTGACCCAGAAAATTCATTCTATTTTTTTTTCCTCCATATTTGCCATAGGGGTAAGCCCGTGGCTGAATCGCCTACTGAATGGCTCAATTTGACAGGGTGAATGAAGAACAAGTAATTAAAAGAGGGGCTTTAAAAGACGAGCAGCAGCCCCAATCTTTTAGCCATGACAGGAAGATGCAATTGAGTACAGCTCAGTTTTGAGCTCTGATGCAAGCTTTTCATGTGGCTATGGATGGCATTTCTCCATTTGCCTTGACTTCCTATGTGCAAAATGGAGATAGATTAAAAGTTCGGGTGAAGACAGAGTTGTAAGTGAATGCAAACACCTCAGATAGCAGGGAGATGGGAGCAGCGCTGTAGTGCTGAGAGCTATGCTGGCACAAAATCCCATGAGGGCTTTGCAGTAGTTTTTATTTCCATAGTGACATTTAACTTATGTATTTGTAAGCACAAACAACTGCATTCTTCTCTCCCTTCTCCTTTTCCACCCTTGCTATTTTCCCACTTTTATCCCTGGTAGGAAAGGAAGAGCAATTTAGCAATGGGAAAATTGTGCTGGATGCAATTCAGCTTCAGTATTGTCAACACAATTATTAGTAGCTTATGACAGCAAAATCCTTCTGCCTGGTGTTATAAGAGAAATTAATTAAAAGCATTCTAATTTTCTTCTCCATAAATTATGCCAGACTTCATTAGTTGGACTAAGCATATGGAGCTTGTTTGAAAACTGCTGTTGCTCTTATCTTTGCCTATTAAGTGAACAGGACCAGGGAGAGGATATGTGACTTGTTCTGGTATTCAATATAAAGTTACATTTAAGGTATTGCTGAATCACAGCGTCAACTAGGCATCAACATGAAATTCCAAACTGATGGACTGTGGAGGCGAACACACTGAAGAACAAAGCTCAATATATTGTGTATTACAAACTTACAGCCAGGTATGTGTAATTAGCACTCAAAGTCACCTTATCATCACTGAAGTCAAACCAGGATTTTGATGAAATAGTATATCAGTCAGAAAAACGAACAATGTGTGCTGATTTCAACAAGGGAGGGGATTTGGGGGATGTGGGGGAAGGAAGGCTAAGTAGTCCTTCATTTATTCCCCTAAGCTTGAAAATTGATCTGCACTACCAGACTATTTGCCTGGCTGGAGTCCAATTCACTTCAACTTGGAGAGATCAGGCGTTAATTAGCAAGCATTTCAGTGAAAGTAAAAAGAGAGCTAATGGGAAGTGTGAAGGTTACACCTAAAAAGCAGGGAAGAGATCACCACAGCTGGGAGAGGGGGATCATCACCTGTGTGCTTGCTGTTGACATGAGCCTTCATATCTGCCTCTTCCATGGTGACAAAATCACACGCAGTGCAGCAAATGGAGAACATCCACTGCTCTTTATCCACATGGAGGGACATATGACTGACAAACTGGACATTCATCTCTGTCTCAAACCCACACACGTGACAGCTGCAGGCAAAAGGGAATTCGAGAGTAAGAAGGATTAAAAAATAACGCACAGACAAAAGCATATTACCCTTCCCTTCGTTTTGCAAGAAAAACCTCACTTTACAGATTTATTCTCTTCTTCACTGTTGAATGTTCACTGGAAAATTCTTTTGTCTGCTGAACTGCCTTTGAACTGATGGCCATGCCAACGTGATTAAGGGCAGGCACAACGCAACAATCCTGTACATGCTATAATGATGCTAAATAATCATAAAGTTAATTAAAAACTACAGATTCCAGATGCTGCACATCACCTAGCGGATTCCTTTGGGCAATAAGAGGCATTGCAGCTTTGCCAAGATGTTTAGTATGGCTGATACACTGACAAACGGAGAGCTTGCTGCACACTCCAGGAGTTATTTTCAAGCCCTGGAATGGTTCCCATGCCAAACTGGGATCTTGTGCAAAAGTGCCTGACAGTTTCAGTGTAAGCAAGTAAAAATGGGTTCAAAC
Organism: Anseranas semipalmata; assembly: GCA_013399115.1. Lineage (NCBI taxonomy): Eukaryota > Metazoa > Chordata > Aves > Anseriformes > Anseranatidae > Anseranas > Anseranas semipalmata. The sequence continues at coordinate 14,780 of VXAA01000521.1, forward strand.
ATTTCTTATGCTTGACTGGAAAACAGCAGTCATCAGCTATACAAATAATTAGCAAGGAGACAGATTTCACAGCCAGTGCACAAACAGAGTGATATTGAGAGGCAATGGAAGGGACCCTTTAATTTAACTTTCTGTGCAGAGTCCTCCTCTTGTTTTGATTAGGCCATTAACATTTAAAACAAGCCAAAAACATTAAAAAGGCGTATACTCTAGGGCATTATTTTGCATTCCCAGGGGAAAGGACTAGATAATCTAATCCAGGAGGTCTTATTTATTTCTTACTTTCTATGGTTTTGTAATTAAATCTGCTCTTGGCACTTTGACTGAAAGTAAGAGTGATTTTGTAATCTGCTTGGCCACTAGGGTGCATATCATGGTTTGCAGAACATGCAACAGTGCATACAACAAGGAGAATGCCCAAACAGCCATTTTATCTGGGCAATTCCTTTTGAGTTTTCAGGCAAATTCTCCTAAAGATCTTTCATCATGCTGGTCACAGAATGTATACACCTCTAGCAAATGAGGGAAATGTGATTACAATTTGTAGTGATTACAATTCCTTTTATCCTCTACTCTTTGATTTCATAGATTTGACTGAAAACAATGGAGCTAACAGACGCAACTGGAAGCACAGTGGTTCAGATTTGCCATGAATCTGTGTATATACAGTGGGATGTTTCCAAGCACAAAACTTAAATGAAAAGTTAAAGAGGCTTCTAGGAGCCCATGTGCCTCACACAGCCCTTAAAAAACCAACAACAAAACCCCACACACCAAAAAACCTCAGTCCTTCCCAATGGCTATCCAAGTCAAACAGCATGAGGCAGCCAGCTGGGTTTTGCTGCTTAGCCCAAAGTCAAATATAGGCAAGGCAAATACTTTCAGTGCAGTTCCACCCCGCAACACCAGAAGGGTGGCCCTGTAACACAGGCTTAGCAGGCAGCTAAGACGTTCAGATTCCAGTGTCTGGTGCATAGCCCTCGTCTGGGTCCTCACCTGTAATAATAAGGGTGCTTCTTTCCATCACTGCCTTCAGAAGTGACAGCGCTGACAATGTCCTCAGTGTCTGTACTCACCAGCTTCACAGAATGGACGGTCAGGTGTTGGTTCAGATTAGCACGGCACTTAGCAGCATAGGGGCACAAGTGGCATTTGTATTTTCTCTCTTCTGAAAAAGAAACAGAAAACCTTCAATGTATATTTCATATAGAAGCAAGCTGTTTTTAAAGCTTCCAAGTATGCATTCCTCTGAGTCTCTCTGAGCAACTTCCTGAATGAGGTACTTTGGAAGCTTGACACTTTGGAAAGTTATAGGAGTTCATAGCAATTACTCAGAAAAAAAACTCATTTGGAGGTAGTTTAGGGCTAGCTTTTTTTTTTTTTAACATGGTCTACCATTTGATTTGTAGTGAGATAATATAAAACTTTATAAAGTGGAAAACTGGGGTAACTGCTGCTCTGAGAGCTGCAGCAGAGCCAGTACAGAAACAGGTCAATAATCTACAACTACTTCCTTTACCTAGCATCTTTTATTTGATTTTGGGGTCCAGTTATTCTTGAGGTTGCCCATGTGATCACTTGCAGAGAGTTGATAGTTGATGGTTTTGTATTAAAATCTGAGGGTGGGGAGGAAAGGGAACGCTGCATCATCAGGCCAGTTCTGAACACAAGCTAACCCAAAAACCACTCAAAGAACAATTAAAGAAATTAAACACCAGTTTTGGTGCTTCACAACTGTTAAAATAAAAATGTTTTTATTTTAAATTAAACATTTCTAAATCCTGGCAGCAACTTTTTTGTGCATGCCAGGCTTCATTTTGTGAAGAACCGATTAATAAAACAACCAAACATTACATCAGCTTTTACAACTTTTCCCTTTGAAGAGCTGCTGCTCTAAATCTGAAATATAATACAACAAGTGTTAGGGGAAGAAATTCAATAGAGCACCTTTGGATTAAGGAAAACCCACAAAGCCAAGAAACAAGAGCATATGAACCTTTGCGGCATGGCTGTACTAAATGACATAACATATACTGTCATTATACCAACAATAATTTTCAGCATTGCATCAGAAATTCTTGCTTTCCAGTCTTAATTTGTGCAGTGCACCTCAGCAGGCTGACAAGGTGCGTCTTCCATATAAGAGCTCTGCCAGTCTCAGTTGATTTGAAGCTGATTGGATTTAAGAAAGCTGGTATGGGGCAGAACAGCCCCTGTTCCTCTTAGAAGTGAATGATGAGAGCAAAGGTGAATGACAGATATTAAATCCTTTTGGTTTCACCATACCCGGAACACCAAGGCCAAATCTTTTGTTCAGTAACATTTAAAAAGCTCATCAGGTGAATGTAAGAAAGGCCAAAGGCTGTGCCTTCTCTTCAGAACTCTGTTACGGGCTTGATTAAACAGCTGGTATCTACAGGCTGGTCTACTGGAACCCGGACAAACTTGAACTTGCACATTTTGTAAATATTAGTTACAAGTAGGCTGTAAAGAAATGCTAGTTAACTCCCTGAGCACCGCTGCTGTGACATTCTGGCCTGTTTCTGGGCTTGCCTCTGCTCTAGGTACCAGAAGCTGAGGATGGCTCCTTCCACACATACTCTTCTGCTTACCTTCTCCCCTCCAACTTAAACAAGTCATGATGAACACAAGGATTTCCTCAGTGCTGCAGAAAACAACAAGAAAGCATCATCTTACCTGTGTGCAGCGAGAGATGTCGGGACAGGGTCTGCTGTCGGCCAAACACTTTTCCACACACATCACAGGGAAAGAGCTGGTCGTTAAATTTCCAAGACGGCAATCCATTTCCTGCCTCCAACCCTAGCTTTTCTGTTTCTATGCCCAAAAACACATAAACAGAAAGTTGTGTTTTAACAACTCTAAAGACTCTCAGATTTCACTCAGCAGAGTCCTGTTGGTATCATATAAAACACAGCACTTCAGCTGTATGCTGTGTGATCTGGCACATGAGGTCATGTAAAAAGGAAACTTTCCCAGTGGTGGAAAGAAAATTGATCTTTCATACAGCATCTTCCATACGTACTCTAAAGCAGAACACTTATGAGTTAGACATAGTCAGAATTAAACCAGATTATGTAAATAGAGAAAGTTGAGAGTGAGCAGGGCAAAGCATTAACCTCTAATTCTGTTTTTGTGGAGACACCACTCCTTTTTCAATCACCCACTTTCGCCTGGTGCATGAAGAAGACCTGGTCTGAGATATTGGTTTATTTTACACTGGATTATTATTCACGGCTGAAGGAAGACTTCCAACCCTTTTCTACTGATGCAGAAACTGCTGCTATATGAGCAGTCTTCCACTGAAGGAGAGCAGAAGATTGCTCAGACAAAAGTTAAGTGAAGAGGGCACAGCATGCCAATGAGTGGGTGGCATCTGGGGTAAGCTCTAACCAGCACCTGCGGTCCTCAGGCATCAAAATCTCCTGTTTAGAAGGCTGTCCATTGAAAAACTGAGACCTGTAGAGAGCCATTATCTTTAAAGAAGTGTTTTTAATTGTTTCAAGAACAAAGACAGTCTGCTGTACAAAAAAGAAACTCCGCTCAACATAAAACACAGACATAAAGGCATTCTGTAAGGATGTACAGAGAAAAAGATTGGAAATGAGGAAGAGAAAAGATGTACACAGTGCTTCAAGAAGAAGGTAAAAGCATGACCAGTTTTGATCTGGACAGAAGGGAATGGAGATTGAGGGTAGCAGTGATACTACTTGGACCTATATGAGAAACAGTATCAGCATACCTCGTGTAAAGGAATATTTTCTGCGAGTGTCCTGTTGTGCCTGAGGAGAAGGGACCACTGTAGTGAGAGTTACACAAAATCTCAAGGGCATTCAGCAGCTTTCTAAATACAACAGCAAACGCAGGGAATGAGGGGGGTGTTGGCTTAGGACTCATTTTTGCTGAAAGACCTCCTGTTTCTACTGGAATGAAAGATGAAACATGCAGAGCACCCTTCTCTAATCCCACACCACTTGTGGCACTGCTGCCCTGAACTAGTTCCCCTGGTGCATGTGCGATGGCATGATGGAGGAAAACCATTTGGCTGGTCCTTTCAGGTATACAAAAGGAGAAGAACTGAGGACAAGAGTGCAAAAACATCTTACTGAGCTTAAGCTGCTATCTTGGAGGTTGGCAGAAAACAGCAAAATCTTCATCCAGTGAACCCCTGAGGAATAAACACCCACTGGTACAGGCAGCATCACCTACCGCTGCAAATTTGCCTAGCATGTCTGGAAGAGTCTTCCGTTCACAGATAGGTGCCCAGCCGGCTCTACTGTGATTTAGGCAAATAGTTATCAAATACTGTAATTAATTTAAACAATGATAAAAATAATGCCTCATTTAGGGCAGAGATTCCACACAGCAATCTCAATAAGGTCAGGGATGGTCATACTTGCCAGCCCCCTTTCAGCTCCTGTTACTTTCTCCTGGGACCCTGTATATGTACAATACTCAGCACAACTGAGGAATTCTGAGGCGCCTCTGAATACTACCATCCAACAACAACACATTTTTTCTTAAAACATTTCTAGTTAGGGGAGCAAGTTCTGCTTCTTCAAAATAGCCATTCTGTGAAAGGAAGACCCCCGCCCCTAACCCCTAAGGGATTATGACCCTTAACCTCCAGGAACTTCAAAAAGAATGATTCTTTTCGTTACCATCCTCGAGTTCAAAACAATGGAAAAACCTGGCTCTAATAACGTTACAGTTATTTTAGCAGAGCTTCTTGATTACATAATCGAAACAGTGCTTCAGAAGAGGAATATGGTAATAATTATAAGAGAAGGTCACAAGGGTGCAGGTTGCTTCAATATGGTCACAACAAAAATGAATTAATTGGGACACATACTAAACAAGCAGGCTCAATTAGAAGTAAATAAGTCTCTTAACAATTCATTTCAGCATTAGTCATCAGCCCTCTTTTATCTCTTAAGAAGGAGAAATATCCTCTTCCCTGTGATGGATTTAGAGCTATCAGTTCTGGGAAGTTTACAGGAAGTTGGAAAAATATCAACTTTCTGGTTATCTCGAGCTGGTGAAAGCTAGTCCCTTGCAAAGCAGCTGTGTATTTTTCACTGATGCAAAAGAGGATACTGTAGGTGTTTCGAAAGTACTTCTATTTACTTTAAAGATTTATTCCTGGAGTCCTAACTACAGTGCTTCTTTCTTCTCTTTCTACTGAATCTTCTCTCTGTAGCAAAGTGCTTTTTCTATTCAGCAAGCTTCTTAGTTTGTTCACGGCAAACCAGAGTTGGTCTCTGGTGCAACAGGAGCCCCAGCACTTTGTGGGAGATTTTCCAGCTCCAAGGGAAGCCACCTACTTCTACCTGCCTCACCCTCTGGAAAGCTCTGTCTGCAGCTGGGAAATTGAAGCTCTGTGTCCACATGGTGGTCCAGAAATCTTCCCAAAACATACCCAGCGACTGACCTCACCAATGACCTGAAGAATCAGGTAAGTCAACATCCACATTCAGTCCTTGAGCTCTGTCTCTAATTAATGCCAGGGAATGGTCTTGTCTGTGAAGTGAGTACAGGTCCAGTGACTCTGAGACGATAACACTGGTTTGTGCACAGCGTCCTCTGCATATCCCACTTTACCAAGACAGTCAGTAGCATTTTCTTCTAAGAATACTTCACACAGAGGGTCATTCAGTGGCCAGGAAGAAGGTGGACTGACACCAACTAATGTTAAATAATAAATCACCATTGTGAGAAATCTCCCACAGAAATCCATCTTTCACCAAGACATCCCCATACTTAAAANCAAAGGTTTTGGAGTTTAAAACAAAATATGCTTAGTAAAATGGAACACCTCTAAGTTCTCCAGTACATCATTAAAGAGTAATAGAAAGTTTAAGACTCAGTATATTAAGGGCTAGTAATACAATTATTTTGAAATAGTTTTGCATAAAAGTTTTAAGAGCTAGATTTTTTTTTTTTCAATGTAAAAATAAGACTTAAGTCTCAATGAAATTTAGTGAAATACATTTTTATGGTCACCTTTCCTGCCCTTCTGCATCACCTGGTATCACCTCCCTACTAACCCCAAGTCAACTTCGTAACAAGTACCTGTATTAAAGCTGATCATCCTCAATGGGGTTAGAAAGAGCCAGGACTGTCCCCATCCGAAGTTTCCCTGAGGTGAGGATAAGGCAGACAACAACTGCAGAAATGTTCCATCCCTCCCCTTGCCCTTTCAAATAGATTAATTTCTGGTAGACGAAGCCCAGTGGCTCGAGATACTTACTACCTACCCCTTTCCTAAGCTGTTAGGCGTAATTCTGAACATGTACGTATTTTCAGTTTTCACATTTAGTGGTGAACTTGTTTTTCTTATCCTCAAACTGGTAATATCACTATGAGGAGCGCATTAACCACCCCTGCTGAAAAGCCTTAGTCTGACTTCTGTCAAATGCTGAGAGAGGATACCGTATCTGGTTGAAGCTGTAAGTGAATAAGAGAACAAGTGTGACCTGCATACATAAGCAACTGTCTAGAGTCACTAAATCAGCATTGTGACTGCTAGAAGCTCTCACATATGAAAAAACTCCCCAAGAGACTGGATTTGGACTCTGATATGTGGTACTTGATTACTTATTTTCTTTTACTTAGCTTATGTATTTTTCAATTACTGCTTCGCAGTACTTTATAGTACATTGTATTTCAACCTGTGGTTCAATGCCATGCTTAGCTTTATATCTTTATACCAATAACTGAAAGAATGAAACCACTATTTAACTGAAAAATATAAAGATAAGAAAACAATCAAAATGTATATGATAAAGCATCTTTCAAAGAAGATAAATTCATATTTATAACCATTGCAGGTTTACTGTCTGCTCTGACATCCTATAACTCACTTAAACAGCTGCTTCTCTGTTTCATCTTCACACCTCCACAGACCTCAGAAGCAACAAATTCCACAAGGGCAGATCCTTACAGTCACACGGAATCCTACAGATAAAAATTAAATAGATTGTCCTTTGCAATAAGTATTCCTTAAAGAGGTAGAAGTGAGAGGTGCTGATGAGACCTAACAAGGAAGGTCAACATTTATTATCTCCATTCTTCTGGGAGTGTATATTGTATTTACACTTGGGGTTATTCAGACAGTTTGATACCACATAGACAGTGAAGAAGAAATCAAGTAAGTGATTTTGAAAATGAAGCGAACAGAAATTCTGTGAAGGGAGAAAATAGATAGTGGTGGTTAGACCATTTTTGATCAATCCTGCTTGCAAGCTGAACGTGATGAAGAAAACAAGTTAGATGTCTAGAGGAACTGGTGACAGAACAATCACCCGGAGGGAGGCTGAGAGCTAAGAGGGAGAGATGGCCAAACTCAGAACAAGAGATGAATTGGGAAAAGCTAGATGATAGCTGATGCAAAAAAAAAGGGAAAATGAAATGTGCAATACCTCCCTCCTCATACTCCTCAGGGAAATACTTGATGTGAAGAATATGAGATGCAGAAGAAAGCTCCCAAGGGAGAAAGCATCTAAAAAACCCCACAAAACCAGAAAATGAATAAACTGATCAGAAAACAGTGCTGGATAAAGTAACCAGGTTTCTATGAGCTCATGGCAAGAGGATCTACGCAACCAGCAGTGCAGATGTCCCATGACAGGGCACCTCAGCTCGGCTCTGGAAGACTTAGGCAATTCAACAGTAACCAGATAACTTTTGGTTACTACCTGCCTGAAGCAGATTGCTGCTGGCCTGTCCTTCATCATCTTTCAAGTACCTCACTTTTACCCAAGAGGTAAATATACTGTATGCAGCTGTATACGAATGTCACAAGAACTTGCCCATTTTGTTGCATCTAAAAGATAAAAAGTTCAAGAAATGATTTATTCAGAAACAAGGTATTCAGGGCAGGCAATCACACAACCGCTGCTTTATTTGGTCACAGATTTTTTTTTCTTTTCTTCTCTCTTCATTCATGTATGTTATCATAATGTCTTCCTGCTCTCTGCAGTGTCCGCATCATCGAAGATGCATTTTATTGCTTTGGAACCTTCCACTTACATGTTCATCTATCACCTCTGGCAAGCACACAGTGTTTAAAAATCAAGAACTTCTTTTATGGAATATATAATTAAGGCTTTGCTGAATATATAATTAAGCTCGTTTGCCAAAAGCCTGAGAAGGGCTTGCAAGCTCAAAAATATATGGAGTGTATGAAACTGCAGTGCTCCAAATACTATATATCTTACTCCTTTCCCAACGTACTTTCACAAAGGTTTTATTTGTGGCACCAGAATTCTTATTTCTAGTAAGTCAGTTAAAATAAACGGTGGAATCCTTCCAGATACTGTAGTTCTTGAGTAAGATATGTCTTGCTAGTTATCTAAGGTATCTTGATCCTTAGTGGTCCTGCAGTCTTCATTTGTCGCTGCCAGCATCACAGCAACCTGTCTGGTCTTATTTTGGGATTTATCTTTTACTGTAAGCAGACTCATCCACTACTAGCCAGTGATAAGCAACTGCTTTTTGATATTAAAAACAAAAAATCTGTATTCCCCTCAAAACCGAAAAGAAGTAAGATTTGTTTTTTTAAACCAAAGCTTCAGGTGAAATCCCAAGCTGGTCTGCCTGACCCCTGTATGGGTTTTTCTTTTAATGCCTTTTTGTAGCTATTAAAAGCAGTCAGTGCTGTAATCACTAATTTAGGGGCATCTGTTCAGACAAAACCAAGTCCCCTTGCTTGCGTTCTGGGCTAGCCAGAGGTGCGCTTGCACCAGCCTGGGAGCTGGCTAGTGCTGGAAGCAGAGCCCTGTGCCCAGGCTAGCAAGTCTGAAGCATGAACAAAGGAAGGGCCTATGTAACCCTATGCACTCAGTCACAACATGCATCAGATATGAGAAGTTATTTGGAGAGATTTAATAGCAACAGTAATAGTCTAATAATCTCAAAAAAATAAAAAATAAAAAACCAACAACAAAACCACAAAATTACTGCCCAGATATACAAACCGTAATTCCACTTGTGAGGGAGACGTACCTTTTATTTAATAAATCCTGAAAAACTGCACATAATCAGTCTGAATGACAGAAAAAATGCACAGAGGAAGCACAGGACATCTCACTGCTAAATATAACAATTTTACCAACTAAGTTACAGGCTCTTACTTTTTTTTTCTCAAATTCTTCATAAATAACTGACATTACTATAGGGTATGGTAAAAAGCAGTAATGTTACGATAATTTAAAATTCTTGATATGGGATAAAATATAAACCAAATGATTTTATGTATTAGAAATATGGTGCTTAAGTTGCTCTTTCTGAAAACATCAAGCAACGAGGCTTGGAATTATTTCAATAAAGAGTTTGTATGACCCACAAAAAGAAACATTAATATTGTGCGCTCAGATATTCCAAATGCACGACGATAGGCAACAACACTTGAAAAGGTCACTGAGAAGTGATAAAGATGTTGTTTTTTGTGAGAAAAGTAAAAACAAATAAAAGATGAACTTTAAAGATGCTTCTGCAGAGGGACAAGGGAAAAATGGTGCAGCCCGCTTCGCTACTAACACTAGTCAAAAATAGGCAGTTGCAAGCAGGATGAGAAAAATAAAACCTGAGTCATGGCAAAGATGAGGTAGGGATACACTGACATCAAAACACGAGTCCACTCCCCACCTTTGTTTCAAAATTGACTTCTATTATAACTTCACTTACAAAACAGAAGACTTCTGACTCAGCAGTGAGGCTTGTGATAACCTTCATCTGCATTATAAAGCTTTCAGTTTTGCTTCTACTGTCTGCTTTAAACTCAAAACTTTAGAAACAACCAAGAAAACAGAATTTCCCCGGTTCAAAACTTAAATCAGTCTATGTTTGTAAATTCTGTGGGAGGTGTCTGGAGCTGCAGATTTTTAGTAAATCCTAAAGCTGCAATAATTTTGCAGTCATTTCTTGGAAGAAATTATTTTTATAACAATGTACGCTACAACACTGAGTTGAGGATAACACTGGACAACACTGTCCAACTTCTATGATCAAATGTACTGCTTCAGGATAAAGCATATCAAGGTTGTCTTGCTGGTAACTTCATTCTATACACGGTAAGAAAGAATAAAACAATGTAAAATTCCTGACATATGCAAAATAAGGGCTTGAGTGGTAACATTACTGACCAGAAAGTAGTAGTCATAGAAGAGTCCCTCTATCTCCAGCAGTTCCTCTATCATTCACAGTTATCACAGTGAAGAAAGTCAAGTTGGTTTCATAACTATACATGAAATAATGCAATATGGTCCAAATGGAAACTGGTTTACTTCTTAGACTGAGTTGAGACATTGCAAGAAAGGGATAGAAACTACCAACAAATCCTCCCCAAATGTGTTTTTGAAACTTTATCTGCCCGTTGTCAGCCAAGAGAACAATTAGTCCCTTGAGTAGCAAAAAGCTCCATCTTCGTAACTTTTTTTTCTTGTTTAGAAATAATGGCGATTGTAAATAAAAGTTAAATTCTGTATCTGTTGTCAGAGAAAAAGTTGATAATGTGCTCTCTGTTGTCCTTGCATAATATGCTTTATTTCAAGGTAATACTAGAACATCCCCCTGAAACTATCTCCATGATAGCTGTAAGATGTGCCGTAATGAATTTGCATAAGCTCCCCCTCCAATTCACTCCTAAGCAGGTGGCCCTCACATTTAGCTCATCCCTTTACACTGTTTGTAACGTTTATTTTGAGTGCTACAATATTGAATCCAAATGAACTTATGAAAGTATAATTTGCTCCTATTGTTATTTTTAAAACACAGTTAGTTAATTTCCATAATGCAAATAGGTTTCTACCTTTTGAGCTTCTTTCCAACCTACTGTTTAAGACACCATTTTAAAATTACTCAGCAACTGTCATGCATATTTAGGACCATTACGGTAGATGTATAATTTTTTTTTGTCACTATGCCAACTTCTACTTGCAAGTCCACCTGAAGTGGGGGCTTTTCTTCTGCAGAGAGGAGGTAATAACACATTTAGGGCACTCTGCAGAGTCTAACACTTGTACTCCATCCAGAATTCACATACAAATATAGACAAATTGGCCTTTCGATTACATTTTTCTTTTCAGCTCCCTGCAACCCTTCTAGAGGAGTAAAAAGTTCTTTACTAGGGAAATTGTAAGCTAGCGATCAGAAACATCAGTGGGGAAATGCAAAATAAAGCCCCAAACACAGACCGAGTACCTCTTCATGACCTGACTAAGTTAAGATTCAAAACTAGCTGAAAGTAACTGCAAACAGTCAGCAAAATCCACCTTGCCACATTTCAGCAAGTTGCCAGGGGAGAGGTGCCACCCTTCGCAGTGCATGGATGCTGGTGTAAAACATTTCTAGTGCTTTTATTGCAAATTTCCCTAGCGATAAGCAGTGTATCTGCCATTTCCTTGAAGCCCTTACCTTGCTCTTCTTTAAGAGAGATTTACCTCTCTCCTCTCTCTCTTACCGCAAACACGTGCCTACCTGCAGACCAGTCCCTCCTTCCTTCTGCACTGCTCCCATCTGCCTCCGCTCGGGTTGCATCTGCAGGGCACCAGGGCAATCGGCATGACGACTGCCAATGGGACTCAACCAGAACACCCAGGAACCAGTAGGAAATTTGCACCCTGATTGAAATTATTCTGTAGAAGAAAAAAACGTCTTCCCTTGCTTAGATTTTATTTCTTTTTTTTTTTAAGCTGTCCCAATAGCCTGATGAATTTTGCATTTAATTTACTCTTAGGCAGACAAATATTGTAGAAGACAACCTTGTACAAAATAAGATAGGTGAGGACTGGAGAGTCCCAAGGTAACTCTGAAAAGAAATGTCAAAGAATGATGTGTTCCAATTCCTTTAGCAGAACGAGAAAAGTCATTTTAAAACCTCTCTTTCTATTTCATGTTGGGCTTGTATTTGGAAAAGTTTCATATTCAGTCTGTCTCAATGCTGATGTTCACTTTTACAAAATATTCTGATATTAAAACAGACAAAAGAGGATATGAAACTACATATGGGTTTGAATAACATGCAGAGTCTAAAATACAGCATGCTGAGTATTTATAAGCCAAAAGCCTGATCTATCAAGTCTCTTTCAAGAGGTTATTTAATCACCATTATAGCTTTGCTACTGAATTTATATCACAGAATTAGAGCTGGAAGGGACTTCAGGAAGCCACTTTTTCTCTCCCTTGCCCAAAGGCACACCCGCCACACACGAAACACACCTATCAGTCCCGACAGGTGCTTGTCTAACATTTTTTTAAAAAACCTCCAGTGATAGAGGTTGCATAGCCTCCCATGACAGTTGTTCAGTACAAAATCACACCACTGCTAGAAAGTTTTACTTGATGTTTAACTTAAATCTCCTCTGCTGTCATTTAAACCCATTATTCAGTATTTTACTCACACGAATATAGGCAAGATTTATTCCTTTTCTCCCAAAGTTGTCATTTTACATATTTGAATGCAATTATCATGTCTCTCCTCTTCCTTCTCCAGAATAAACACAAATCCTTCAACCTTTATGCACAGCTCATGGTTTCTCAACCTCTGACCACTGCTGCCGCGCACACTGTTCTTGGGTTACACAGCCCAAAACTGGATTCAGGGCTCCAGCTGTAGAGCAAGAAGTACCACATGTGCCTTACAGACAACATTCCCGACATCTCAGAGGGAGTATTTGCCCTTTCTGCAATGTGTACATTGTCAACTCCACATACAACATTTGACCAAGACTAATCCAGATCCGTCCCTTAAGTTGCACTGCCTGGCCATTCATCTCTTCCCCTTCTTTGTGGGGCTCACCATTCGCCCAAGCACGGAATTTTGTCCTCACTGAACAGGTCACTATTTTCCAGACTGTTTCCTCACTTCCTCAAGAGACGACTGAACTCTAATTCTGTCCTCTGAAGTGCTTATGGCACCTCCCAGCCGTAAATATCACCAGGGCATTTAATAAGCACGTTTTCTCTTCTGTCACCCACACAATTAATGAAAGGCCCAAATAATATGAGAACAAGCACAGACTCTGGCAGAATCCCACTTGGTCCCTAGGGTTTGATAGCTACACTCACCCACCTAATTACAGTTTCACCTGCTCTGGGTTTCCCTCCTGTGGGAGGCAGCGCCAAAAGCTTCACTCAACTTCAGGGGTCACGTTTCTTTAAGGACCTGGCAACAACCGTTGTGAGGCTTCTTTCCACACAAATCTCCATGTTTGTTACAAGTATACCCCGTGAGGCCAATTGCTGTTATTTTGCTGTTTTCGCCTCTTCCTTTCCTGAAAACCACATTTTATCAGTTCATGGCTGTTCTTCACCAAGTTGCCTTCTGTCACCTGCTTCAAAACGTGGTCCAAAGAACTGGCTAGACAACCTTGTGCTGTCCTCAGTTCGTTTCCCAGAAGACATGTTAGGCAAAATCTCACATTTCTCCTTCTGTGCTTGGGATGAGCATAGCTGCTCAGTAAGCCCTTCTCAAATTTGCCCTCCATTTGTGTTATGCATTTATTGAAAAATGCTGATAGCTACAATTATTTTACTTTTTAAAAAAATCATCTGCTGTCAAATGACTGAGAGACTCAGAAGCCACATCCGAAAACGTTAAGAGGTGCCAAAACCTGCCCTACTCAAAAGGGTTAAAAAAAAAAAAAAAAAAAGCCCAAATGCTAAGTTTTGTATTCCATGTGGGACGAAGCAGTTACCTTTGGCCATTTTGCCTTGGATTTGATGTTGGTGATATTAACAGCTTCTGGTTTGCTGGATTTAGTGAATGGAGTCTAGTATGGGTTTATTCTGAATGAAACCAGAAGGTATGTGTCCTTTCTGTCCTCTACCATGAGGCTGATCCTGCTTTAGGAGGAACAAACATAAAAGGGAAATGAAATGAAAATAAATATTTTTGTCTGTATGAGAAGATTGTGCAGTGTAAGAGGGAAAAAAAATTACTATGTATAAAGGCAGCCCATAATAAAACTTACCCATAAAAAATCACAACTTTTCAGATAGAAGTGCCTTTAAAGACATCCATTAGACATGGACCTGAATGTATTTCTTTGTCTATTTTAATTAACACTTTTCATCTTGAAGGCCCTGTAAATAATTGGCAAAATAATTAGTGCAGTGCCTTTACAAGGAAAAGAAGTGGCCCTGTATGCCCTTAGCAATTCTTGCAAAGCCCTGCTATTTAGCGTGTGTTGTATTTAGAGAGGGAGTGGCCAATTCACCAAGAGTTTCATGCGTTCCTCAGAAGGATCTGATCACATTCCCCTTAGTTGCTGTGGGAATGGCCAATAAATTATGATTGTTAAGAAAAATTTAAACATGTACACATCTGCACATGCTACACACTTCAGTTGTCCTATTTTAGCCAAAGAACACACTGTGCATTTTTGAGCAAGAGGAGATTCGATGATTTGAAATGGTCTGTTCTGCATAATAAGACTTTCTCTTTTGAAAGGGGCCTTGTTAGTTATGAAGAGTGGGATGGCTGCTCAGGAGATGGGCACTATTACCGCATCACAGACCTGCAACACATGCACTGGATACAAACATGCTTGGCAGCAGACCCAGAAAAAGCTGGAAAGGAAATGTAATGTAATCAGTTGCAGCCTGCTTGGTTAAGATTCCATGAAATGAACCACAAATTTGGAACCCCCTGCTCAATGGCTGTAGTGCAAGCTGGTTGTCAAGGCAGCTGGGTGCACAGCAAAAGAAAGCTGCACCCAAGCAGACGATCATGGGAATCTGAAGACAAGATGCTATAGATAAAAACATGCTAGAATCAGAACCACTGTCACAGTTTAGCACTGAATTATGTTGAACAAATCCTGCAAAATCTGTCTCTCTTTGTAGAACTATGCCAAAAGCACAGCCCACTTCTACAGCAGTTCAACTATCTTGCTTTCCTAGAATCACTTTCTACAACTTGCCAGTTATCTGTCTCTTGACATCAGACTTCAGAGAGCAACCGTGATGTCTGACAATCCTTAGTCTCAAAGTGTGCAAAGACAGAATACACCAGGTAACGTGTACCCAACAGATGGACTTTTTGTGTGAAGAATCAAAGTAAAACGCACGTGGGGGATCAGGAACTCAAATCAGTTACTCAGATCAATTTGCCACTCTGACGCTGTCACATAGGTTGGATTTGTCAGAGGGCTCTCTCCGTTGTTCTTCATGTATCTGCATGGATTCATACACATAAACAGAAAAGAGAGTATGTAGTTGAATTTCACCCCAGATGGTATCAGAAGAGAAGTAAAATTAAATGGTTGCTTTTGAAGACCAAGCGAACTAGATTTTGCAAGGGTTAGTGAGTACCTAACATTGTGTTCTGCAGGCAGTGATCACAGCAGTGTGGCATCTACCTCCAGCACTGCTTTCAACAAGCACATTTCACAGTAATACTGAGATGGAAATGAACATCAGGACCAAGTGCCTGATGGAGCAAACCCTGCATAGTGAATTAAGTGCCAGTCTACATTGGTCTACCCTGCCAGGAAGCCAACAGGGATCAGGCACTGCATCACATCAACAAGAAACTGAAGGGGTTATCGAATGTCCTGGGCAGGCAGAGCTCATAACTCAGACCAAAACTGAAAGCAAATGAAATGATCATAAGCACCAATAATGGGATAAAGGAGCAAAAAAAAAGCCCTATATAAGTCAATTCATGTACAAGTGCACTCCCTCTGCTACTATATTGGCAATAAAAACTGCTGTTCCATCATCACAGGGCCAGAAAATGCTGCTAGGATCTTGAAATGTTCTTTTAGACTTTTTAAAAAAAGTCTGAAGTCCAGCAAATACGATTAAGGGATAGGAACATCTGTCATACAAGGAGAGCCTCAGATAGCTGGGACTGCTCAGCCCGGAGGAATCAGCTTGGCGGGGGGGATTTTTTTTTTACCTAATGGGGGGGAACAGCAAAGACAAAGCCAGGCTCTTCTCAGTGGTGGCCCGTGGAGAAGAGGCAGAGGTACAAATTGAAACACAGGAAATTCCATTTAAACATAAGAAAACACTTTTTTACTATGAGGGTGGTCAAGCACTGGCACAGGTTGCCCAGACAGCTTGTGGAGTCTCCATCCCTGGAGTTACTCAAAACCTGCCTGGACGTGATCCTGAGCAATCCAATGACTGTGCCCTGAGCAGCCGGGTTGAACTAGACAATCACCAGAGGTCTCTTCTTACCTCAACCATTCTGTGATTCTCTCAGAAATAATAGTCCACAGGTTCTGCTGTTATGAATGGATTAGAAAATCAAATGCTTGTATTTGTACTCTTAAATCCTAGCTTTCCTTTAAACATTCTGGCATTTAGGACTGTGAAGAAAGCCTTCATAAAGTGAGCAGAGGACTACCTGTAATGTGAAGTTAGAGGCTTTTTGGCAGATATAAGCAAACAACTGTAAGAAGGTGTGAATCGTTCTAATTAACTCCATGGGTACATAGCTGGGAAGCCATACAATGGCAATTTAAATGCCAACATTTCATTGTTGAGCATTTCAGCAGAATCCTTAGGGCCTGGGCATTTCACAGTCCCCTACGGCCTAGCACATTTTCCAGGGTGACAGAAGTGCCACAGAAATCAAAACCCTGAGGTCTCCTTTCAATTCTTCAGTGCAGTTACAGTGGTCTCAGGAACAACATAAGGTAAGTTAAAAATAGGAAGTCTGGCAGCAGGCTAAAAGAGGCCAAGCTGGAAAAGAGTCACTGGCAGCTTGTGGAGAAATGGAAACTATAGCCAGATTCACTATTCAATTTATTAAAATCCTGACTTTCTTAGCTAACCCAGAGGTGACCCAAAATTCAGAACTAGTTGCGATAGATAGTTGCAGAAGTTCAGTTTGCCACAGAGCACAGGAGGCCACAATCATAGTGCAAATACTGCCAGAAATACTGTGTATGAATGAGCATGTTTGTAGGTTGGACCAAAAGAGCTCTTGCTACCTACTTTCTAGATGCTTTACGCCACATACACAAAATTACAACATTAAGATTACAACATTAACCTCAAAGTGTCTTTAAAAAGGTATTAGGAAAGAAGAAACATGTGAACTTCATCACTCTAAAGAATGCGGTACCTGTGCAACAACGAACAGCTTAATTATTTGTCACATTCAAGTTAAAACTCTAAATGTTCAGGAGGCATTTTCAACTAGTCACAGAAGACAGGAAACAAAGTAAGTGTGGTCACAGCCACATCAATCTCACATAAATGCTGAAGTTTCACGTAGCTGGAAGATATGGCCTTGCCTTCACCCTGCTCACACCGAACATTCGCACAAACTATTAGAAAAAAAGAAATTAGCCCACTAGTTCCCCTGATCCAGCTTATAATGTGGCCACACGAATGTTAGTACCACTGTGTTGGAGAATGTGCAAAAACGTGCCCAGGGAGCAGGCAGATTTGCCCCTTTTAGCTTATTAAAGTTACTGTGGAATTACTGCTTTAGAGAAAAGTACAAGGAGGGTGCGAGTATGAAGGTAACAGGAAAAACATGTACATCTGCTGAATAGTCCTGTAGTTCTAAACATACAGGGATCTTTGTTACATATATTGACTTAGTTCAATAAATACAAATATGGGATAATGCCACTAATTGCATCATCAGTAAAAATACAACTGACAAATTTTTTGCACTGTGTTTCCAATTTTTTAGTGATCTAAGTCTCATGCTACTGATTCAATATTGGCTTATAGGCATTTCTGAAGAGGAAGCATGGGCTATCTGTCATCTTACAGGTCACTGCAGAGCGTGGAGACACAGTGACAGAAGAGACGCTGATGCATTTTCAAAAAGGAACTTGAGGACAAGTTTTATTCACTTTATATCACTGAAATAAATACCAGTGGTAAATTTAGCTCAGAGAGCCAGGACTATTCATGGACTACAAGTCACAAAAACCTACGTCTTCCAGTTCCAGAAGTCTATTTCATCCACGTGAAATTCATTTACCACAATCAAAATTACAGTTTTGCAAGTCATAGTAAAATTTCACAAAAAGATGGAATTAAAATAAATAAATAAATCATCCGCAGATGAGATTGTTTCACTATTTGGCACTGGCAAGGTAAGTGAAGGACAATACAAGGCTCTTGATAGAATGGCGAGAAAATAATTAAATATTCTTATACTACATACAGATATTAATGGAGAAAAAACACTCCCCAAACCCATGGTTGGAGTCTTTGACAATATTAATGAACTGACTGCAAAAGAAATAGTGAATATCACTCATCTGGATTTCATGGAGGCAGGTTTGATTTACAGAATGAGTCAGTGAGATAGTGGAAAACTATTAAAACACATTAAAGATGGGCTAAGGGTCAGGAACACCAGAATAAGATCAAATCTTTAATTTATCTAGAGAGCTGGACTGAACTACGTAGTCTGACATACAACTTAACTCTGTTCTGTCAAAAGAAAGCAGCCTTATAAAACAGGAGATAAAAATGCCCTTTTAAAGCAATTGTTTGAAATGAAAGTTTTCATTTCTTCTCCTTACCTTTAGCTGGGCCAAAAAAGGTCAGTTTGCTGTTCTTAAAGGGAAAAGCTGAAACAGTTGAATTGTTTTGAATATGCCTTTGTATGGAATATGACTTTGATACTACTGGATTTTTTCCACAAACTGTGTTTGAAGTGGACATCAATACTATTTTATTTAATTTTAATTTTGGAACAAAAGTGAATTTATTTGGACAGTAATATAATCCAGAAAATTAACTGCAATTAATTTTATATGCTTATTAAGGTACAAAACACTTCAGAAAGGAAGGGGAGTAGTTCCCCAAATCTATCCAATCTATCTAATAATTTTGAACTATGTACTACAGGAAACTACTTTCTTCCCTCCTCAAAATATTAACAATTCACCACAGATTATGAGGGAGTTGCCATTACTTCTGCTGGACTGTTGAGTCCCCTTCTGACAGCTGTGGGAGATTTGTCTTTTCCTTAGTTACCAGACTTAAAAGCTGCTCCATACTAATTATTTCTCCTGCCTGTGATACTGCTGCTGATCGGGATTACTTCACCTTTATTTCAGGCCAAATACATTGCTATGTCATTTTTTTTTTCTCCTTCCTGTAAGTGCCCCAATCAGTGCATTGCTTTCACACATCTTTTAATAGGTCCTTCCTAATTATTTCATACTCCTTGGGGATCTTATATACTCAATGCCCTACAAAGAGTGCTCTTCCTCTTAAATTTCTGATCTTGCAATTCCCTTATAAACTGGCTACGAAGAGAAGTGGTTTGCACTAAGAAGGAAGGCACTAGGCTGAAGGGCTGCTACTACACGAAGTCTGAAGGACTGAACTGTGGACCAACCACACTTAAAAATCCTCTGTGGATTTTTAAGCATTGCATTAATGAAAGCATAAATATGCAGAAATTTCAGAGTATTAAAGAAATAGATACAATCTTGATAGCTACAATAACAAGTGAAACAATTCAAATTACAAGGTCATATGCCTATGAAGTAGCAACAAGAATTGTTATTGTATGCTGTGGAATCATCAGCTGAAATTGTAAAGGAAAAGAAAAACATGTCACTATTTGATTAGCAAATGAATTGCAAGTCATCAGCCTGTTGTAGTTAAAGACTACGATTAATCAGTAGAGGCATTTCCAATATACATAAAGAAGATTTCATGCCAGTGAAAAAGTAATTGGTAAGACCTTCTGTAGAATAGCATATGTAGTTTTGACTATATTCATTTCCAGAAATTAACTGCCCTAAACAGGGGCAGAAAAAGGCTATGATGTTGGTCAAGGAATGGAAACCCTGTTATACCAACAGAAACTAAAAGATGTTGGCTGGCTTACTTTTCCAAAAATGAAGACCGGATTACAGGGATGTAAGATAGCACATTAGATGAGGCCACAAGAGAGAAGAATTATCAAAGCTGAAGGGCATCATCAGTAGAAGAAAAGAAGTGGAACTTGCTGTGAATAAATTCTGGCTGAGAGTGGTCCAGCTCTTAAAAGGGGTGAGCTTCTGAAACAGTGTCCTTATACAAATAGTAAGGATGACAGGTTTAAGATGAATTATTGATAAATAAATGATGAGATTACATAATGTTGTTACCTATTATAGAACAGAATTGAACTTGACACATGAGCTATCTGACTGTCCCATGTTCCTGTCACTTTTCCCAATTCCTCTTCAGCTAGGGTGCCAAGAAGTCTGTACACAGAAATTGGCAGGAGTCTGGGGATACAACCCAGACTTTGGTGCTCTCTTGAAAAGAAGCATGTAGATGGAGTTCCACCAAGGCCACCCAGACCAACCTACAGCACAGGCTTCCTCATGCCACTCTGCCTGCCTGAGACATGCCTGGTCACAGACAGCCAGTGCAGAGTAGCAGCTCAGATCCCACACTTGTTTACCAACCTCTGCTAGCCATGGTGACAGTGACACAGAGTGGCATTTTTGGATGTGGATACTGCTTACTGAATGCTGCTGGCTGTTAGCAGTTAATCTGCTTGTATTTTAATTGACGACTTGAAGATGACACTGGACTGCAAATTTCCTGTCATTTTGTATGCTGTTCTTTTCTAGTTCTTACCATCCCGTTTTAGAGATGAAATAACCCCAAACAAATCTCAACTGAAGGCATACATACAATTTATCCATGGGACACACCACATACACATTTCCACAATATTTTGTTACATCCTGTTGGCGTTTACAATGGTTTGTTACTGTTCCTTTATGCTACCCTCTGCAGGGATGAAGCTTTTTCTGAGCTATTCATAGCACCATGTAGATTCTTTCTTCCTGCAAGGCTGAAACTAGTAGGAAATCTACCTGTGGAAATTCTACTGTTCTTTTACATGAATATTACATTTGTAATTGATTGAAAATCTAAATCACATTCCTGATGCTACTGTGAAGTTGCTGTTCAGGTCCAAGAATTTATTATGAAGCTGAGAAAAAGAATGACAGGGTTGTTCCAAAAACAAAAATGAAGCAGAAACTGGCATTTTTGATTTTCACTATATATACTGCTATTACATATTGGAGTCTTATAATCACAGAGCAATATGTGTTATAATACACAGACCTATCCAGCTAATACTTATATTCCATAAAGTAGAATATGGGCAGCAGGAACATGCAAAAACCAGTTCCTCAATAGCCATTTTAACACTCCAGAATGTCCTAACCAACTAGATAATTTATGTCTTTTAAACACTTTACCAAAACCCATCTGCAGTTTTAGTGGCCTCACTTATATAGTCTTATAGTCAAATAAAGCCTTACAGAGAATTAGAATTCTTAGACATTCATCTTGGTATGATGTAAGAACATTACTGCCAGAGGCCACGTCCTCTGAGGTATTGAGCACTGCCTGAGGAGTCCAAGAGTTCTTGTCTTTCATCTGGGTATATGAATATTGTATATTATGCCAAGGTCAAAAGCCAGAATTGAAGTGATAACCTGGTTTACATTTTAATACTTAGCAGTACCACAACTGATCTGGTTCACCTAGTCCTGGGTTACAAAAACCACTACTTCCTTGAGAAAGTGTGGTTGAGGATAGCCTGAAGACCCTTGTCCTTATGCTACAAATTTTCTTCTTTTTCTGCCATGCATATTTACCCTTAGACAACATCTAGCTCTTAACCTCATCTGCCACTTCAAAAGCTGTCAAATGACTATTCAAGCATTAAAAAAAATGAAGGGTCTGTTAAGTTGTAAATTAAATGGCAGTCTATAGCTGAAAATTAGCAGTAACATGCCCAAAACTTTATTGATTGCTAAGAAAAGGTGAATAACCCCCACTACTACTGGCTGTGTAATTACTGACCTTTAGAACTCAAGAGCTATTAATTTAAGAACAGATACCAGTGAACTAGCAAACGAGATATTTTGCAACAGGACAGTAAAGGCACGTATCAAGTTTCTGCATGTATTCAGTGCCACCTTGAATGGTATTGGTATATATCTATATTCTCTGTTTTAAAGCAGATTATAACCCAAGCTACATTTGGACATAAAATACCTGTCAAGTAGTTCAGAAGATCAGTGGGAATGCACCCACAGATACTGAGGCCTTTCAGTATGTTCTAAGAACTCCTCATCATTCCAAAAAGGTTCCTAAATTACTGTTAAAGGCAGGATAATTGTATTGCCAAGCTCAGCCACTCTGATGCATATATTGCAAACATTTCACCTGTACTGTGAGAGATGGAGATGGAAATCGCCACTAACAGGAGAATGGCAGACAATAATCGGACATAAGTTCCTTTAAATATGGAACACATACACACAAAAACAGTCTTAATACTGCTGTTTAATCTGTTATAGAGGCTTTGTTTCCTTTTAAAATTCACAATAGTGCTTTGAAGAGTATTAATAAAAAGAAATGAGATTTTTTTTTCCTTAATAATAAGTGCTTACTGTGATAGAAAGACAGTTAACTTTTGACAAAGCAAACTACATTTTAAGAGCACTGGTGGTGGTGTTTACAGTAAGAAAATAATAATAATAAAAAAACTATATCAACTGGAACTAATGAAAGAAAAAGGTATCTGACCTGGTGCAGATGTCCTTCCATGAAGAGCAGCTTCATTAGGCAGGAGATCTTTTGAGTTGGAAGTGAATGGTGATTGTCTAAATGTGTCTTCAGAAAAGAAAGGGCTATGGGGAAAATAAGATGTCTTTTTGTAAACAAAACAGCAGTTAACAGAAAAAGTAAGCACGATTTTTGATCCTAACATGTTAATATAACAAATACCATCGTGTTAAAAGCCCTGTTTAATTTACAGAATTCATGCTGAAAGATATGCAGACTGTGAGGCACGGTGTGGAGAAGAGGCATGCTTTGCAAAAACTGCATCTCAGAGTGAAAACCAAAGTCCTCCCAAAATGCTTTTAATTACAACATTTCAGTATCTCAGCTTTGCTGTATCACATCACAACACAGAACATGAAAATTAATGTTTCAAGAATTTGTATTCTACTGTCATATCTGGAGAGGGCAATCAGGAAAAATGGAAAATATTACATTACATATTTTATAGTATTTAATAGTTTGAGGAATATATTAATTATGTTCCAAACAAAACTTTTCAAATTTTAGGTTAAGATGCTGAATAGTCCTCTTTTGACACAGCATTCTATGCATGAAATGAAATCCACTAGTTTGATTTTTAAAGAAGGAAACAATTCATACAAGCTAACTGAATGGTGACTTCCCAAACAGAGAGTTAATCACCAGCCACTTGATTCTGAAAAGTATAACATGTTTTGGTTTTAATTAACACACAGTAAAACATTAATTTCAACAGTGAATGGGCATTTCTGTGAAAGTATTTTTTTTCTGCTCAATTAAGGATCATAACAGAAACAAGGATCCCTTGTCCACAGTACAGACAGACATTAGTAAGAATTACATTTAAATTAAAAATGGAAAAGGATAGTCCTTCTTGGAAAGCTGTTTTCTAATGCAGTGTATTCCATCTGCATACAAAGTATGAATTTCTTCTAAGCAAAATGGGACTTGCATTTAAATCTGATCTCTACCGTATTGAGATTCCTTAACAGGCTGGTGTATAGCAAGTGTTTTAAAGGTGTAGGACAGGAAGCCAGCTCATTTCTGCAGCCTATTCTTATTGAGTAACAGAATCCAGGAACCTTTTCAGGATAACTGATGTAGTATGAGTTCTTAAGAAGCATTGCACAGCAGGTAGGCCAGACCCAGAGAGTATGTGCCAGCAGCACCAACCATATTAACCCTACCAGTCCAGATACACAAGGTGTCAATCTAAACAATGGCACTTTTATAACTTTTCCACCATACAGTCTTTCTGTAGAGAGTAACAATGTGTTCTCCACTGAGTCACTTGTATTCTCAGTCAGATCTCTTCTCCCTTTGGGAAACTTGTTGATAATTAGTTAACTTCATCAAGTAACACTTTCAGCAATCATTTTATTTAATTTCTCATAAAGTTTTTTTTTTTTTTTAGTATTATTTATTTTGTGCTGTTCTATATGTGACAGTTAACGGGATATTTTGGTATTTCTACAAAAGTTTGAACAAAACCATAAACAGAGTCAAACAGATTGTGCTGGAGTAAGGCACGAAGCTGCTCCAAACCTTGAACAGTTCAGTGTATGCAGATAGCCGATTAATCAGGATAAAGTGAACAGCTCCAGCTCACATATGCAAAAGTTAACTTCTCCAAGACTCACAACACTCCCACTCAGGGGTGACATAATATAAAACAGACTGACGCTGTATAAAAATATGGCATCATTTATTGCAACATTCCTCTCACTGGTTTAATAATGATTTGAAAGAAAAACACCAATAAAAAAAAGTTTTATTACTGTTGTAACTCTTCAAAATCTTGTAATCCACTCAGGTTTCCATGTTGGCCTGCCTGCTTGTGTCTTAGATTCAGTCACTGGCACACTGCTCATTGCTGGTTCTAAGCAAAATGAATGATGCAGGCTATTTCAGGCTAGGACATATATTATGAGCAGGTTGCTGTTGAAGACTGCATTGTGTTGGTGTCTTAAGGATCTCCCCTCTCCGCCATCAGCCTTCAGTGAATTACAGAACCATCCTTGGATCTCTCTTTTTTGCCTTTCTCTAGAATGGCAGCTGAGTCTCTTCAGTGTCAGCCCTATTATTGTTTTTATTTCAGTGGATGTGCCCTCCAACTCCCAATGCAAAGTATGGAGGGAGAGCTCCTGCTTCATAGTAAGAAACTATACACATTGTTCTCAATCACTGTGCAAAGTCCCTTCTGATGAAGATTAAGCCTTAAGATTTTTTTTTCTCTGGCTGCACTTTTCCAGTTTTCTGTCTACACAGTTCTCTAGATGAAAGAAACTTATCTTGGCATCTCATGCTGGCGTACTCACTTCCAGATCATTTGCTTCTCCACTTTCTGTCTTCATATCACAGATGGCAGGCTCTACCATCTCACTCAGCCATTGAAATGTGAGGAATCCTTGCCAGTTTCGGCTGCTTGAGCAAAGTCATATGGAAGTATATGCTCACAAAGTCCAGGAATACTCACAGGAGGAATAGCAACAGATAGGCGATAGTTAGAAATGTTAATATGGAATAAGACAGCAAAAAGTGCTTGTGTACCCCATCTTGCTGGGCTTCGCTGATTTAAGACTCTCACCAACGACACAGCTTAATCTCTCCACTCCCCAGTTACTCACAGGTGGACAACACTGACCTCGCCTTGACTTTCTGCAGCTGTCAGCAAACTTCACATAACAATTGTGATTCCAATGCCTTCCTGTCATGACTCCAGATGTAGGTTGGTGAGCCAAACTGCAACACTACATGTTTTCTTAATGCAGCCTTCGTGCCTCTATCCTCCACTGCCTGCTCCATCACATTCTATTTTTGAGAAGGTGTCATACCCTTACCAGTAAAGACTTCCAGCTGTTTGTTTGGTTTGGGGTGTTTTGTTTCTTTTTTGGGGGGAAGGTCTTTTGAGTCAATCTGTTTGAACTTGCAGGATTTAGTAGACTGACTCACTTCCCCATAAGAAGTTCTTCTCATTCATGTCTTCTTCTGTTGATAGATAGGTAAGACAAGAAAAGCACCCAGACGAATTGAATCAGGCACTCAGCTTTTCATACCCTGATGGGTAGCAGCCATTATCAGGACTTCTCAGTAAAATTCAGTGCAAGTTTGACAACAGCCAACTGTGCTACCCTCTTACGAGGTGGCAGCCAGAAGAAGGGGAGGTTATGTTTGAACTGCCCTCAACCTTTCCAGTTCAAACTATCTTTTATAGATCCAAAAGTAGCTCTGGATTCTCACACCAGTCCTCCTGGTAACATCATGAGACACTGAAATCTATTTTCTACCAACTATTTATCATGCCCTCCCTGCAACACACACGGGATGGTTAATGAGAAGTTGGACAATATGTGCATTCATTTCTATATGTATCTCTCAGGCTTATGCTTTTAAGAAGTAATGGGAAGGCTGTGCAGTCTCTATATCCCATAAATTCCCAAACTAGCAAATACAGAAAGCATTCACAATAACCAAAAGTTAAAAGCTCAATTTAATTCTCTTTCAACTTGTAACATCAAAAAGGCCCTAATGGGCATTTACTGAGTTGTTCAGTTTATTAAAAACAAATTTATTACAGTTACCATGAAAGAATGGAAAGGGTCTAAGAATTTAAGATCAGCATATTTCAGAGATCTTTTCTTCTGCAACTGAAATGCTTTTCAAATTCTGTCTAGACAAAGTTGTCTTGGTTAGCAGGCACTGTACACACTGGGAACTTCTGCAGAAGGGGCTGCAGAGGCACAGAAGGTTTGAAGGGACTCTTCGCCACTTCGGCGTGCTCAGTCTCCAACCCATCTGCACTGACTAGAGAACTTTCAGGTAGGAAATTAACGTACCCTTGCCCCCAGGGCTACATGAGAGCTGAAGAAGGTATCAGAGATTTATGTTTTGGACTTGGAAGCCAATTCTTGCCTGCTCCTCACTATGGGCTACTAAGTTTTTACCAATTCTAGCTGCCACTTATTACATAATAGGTTTGAATTTTCTCCTAGGGACACCTCACTTTGCTGCTCAAATATTTAAATAAACTGGGGTTTGTTCCCAGCCAAAATACTCTAAAGCACATATTTCTTTAACAGCACATGCTATAATTGAATTATATCTTTAATTGCTGCATGATTTCACTTATTGTGTTAATTTGATTGTAATCTTGAACAAATGTTTCATTAGCATCGTCTCTTACAGTATGGCTTTTAAACTCATCTCTAGAAGGCATTGAGAGGATAGAAATACCAAACTGAACTTTTGTTCAAGAAATCCAAGTCTGACAGAAGACTGAATCACAACACCTCTTCTTACATTGGTCCATGTATTAACATCCAGTTGCCAGCCTGTTCTTTCCTCAAGCAATGCATGTACTATGTAGTTTCTTTTAAGTTTCAGTTTTTGTAGAAAAAACAATTCTTAAAACCATGTGTGAATACTTGATCAGAGGAGAACAGTCATTTTGGCCCAAAGGCCTTTTTTTATATCATGGACACTAAGAAATCAGACCTAGAGGTGTAATTTTTCAGATATAGGTTACATTACTGCATGAAAATATCTTACACTTGTAGTATCAGGTCACATTTGCAAGTGAGAGACACATCTGCGTACCCAAGGCAAATTAAGCAATGATATTTGCACTACAGCTTTAGGGATAACAATGGACTGTACTTACCTAGACGTAGTTCTGAGGGCGTTATCTTTATTGTGATTGTGCTCTTTGCTCACCTTTTCTGCAGAGGAACATAAATTTTTTGTGTGTGATTAGCATATATCATATTTTCCCTATCAAGTTTCACTCAGTGGAACTATTTTAATGCTTTCTGATAACAGCATAATCCAGAGTAACTTAGGGCAAGCGATTACAACATGATTAGAGAATAGGCACAACTTTTTTTTAAACTAACTCACACCAATTTTTTTCAGCTTCATATTTCAGTGTTAGTGCTCCACATGGAGTGTGCACTACAAGCATTCATTAAACAGCGCTAAAATCATTGCATTGATGTACTAGCTGAGGTTCACCTTCATTGTGAAATAGACAGAACATTCCCAGGGTTCCCAGGGACGCTATCTGCAGCCACTGCCCATTTATGTCAGGAACTATCATCTATAGGTTTCCCTGTACTCCGAAGCCTTGATCAACCAGTTGTCACTAATTATTTAATTAGCTTTCAAAAATACAAGAGTTGAACTCCGGCTTTTTCAATTCAGTTCAAATATTATGAACCTGACCTGACTGTCACAGTGCTCTAAAGCATATGTTAACTATGGGGAACATTTGGCAAGACTTTTGCATTTCAAATATGAAGGCAGAAGGGCTTTAACTCCCATTATGTTTCAGCCTTAGCAATGTCACACTTTCATAGCACCTTAACAGTTATACACAATCTCTTTTTGTTCTTTAAATTCCATCAACTATTTCCACTGCTTTTACCTGATAACTGGAAGAGCAGCTCAGATGCCATCTTCACTGATATGTCTTGGCTGAATAGATTTCTTTCTGGGAGCACACGACCTTCTGGTGCCTTCTGTATGTGTTCACTAATGTCTCGCCCTAATAAAGTGCTGTAGCCAACATTTTGGCTGGGTTGGCTGGGTGACACTGAAGTCTGCGAATCATGAATGTCAACTTCCATTGGTTCTTCTTTTATCTTTACCATCTGGGTTTCCTTGTAACTCTCAGCTGCAAATATGTTTTTGAAAAAAATAAATAACCACCATAATTATTTAATTAGATTACAATTTTTCAGAGCACTCAAAGCAGGAATCACAATCACAAAGTTATAATTTGTATACCGTATCACAGCAAATGGTAAGGGAGCAAGCAGCTGACTGCTACAATTTTCTTCTAGGGTTTATAAACAGAAGAAATCTCTTGAAAATAATTTTTAAACTAGAGAGCAGAAAACAGTGCATACTTGTAAATATGAGAATTACATCACTTTCTATGAACGCTGAGTGATCATATCCCAATTAGTGAAGCTTTGCTTTTATTTATTAGATGAAGTTACACCAACAAACCAGCTCTTCAAAGGTGGGCACTGAAGTTGTCTTACAAACCCTCAATTACCCTTATCAGCAGAAGTATCAGCACAGTTAGAAATATTGGTATGGGGATAGGGGTGGAGGAAGAAACCTGATCTGATCCCTCTTCTGGTCTCTTGATGAGAGCAGTATGCTGGGGCCTGGGCTTTTCTAAAGCATGTTTTTCTAACAATCATTGATATTCCCTCATATATTACAAGACCCAATAACCTTAATGACTAGCTTCCATATGCTCATATCCTTCCCCCTATGCCCTCCTCTCCAGTGTGCTAAGTCCAGCAAACAAAGCCATAGTCTAGAAGCCAATTTGTAGTTCACATTCTACACTTCAGATTCCCCAGGTGCTGCTGAATGCTCTGCTTGGCTGCAAGGTAAGTGATAATTTTTTCTTCAGAAGAAAAACTCCAAAATCTCAGAAATAAGGCTCCAAGGTAATTTGCCTACCACAGCCCCAAATACCTATATAGCCTTCTTGATTCAGACTTTATACGGTGAAGAGAAGTTGAAGACATGTATAATTTATTCTCAGTTTAGTTTCAGAGACAGATGATGAGTTTTTCTAATGATCTTCTTTCAGAGTGCTCTTGAAAGGACATGGATATCATGGCAGAACTGCCCAACCAGGTGTTGCCTCTGCTGTCTGGATGCTGACCAGACACTTGGGAAACAGGCAGCCTAAGAAGACAGGCAATATGCCTTGGAGAAAATAAATGCAAGGAAATAAATAAATGCATGAACACAGTTATATAGCAGAAGGGCCATCCAGGTGAGGAATCATTCCAACCAAATTCTATGATTCTATTAAAAAAAAAGTACAAGGGGTTTATTATTTTTGCCTAAACCTGTGTATGTTCTTCTGCTACTTTCTGATACTCAAAACCTTAAGGAAAATCTGCTTCTGCTTACTTATGATTAGCGCGTGCCCTAAAATGTAGCCTAGGTAGCCTCCACAGCTGGAATCAAGGGAAAGCACGAGTTTGAATTGCTGAGACTTCATGAGCCAAAGGAAGAAAAGGCAAATCTAGCACCCAGGAAAAGAGGTCATGGTAAGGGGTAGGGACACACTGCAGCACACTGAGAGCCAGAGAAGCATGGAGCTTAAATGCTGAGTGGATTAAGATCTGAGAGGGCAGTATGGCCCTTGTCCAGACTGGGGGGACGTGATCAAATCTACGACCACAGGCCAGCATGTTAACTGGTGCAGACAGGGGCTGGCCATCCTCACAGCATCAGGTCCCTGATGGAGGCACTCTGCACAATGAGTTTCCTCACATGGGAGTTCCTTTCTCATCTGTCTAATTTTACTACTTATAAGGATCTGATGTTAAAAATAAATAAATGGACACCAGTTTCTAAGAAAAAGCCCAAACACAAACAGTATTTTCTATTAAATGTGGGTCAGAGAGAAAAGTGGGGAAAAAAACAAACAAACACTAGCTTCACTTGAGAAATTAATCTGTTGTTGCCCTCTCCACATTTTCCCTCTTCTCTAATTCACATATGAATGTGTCAGCCTCACAGATTTTACTCCAAGTACGAATGTTTCAAACGTCACTAGGCCTTTTGTTTCCCATTACGCAACATTACAATGATACTCAGAGGCACCAAAACATGGTTTGGTCATCCCTGATAACACCCTAAAGCTAGTTAACTGGTTGGTGTCAACTCAGATGCTATCCGGGACAAACAGAATCCCTTTAGCATGTAGGCATACACCTTCCACATAAAATTCAACCGATGTGTTCCACTGAGTCCTTTTTCATTCCCCTGGTTTCTCCCTCTCCCCACATTCCTGTTGTCCTCAAGTGGAGAAAAGTGGCTTTGCTGCTTGCAGCTCTTAAAATAAGAAAAATTGAAGCCAGGAGATAAAAGCTACTTGGATATGCTCCAGGAATGAAGTGCTTTCAGTCTTTTCTTACGATATTTCTTGACCTTTAGAAGAAACGTGTAAACATTGATAAAAATCTTTACCATTTATGATCCACCAGATACACTGTAGACTTTGGAAATTTTCAAGAGAAGATGAGTTAGAAATATTATTATATAATGCCTTTTTTTCCCCCTGTTAAACAGGCATTTTTCTTTTTTTCTCAAGCTTCCATAAGCCTCTTATTACAAAGCCACAGAACGTTGTGCCTGTGTTGAAAAGCACAAAAATAGTATGCTGTGCATTGAAACTGAACACAGAATGGCAAAGGAATGCATCAGGTAACACTGTCAATCAAAAGCTCAGGTAACTCCACAAACAAATGAGTTCTTCAGATGTCTGACAGACTGAGCTCGTACCCAGCTGCCAAATTTAGGTGCAGAGTCAAGCTGACCTTTGCTGCTCTTTCTGCTTTTAAAATATTCTTTCTATTTCTGTTCCTGCCCCACACAGTTTAATTCCCTGTCCTGCAAATGCTTTTCAGTCAGACAAACTGATACAACCCCAACTAAGGCGAGAGTTGAGCAATACCAGTGACCTTCTCTCCTTCACAATCAGCTAGCAATCAAATTGCCCTAAATTCACATATTTGATAATTTCTTTGACCTTTATCTTCCCAGCTGCACCCTTTTGACCTTGCAGAATGTTCCTGCCAAACGTGAGTCCTGTCATAGTCCGATTCCCAAAAGCAAACACACACAGAAGACAAGGAGGGTCTCTACAATAATTTTACAAAGCTAACTGAAGGGAAATACTGTCTGTCCCATGACCAACAACCACACCACAAGTCACAGGCAGAGAACCCAGCTGTTCTAGATCTTGTGCTGAAGAAAGGACCAGAATAAAGGTTATGGCCATATACATCTTACTGTACAGGCAAACTGTAACTTCTTGAAGATTATTTTCCCTTCTGTTCATTTGTGGAGTAAGGAGATACCCCTTATTTCCTTACACAGGTATCTCACATGGTCATAGTGTAGCTAAAGCTTCTAAAGTCAAGGACTGGTACACTGAAAGGTCTCTAGGTTCAAATACTTAAAATCATGACAGCTTTGGCTTTTTTCCCACTTTTGCATTTCTCCCTGAGTAGATGGACTAGGTTAAATAAACTGCAATGTATCAGAATACAAAGTTAGTACATGAGAGTAATTTTCTTCATCCCAGATTTTTATAAAAGTACAGACATCTAATTCCTAGCAAAAATCAGCGGGGGATAACAATTCACATAGCTTTAAAATATCTGGACCGTGATCTGGTCTGCTGTTCATTTAAACATGGTCTGCTATTCATTTAAAACTAACCTGGATGAAGGTCAGAACAACGGTACAGCAGTGAACATTGCTTCTCTGGCAGAAGATCAACTAAATGACCTAATACACCTTTTTTTCTAGTGTTAAATTTGTCATACAGAAGCAGCTTAAAAAACTAGAGAAAATTACTGCATACATGGATGTACTATCATGAAGCCACAGAGGTGCTCTTTACAGACCAATACACCTTTAATCAGCTGGTTTAGAAAACCCTTGATGAACTTTATCCAATTCACATCATGTGAGACAATTTTCCACATCAGATATGCAAAAAATGCAGTATTGGATAGGCTTGTTCCAGAAGGAAGTAATTTTTTCCACAGCTTTCAGGTTCTCTGGCATTCACAAGTGCAAGGAATTGCAAAGTACTGGCACTTGTTTAAAACAAAACAAAACAAAACAAACAAACAAACAAACACAGAACAATACTTGTGCTACCTAAAAGCTCGGGGTACAGCATTCAGCCCTGAAGGCCTGACAATGTCACCTCAAGTATGTGTGGCAGTAAAAGTGGCAATGAAATTTACCCTTAGACAATGCCTCTCTACAGCCTCAGGCAGAGATTGCCAAGTTTTAGAAAGAGCTTATTCAAGCTACTTCACTCAGAAAGCTGGGACTACCACAATCCAACACCTGTAACAGACACATGAAAATGGAAGAGGGGAAGAACAAAACTCTTTCCAAAGCAAACCACCACAAGCTATATGATTTCACTGCTTCAGCACCATCTTAAAAGAGAGAGGATTCTAATTCATAAATTCTCAGCTCATGGAAAACAATGCAAAAACTGGCATGTGAAGTTAGTGAGAATAAGAACACTGGAATTCCTTATTAATGTTTTCAGAACATGTATAAGAAGTTACCAATGTCAAGACAAATACAAGACCTTTTTTTTTGCAATAAAAAGGAGAGTATAATAAAAGCATAGCAAACTAGTAGACTTAACGCATTCATTGCAAATGGAGATACTGGGAAAAGATTTCACTTTTTACTGGAACTGCAATTCAAGTTATCTTAAAACCAAATACACATCTATCACAACAGTAAGAACACCAACTATTGGCACTTGTTTAACACTTCTCAATTCTAGATTTCCAGAGCACTTGAGAAGAAGTGTAAAAATAGTACTTATTTTACAAAACAAGAAACAGAAAGAGCAAACTTTAGTTAGGTTTATTTGTATACAAATACTGTTTTGTACTTAAAAATGTGGACAAAAAATTGTTAGTCATTTCCCCCAAGTACTGTTACTGACAACAGTATTTTTATTTCTGTCCAGAGGCTGGTCAGCCTAACCACAGTCTCCTGAAAGATTGTAGAGCAAATCCTCTGGGAAGCCATTTCCAAGCCCGTGAAGGACAGGACTGTGGCTGGGAAAAGATATCATTGATTTACCAATGGCAAATCACACCTGACACACCTGATTGCCTCCTGTGATAAAAAGACTGGCTGTGTGGACAAAGGGAAAGCAACAGATTTTGTTACCTTAACTTTTGCTAGGCCTTTAGCATCATCATTAATAAAAACCATCATCACCAAACTATTAACGTATGGACTAGATAAGCAGTCACAAGATGGGTGGAAGCATGGCTGGATCCCTGGGCTCAGTGGGTTGCAGTCAGTAATACAAAGTCTAACAGCCAGACTCCTTCAGAGTGAATAGTGGGCCCCACACTCCTTAATGTCTTTATTAACGACTTGGATGATGCACAGGAGTGCGCTCCTAGCAAGCTCACAGGCAAATCCAAATTGGGAAGAGTGGTGGATATGCTGGAGGGCAGCACTGCTCTTCAGAGGGACCTCAACAGGGTAGAGAAATGGGCTGACAGGAACCTCAGGAAGTTCAAAAAAGGACACAGACTACTGCATTTATGATAGAGTCACAGCACACGATATTACAGGCTGGACATCCACTAAACAGAGAGCTGCTTTGCCAAAAAGAACCTGGTGAACAAGTTGTACATAAGTCAGCAACGTGTCCTTACGGCAACGAAGGCCAACTATATTCTGGGCTGTATTAGCAAACCTGTAGCCATTAGGTAGAGGAGTGTGATTCTTACCCTCTATTCTGCACGTATGAGACTGCATTTGGGGTACTATGCCCAGTTTGGGACTCCCCAGTACAGAACGGACACTGACATCCTGGAACATGTTCAGTGGAGGGCTACCAAGATGGTTGGGTTGCAGCTGCAAGACCTAAGAGGAGAAGAGTGAAGAGAACTAGGTCTGTTCAGCCTTAAGAAAACAACACTAAGGAGTCATTTTATTAGTCTGCAACTCTAAGGAATAAAGGGAAGTTACAGAGAAACTGGAGTTAGACTTCTCTCAGAAATGCACAGTGACTGTATGAGAGTCAACAAACACAAGTTGGAATGTGGGAAATTCTTTTCACATAAAGGGAAGAAATTTTTCACCATCAGGGCAGTCAAATACTGACACACATTCCCAAGAGAGGTTTGGGCTCACCATTCCTGGGCACATTCAAAACTTAACAAGACCCTGAGCAGCCTGGTATTGTGGGACCTGCACTGAGCAAGGGTTCAGATGAGATGAACTATGGAGGTCCCCTCTGAACTTAATTATTCCATGAATCATCAGCACTGGATCATTTCAGCTACACCTTTATCTAGCAGAATTTTTGAAACCTCCAAGCAAAGGAAAGCTACAGCATCTTGGGTAACAGTTGTTCTAGTGCTGCACTAGAAATTTTTCTTAATGTCCAGTCCGAACCGCTCAAGCTGCAGCTGGTAGCTGTTGCCCCTTGTTTTACCATCTGCCACTACGGAGAAGAGTTTGGCTCCACTGCTTTTCTAAGTCCCCTTCAAATAGTTGCAGGCTGTGATTAGATCTGCCTTTAGTCTCTCCTTTGCCAGACTACACAGGCCCAGTTCCCTCAATGCTTCCTTGCAGGTCATGAGCCCTAAACCCTTAATGAGGTTAGCAGCCCTCCTCTAGACCTTCTACCAATTCTCAGCTGCCCTTTAAAACCATGGAGCCCAAAACTGGTACAGTATTCTACATGCAGACCTCATCCAGCTCTAAATATAGGGAACATGCTAAGCATGCTCTTCTAATGCAGCAAGGTATGTTTTTCACCTTATTTGAGATAATAGTCAAAATCAAGTGCACAGAATTAATAAAAAACACAAGCCATATAGCAAACATTGCTTTCACTGACACAATAGCAGTCCAACAACTTTTCATTCCTGAAATCAGGTGAAATATTGTTTAATCATTCATACTTCTCTTCTGATCATTTAATCATTTAAACCTCATCCTATCACCAAAATTCTAAGATGTTCATATTTGCTGAAATGCCCATCAGCTTTACAATCAACTTTGTGAATCAACTTAGAAAAGAAAGTCTTTCCCACATGTCTCAGAAATTGGACTCGTGTACTAGTTTTCGCAATCAAGCAGACAAGGGTAACTAGTGGGTCAACTTGTACTGACTTCAAAAGCTTTCAGTATGGAGAATCAGGCATTTTGTTATGCTAATTGTTCTGATTTGCTAGAAATAAACATGCCCTAAAACAGCTTAAATAAAACCTTAGAGGAAGGGAACAGTTGGCGAGCCCCGAAGGTTCTGCTACAGAGACACAACAAGTAACATCTGACGTTCCCTAGGGCGCTGTGCTTGATGCTTTATTTTGCTAGTATTTTTTCAAGCTGCTGTTTTATGTAAGACAATGTCAATGGGCCTTGAATCAGTGCAACATGATCCTGCATTAAAATAAAAAAACATCAAAAACTGGCTGGTATTTGTTAAAGTGGAACTCAAAAATCCCATGCTATAGAATTTTGCAACTAAAGGCTCAGTTTCACAGAAATGCAAACCAAAAAAAAAAAGGGGGGGGGGAGAAAATTAAAGCAATAGATGAATTTGAAGTTGCATTATGCATCTGCTGTTCCTTCAGTTTGAATGGTAGAAGTATGGTGCAAGTTGAAAGATCCTACTTGCAGAACACAGCCAACCCCTTGAATGCTCACAAAACATAAATCACAAATAATTTGATGAAAAGTCTACATGTGCAGAGAATTGTTATTTTACAACATATCCCAATCTATGAAAGTCTCCCAGTTCAAGAAAATTCTAGTCTAGCGTTTCTGTAGCAAGCTGTGCCTTTGCAAAGAGCCTGGCTCCAGTTCTCTTGCCTTAACAAGCTGACTCACCAAAGGCAAGGGGGGCTGCAAGAGCCCCTTCTGTAAGTACTGTGCATCTACAATCCTCTGACAGTTTGAAAAAATTGACACGACCACTTAGGTTTGTGGCCACTCCTACCTGGCTGAACATCATCAAGGAATATGAGTAAAGTTAAGTATCAGGGGCTTTGTTTGAACTCTTCAGGGACAATTTCCTAAAATAAATAAATAAATAGAGAACACCAAAAGAACCACATTTGAACCACAGACATTATGATTCCTTATTATTCCAAATGATGTAATCTTTTAAATCAACATGGTTTTCATTAAACATCAAGATTTTCCTGACATGAAAAAAAGGAAGACAATGAATTGCACTAACTTAAAGCTATAGTATAACATCTATTGAACTTGAAGCTAGGTTCTGTTATGAGGTACTTGCTTTTCTGTGTTTTTTTTTTCTTTTTTAAGATCTATAAGAAAAAAAAAGCTACTTTGCAGATTTCCGTACTTCCCACCCTATACTTCTCCTGTGAATTGGCAGCATTTTTCCACATTTTACCTTCTTTTGGGTTTAGATATTAATGTTGTCATGAAACATGGTAAAATCCATCAACCCATCACTGAAACCGTGAATCCACTGCTAGTCAGGTTCTTTGGGGGTTATGTTTTCAAGCAGACGTTATGGAAAAGCTTATTAAACTGAATGAATGTACCATGGCCTGATACAAGCTTCACATAGTATAGCATTGACAGGAGAGTCTCAAAATCTAGAAAAAAAATGTCTGGGACCTGACACATTGCGATAAAAATCTAGCTATCCAGAAAGTTGTTATCTTCTATGCTGTAATTAAAATAAAACTTCACTCTAACCATTCACGATCATTTTCACATTTCTGTTGGAAACGCACACAAAAAACTGGGCTAGGAGCAGACCTCAATCTGGTGATGTGGCTTGCCACGGCATCTCTCCAGCTCCCATTAAAGAAAGTCTTATTTTGGGTCAGACACTGCTCTGCTTACTTTTCTAGGCTTCTACAGAAGCACCTGCTGCTGCCCAGAGCCTTCTAACGAGCCATTTAGAGATGAAGGAACAAAAGACTTCCGTGTATTTTCACTCCTGCCTCCATTAACAAGGCTCTGTAAGCTGGGATAGAAGTGCTCTTGACAGCTCCCCTGCAATCTAGGTACGGACACTCTTACAGAGTCCTGACAACAGCTGTCCCCAAAGACAGCTGCCTAGCTCCAGACAAGCACTTCCCAGAACAGCCCACAAAGTTATGAAAAAGAAATATATAGGAAGGCTAGTTTCTCTGCCACCCAATTCACCCAAAGAATGTAGTAATGTATGTTTTTTTTTCACCGTGGTAACAATAAACCAAAAGACTACCAACGCAACCCACTAAACCTGGAAAGATTTTGTGACTGCTGAGAATAATAACTTACCAGCCACAGACTGCTTTTTATTATTTCTAATTCATGTTGCTGATGATAGTCAAGCATAAAGTTACCACAGCCTTAAATGAGGTAACTCTGACACCAGCTGTCCAGCCACACAAGCATAGGTAGCACTCCTACCTAACAACTTTTTTAAAACAATATTGTCATTTAGATCTCTGGAAGTCTGTGCTGTTGTGACTCGACTGGCTTTCATACGAGCTAATTTAAAGCCTTCTCAGAAAGTCCTTCACTATACTGTGCCCTAATACATGATGGGTCATTTTTGGAATTGGAATAGCATTGAAGTGTTCTGGCCTTCATCATATGCTAGAATTGTACAATCCATTCTTTTTCCTTTTCCTTTTTTCCCCCACTTTTCTTAATAGAAGTTCTAATCCATGTGGTTTCAGCTAAACCTAAGATATAGTATCAAAATTAATTATGAGGCACCAAAGAGGAAATTAGTGTAAACATTTTCAAGTGGATAAAGACTTAATCAAAATAAAAAATAATCCACAACAAACAGTTGTGCTGAAAGAGTGCTGAATTGTCATATAAGTAGGTAATAATAAACAGAGTTGATCAAGGATGGTTTTGAAATCAATTGTATGCAACATTTTACTTCACAATCTTGGCACAAGAAATAAATATGTACTAATTTCATCTGCTGATAACCCAAAATTATGAAGCATTGTTTGTATTGGGAAATTGGTATATTACAAGAAACACTGTGTGACCTGAGGACTGAAGTACAAAAAACACAAAGGAACTGAGTAGTACAAAGGTCATGGATTTGGTACTAGTAACAAGGATATCTGCAATATATGGGGAACTGATCCACTGAAAGAAAAGCAAAAAGACCTAGGTTACTACAGAAATGCAAAATGACTACATCTCACACATATACAGCTGAAATAAAGGCAAATGTGATTCAGACAACATTTCTAGGAAAGACAGGAACTTACTAATGTGATAGTTCAAGGCACCAAGGTAAAATATTACTTATAAAACGCTAGTACCTGGAATAGATTTTATACAGCTCCAGCTATGCATTCCTTTTTGGACTAGAAGGGAAAGGAATATATGCTTCTGAAACATAATACATGCCCCAAACATATTAGCAGCATGACTACTGCAACAGAGAACGACCTTTTAAACTACAACATTAGCATGTAAATGCAAACATTTATTTTAAATTTCAGTCTCTGAAACCTGCCTTTCATCTTGCAAGACTGAGTGTATAAAACTGACCAGAGATCACTGGGTGCATCACTTAGTTAAACATTTTGAGAATTAAATTAGCTGTTCCATAAAAAAGAACTGGTAAGAATGTAGAAAACTAGTTCAGGTGTATTTGAAATACATTATTTCAATTTCTTGTAAGTGATTCTGTGCAATATTTAATAGGAATTCAAAACCTTGCAGGGATGGCACCATTCCAGGCTGAAATGAGAGCATTTTGCCCCACTCTACTACCTCCCCAAATCTGTTTGGTTACTATTGCATCTCGTCTCAGTGGAGACTTAGTAATGGGCTGCACTCACAGCTCACCTTTGTACATTTGTATAAAACATGGTAGTCATTTTACGTTCTTCTGTAAAATGTGGGTTGAAGGTCTGTACTTAAGCTGGAACTGCTAACTCACAAAGACCATTTCTTTCAAACGGGCGTACCATTTATTTTTAAACACCAGATCAGTTGTTACAGCTTTGTTTTGGCTATCTGGATGGAAGTGGGTTCCACCTAGACATGCCCTAGAAATGACAGTAGCCTTCCTAGTTTGAATAATCCTTTAGAAGAAGCGTTCAAAATGTGATGTCTTGATTCGGTATCAAGCTTATGAATTGTGAGGTAGGAGATCCGAGTTCAAGTGGAACACAGTGGAGAAAACTGGTATAAAAGGGCATAATATCTCCAGACAAAGTCCAATTCCCCTAAAGTAATATCCAGGATAAGGGCCTCACCTTAAGCACTGTTTGTCTGCTGTTAGAAGCATGCAAGTGTCCTGACAGCTTTTTAGCTTTCAGGGAAAAGAGAGAACCCTGTGCAGTAGAACTAAAATATAGACAGCTATATGTGTGATTTTTCGCTCGTTTCTGTACATCTACATCCACAACGACAACTATTAATATTCTATTTCAGTAAAATATGTTTATTCTTCTAAGCTTTTCCCAGCTTTAGAGTGATTTCCGAGTGGCTGACAAGTCTCTGCATTATATTCTCAAGGGACAGATGATTTACAAATGAGTCTCTCTTACAGTATCTACCAGCCCAAACTAGGGTCCACAGCCTGAAAGACTTTGCACTAAACTGCACAAGCTCAATTAACAGCTAGCGGCACAGCATATCTGTTCGGGAAAAGAGATTTTCCAATGAAAAATATAAGCCAATGTATCCTTCACATGAAAGGAGACAGTAAGGTACATGCCTAAATCCCAAGAGGCTTCCATGAGGCTGCAACAGTCGACAGTATTATTGCTATGGGATAACAGAAACATGTATGGCAGGAATGCAGAAAACAAAATGCTATTGTTTCAGAAATCTCTTGCCTAATTTGTATGCAGTGCAGGTTTTGTTAATTAGTAGTACGTAGAAGAAAGTGAAAATAACAAGGCAAGGATGTAATCCATTCAGCCTTTACCAAGAATATATAGAGTCTGGAAGGACCTGACTTAAACCCAATTATGCAATATATCAAATCTAATAAGTGCACTTGACTGAAGATTTCCTGCAGACATTAGAAAATCCAGACATACTCATTCCTTTCCATTTTTTGCTCCTTTCAGAATCGGGAAAAAGGAGGAAGTTTATTCTTGTTTTCACTTTGTTCTGAAGAAGAGGTATAGTTGTTTAAATACTACATCGCTAAAAAATAAGTGCACAATTGCTTAAGATAATCAGGGAAATCAACAGTGATCTCAGAATATTCTACCAGATAAAGTAAACAAGTTAAAAAAAAAAAAAAATACAAAAAAACCCACAACCAAACACTAAAGAGGTTATTGATCTTAGATTCCCCTCTTACATATGTCCTACATTAAACTGTATCTTAGCATTTTTCCTGTTCACACTTTCTGTCTTAAATGGTAATTCTGAAAAGTGCAAGTTGAAAACAGTGTACGTGATAAACTTAGTATAACTCCACCCACTGGCTGATTCAGGAATGTCAACTTCAGCAATACCGGCTGAGTAAATGCTAAGGAATTCTTTACCTTTCAATCTGCTGATTAACCACTGTCAGCAAAAACTGCACAATCACTAAGAGATCATAACAAAAATATTATACTAGTGTATTTCTTACTAGAACCTTTAAACACGAGGAGTTCCAGCTGAAGTGACGGAAGACTTGATCAAGATTTTATACGTGCCAGATTTTACCCGCATGAACAGACATTTAAGTCACTAATGCTCTAGTATAATAAAGTCTGTAATAAAACTATTTAAACACAGCCTGCTAGTACTGAATTCAACATCCACAGTCAAGAACCCTAGTGTCTCTGAAGCACTTGAAAAATCATTACGTTATGGAGCTGTTTCTTTATGGAAATATTTATATA
Source organism: Anseranas semipalmata (assembly GCA_013399115.1). Taxonomy (NCBI): domain Eukaryota; kingdom Metazoa; phylum Chordata; class Aves; order Anseriformes; family Anseranatidae; genus Anseranas; species Anseranas semipalmata. Next base: position 55,771 of record VXAA01000521.1, read on the forward strand.
AATTTATATGAACCAAGAAAAATAAAGTCACTGGTTAACATTCATTAGGCCATAAATTTCTGTTACAAGAACACCATACTTGAACCAAATACCATTAGCAACAGTGCGCTTCCTCTATAACAAGATGTTTGGTATTTGGGAGCCTGAAAAATTGGGAAATGTTTTCTCTGATCAACTTTTGTACCTCGGATGCACGTTTTGCACCATCAACACTGAGGCCTGCAAATCAATGCTTGAAATTCTGCAAATTAAAATGTACAGGTATGAACAGGAGTGAATTAATTGCATGTTAGAATACATGATGGGAGATCCTAGTCATTTGAAGTTTTTCAGATATAAATTTGAGCTCAAATTCAATTCTGACAGTATCCAAAGAAGCCAAATAATTTCACATAGATTTGGCAGGGATCTCAGAAGTTGGTGACCTTGTGTTTCCACTGGCACCCCCTGTGTGACTTTGGCACATCTCAACCCCCCAGAAAATAAAAATAAAAAAGTCTTGTCCAGTTTTGGAGAAGACTTAAAAGCTAGCTGATCCAGTTAAGGTGGGGAAGTATGAAACCCAGGCTCCCAGACCAACTTTTGTTTCTTGGTACTAAAAATTGAAGTGTATTAGAAGTTCAAATCCTTTTCATCATTCACTTAAAAACATGTTCCCAGCAGAGAGGATTCAAACCTTTTACTTTCCCTAAAGTTAAACATCAACTCTGACAGCTAGACAAAGCATAATTAGCAGAACATTTTTATTTGGCTCCCTCCAGCTGTAACAGTACTTACGTGTATACACATGCATACTGTCCAACTGTCTTGACAGGACACTGTATTACTAAGGCAGTGTAGGCAAGTTCAAGTGTTCTCTCTAACAGCAGAGAGGCAGATCACTTTACTATTTTTTTTTTTTAAACAGCCTGTTTTACAATTTTGAATACAAGATACTATCAGGAAAAATTAAAAGGCTTTAGAAGCCTATCATTTTTAAAGCTATATCAGGTACAGTTCAGTTCACACACATTTTTATGATGTTAATGAAGTGACACGGATGTGAATAAGTTGGTAGGAACATGTTTTGGTACATTTTAAAAATGACAGCATCTAAAAGCTTTAAGGCATCACTTCTTTTGACTTATCCTATAGTCATTAATTTGAAGACCACTGAAATCTGTGCAGGACACAGATAATTAGATACTATGGTGACAGAACAACCTGAGATGTCTTATGTATATGAACTTGTGTAGATAGACATTTTCATTTGTTCCTTCGCTTGCTACTAAAGCTTCTTTACCTTCCTTCTGCAAGGTAACCTTGTTAGCATACTTGAAAAAATATCAAGTTGAATATTATTAAATTAAATATCTACCTGAGAGCTTCATGAGGAGCTCAGATGCTGCCTTGACTGACATGTCCTGCCTCATCACATTTGTCTGCGCTTCCTGCGGCTTGAGCTTCTCCTCAGGGACATTGGGAGCTGAGACTTCAGATTCCTGGCTGAACACATAGCTGGACTGAGACAAGGTTGAACTTGCAGCTTCTTCATCCTTAGGCTCATCTTTCACTTTAAACTTTGGAGTCAAGGGCTCTTTTTGATTTGCAGCTGTCAAGAGAAGGAAAAAACCTAGACTTAATGAGGTGTGTAATATATAATCATAGAGGAGCTAGTAACAGTAAGAAACCACAACCTGAAAAATGCTAGAGCAGGTATTGGAAGCAAGAATGTCAAACAGTAATCAAAGATGCTTTAAGAGGTAAACAAACATCTGCATCTTCTGTACCAAGGGACAGTTTTGAAACACAAAAACTGCATCTGACCAGAGCTCAAGAAAACATCTTACTTCTTTTTCTTCTTTTGTCCCTACTCCAACCAAAATGCATCCCACAAGGTCACTGATTTGTATGTCTTCCATAGGCTTGATGGAAGTTTAAAATACCATCCCACATAAGGGCAGAGTTGGCAAAGCCCATAGGTACTACATATTGCGTTCTAAAGAGCACAAAAAAGAGGCAAGAAATGAAGAGCAGAAAGATCAGAAAACTAAGAGGCGTGTAAACAGTTAAAGAACTGCAAATTCCTAGGTCCTAAAAGTTGGTATTAGTTAAGAAAGAGAACAGAGGGATTTTTATTAGATAACTCTGCATTGGTAGATGCTATTAGAGCACTGGTTCAGGTTCTATATCCATTAAAAAAAAAAAAAGCAAGTATAAAATAATCCTTTCACATACTCTATGTAAGCAGCTACACAGCCTCAGAGAAGGACACAGAAACCTTGGGACTGTTTAAAATCTACACACTGAACTCTGCTGTTCTTGAATGGTCTTTCAGATACCACTAGACAGCGATGGATCCTTCGCACTACATTTACTTGAAGAGATAAAACCAAGAACACCTCTTAAACAATACTTCCAAAACCAAGCAATATAATTTTATCAGTAGACTGCATGACTAACAGGAAGCTGAAGAAATTGAACTCTTTTCCAGCAGCTTTTATTTTAATTCTTCAGTTTTGACCATGAATAGATACTTCCTTTCCTGTCAGGTGTTAGTGGCTTTTTCTTGTTCAAAATGCCACTTTAAATTCACAGTAACACATGGCAGATAACTCTTTCAGTGCCCCAAAGTTTGATGAGTTTACATCTCTCTCACCTCTCCAAACCTTGGTCTCCACAAATACGAAAGATAGAGCATCGTCCTCATTTTGTTCTCTAAGCTCTCTCACCATTTACCTCACTACCTTTCTTTTCTCTCTCACATATCTTCCTCCCTCCACATGACATTCCCCTGTCTACCCTCACGACTCTTACAGATGAGCTCTGTCAAATCTCACTCAGACCTTGTAAGAAGAAAGCACCCCACAACACTTTTTAGTGGATGCAGTATGGCACGAGAAGTCAATGTGCATTGCCAGCTGCAGGGAGCCGTTTGTTTTACAAACCCACAGCATGAACAGTAAAAGCTGAGGAAATGGCATACTATACAGACAGTAACATCCAACTGAAGGTGCAGGGTACGGACTGGTCAAATCAACCCAAATTCTGGCAAAGTTCACTGGCTTAAGCCCTTAGTCTACTTCCTCCTCTACTCCACTGCTTCCTACCTACTCCCCGGCTCCTCACTTTCCTGGCTTATTTCCTAAGATACTCTCCTTCTCAGCAGTTCCCCCTAAAACTGACTCCTAAGAACACGTGAATTCCTGCAGGCCACTGAAGTGCTCACCATCTCCCAGAGACCTCAGTCCCAAACTATGGTGCACTATTGCCATCTTTCTTGCAAATAGTCAGTTCCATTTGCTTCTCTGTTCATTTTCACATAGTCCATTGTCTTTTTTTTTTCTTTTAAGCAACTATGTTACCCTGTAACACAATAGTTAAACCTTTACCATTTATGTTCCAGAGTTGTTTGGTTTAGCTTCGGATGATCTGTATTTTTGCCCTTGTTATTGGTTGGGAAGCCATTACCAATGAACAAGATTAAAGGAAGTGGTACAAACTGTGTACACATACGCAGCATGTACATACACACTGGCACTCTTCACTATTTCAGAAATGAAATCAGTTTATACACGTAGTTTTTAGTATGAACTATAAGCACTTATGAACTAGGCACTGTTAAGAACTATAAGCACTTTTACCAGTATTAGCAATTGCTTTTTCCTTTTTTAAAAAAATAGCAAAAGCAGGCATATGAAACATTAAAGCATGTTTTAATTCACCAAAATACAGATAAAGGCTCTCAAACCAATCTTAACTTTACCAAGGTACTTACAAAAAATCCATTTGCCTTCTACATCTTCTTTCTAGCTCAGTCTATTCTGGGGTTTGACCTGAAGTTGACCTTTTGGTTTTCACAATAAATAAATAAATAAATAAATAAATAAATAAATAAATAAAAATACCTTTCCCCTTTAAAATAAGCCACTCTAGCTGCTGCAGATACGAAAAATGCCTCCACCAGGAGCAGAGTGCAACTGTTAGAGAGAATTCTTCCTGAACTTTCAGAGAACCTGGAGAAAAATCTTTTGAATGTATTCATTTCAAGAAGACATTAATTCAAATTGTTCCATAAAATAAAGGAAACGTGAGTCTGAGTGAAGAGGTAAAGAAGATCCACTGAGAACAACCATTAACCTGTGAAGCCTGCTATGTTTCTGCCCAGGAAATGAACCAGGTAGAGGAAGCATTATGGACCAGGACAGCAGCCAATTTTACCACTTCAAATACAGAGGTGATACTGAATGTACATACACAGATTAGTGTAAGTTTGCAACCATTCACCATGGTCCACCCAAAGCCATGTTAAGATCAATGTAAAAACATCTACACACAAGTAGAACCACTGTAACTAGATTTATACAACATCGTAGCCTTAAGCTAGGAACTTTTTTCAGTCAGGGCCCAGTCTGCAGTCACAGAGCCCTCACGGGATCCTCCACCACTAGAAGGGGGAGTAGCACAAGGATCAGGGTGGACACTTTTGGAAGAAATTAGCACTTATTAAACCCTCTTATCACAGAGCCAGAACTCAGGGGGCAACCTGACACCCACCAACGGCAGCTGTCAAATGGTACCTCTGTGCCCTTCATCCCTGGGCTGTTCTCAAGCTCTGCGGAGATGAAGTCAAGCTCTAATAGCTCAGAGAAGCAACAAGTCAAGGTAGGTCATGCCAGAGCTTAAACAGTTTCATGATAGGGGCACATCCAAAGTGATTTTGAAAGGGCATCGTTTCCTTCCTTTCCCATCTCTCGCTCTCCTCACATTAGCTCTCCTTTGACAGCATATGCTGCTCTGAGCCATTGCTCTCTCACACTTTTGAGCCACCGCCCAGGATACCAATGCAAAAGCTACGTTGACAACAAATCTACCAGCACAACATTAGTCATTAGTCCAAATGAGCTCTTCATGAGATCTGTATACTCATTTTGTCCCTGTATGTCTACCAGACCTCACCTATGAGAAATATAAAATGTAGTCAAGGTCCTCCAGTCCAGAGGAAGCCTTGACGATGGGCACTTGGCAATATTATGAGAGAGGAAAAAAGAAACCCAAGACTAATATTCTTATCTATGGAGCTGGTTCTGCCTCTAGTTACTTTGCTTTGGACAGAAGATAGAATTAATAAACTAGGAAAGAGGTGGATTTTTATTCATTTTGTTAACTGTCAGTACATTCCTTCCACTGACCACACTTTCCAAAAATCAAACATCTTAATTGTAGACAAATCACAAAAAATGGGTCTATTTACCTCACTTTTCTTTCCCAGAAAAACAAAACCCAAATCAGACAACTACTAGGTCTGTTTCAACACTAGTGCTTCAGTTAGTGCAGCTTTTACTCTTTCTTGAAATACGTTAAAGCAGACTCCAATGTAAATGAAACCTAAAGACAAATAAAAAAGGGGGAGGTTGTCCAGTCTATCAGATCCTTACATTAAAACTAGACACAAAAACAGAACAAAACAAACAAAAAAACAAAACATAAAACAACCTTGCCTTTATCCCATCCTGGATTCACAGTTACAGGGAGAATTCATAAAAAATGGGTCATAGCAACTATGGCACATCCACTGGTTATATTAGGGAGAACAATAAACAGATGTAAGAAAAACAATTGCAAATAAGGGAAATAAAAGTTGTCTGAGACCAATTTAAAAAACAAATAAACAAAAAAACTATGATTGAAAGATCTTTTAAAAAAATTAGAACTAGACAAGGATTAAAGAGATGATGTTAAAGTCTATTAAAGTATCTTTGAACTACAAAATTATTACTCCCCAGAAGGAATAACATCTTCTATCTACATATAAAAATAGATACACATACATATACTTAATTTGTAGTTAACTTACATTCATCCTGAATTGCAATGAGAACAGACTGAAGGATGTGTTGCCTGCGGACTGAATCCAAAAAAAGAGAGCAATTTAATTTAGAAATACATGGTGGGGGGGGCACAACACCATTGAAAACCTAACCAACAGGCAGCAGTCTTTCAAGCAGGGTTGATAATTCTACATTCATTTCATTCCATATCCAGAAAAATAAATCAAAGAAGATTCCAAATTGCCGATTTTTATCTTCCTGGAAACTAGGATCACTTGATCCGTTTGGTAAAAGTAGAAGATGAAAGTTTTAACACTTTTCTCAAACTGACAAATGCCACAAGAAAAGCCTTGGGCATCTGCCACTAATCCGAAACATTTTGATAGAAGCTGCTAACTGCATCAGTCCACTCACTGAGGATTTCTAAATGCTCAAAACGTTTTTAATTGAAAAAGGAAAAATGGGATGATTGCTTCAGCCAAGTTCAGTTACAAGTTACAAACAGCAAGGAGTTGGTCACCTTTCTGTCTGTCTGAGCAAAGAACATGAGAGAAAAAAAAAGAAAAAGAATCCACAACAAAAATGCTCCCACAAAAGAGGCATCCCTGACAAAAAAAAAAAAAATCTACAGTCTGGGTCAAAAGAAGCTGTGCTGAACACGTGTAATGCCGCAGTACACTACTGTACCACCAGAGTGATCCTCAACTACTGATACAAAGATGAGAGAGAGCAAGACACTCGTGCCTGAGGGAAAAGGGGCAAGTGAGGATACATTCCAAAGTGCACTACAAATTGAACTGATCTCCTCGAGTTGTTTTCAATTCTCATCAGACCCACCATGGAAGAGAACCATAGCAGGTCTTCTACCTAAGGAAGAAAGTACAGTATTTTATCCAGGCCCCACTGGGGCTAGTGCATCTGAATGACGCATTGAGCCTTCTGTTCCAGGTGGGGAGCTGTGGGCCACAGTGGTTAAAAGAAGCCAAGGACCTTCAATTGCTCAGTTCCACCTTATTCAGAAGACACATTTCCCTGATGCTGGACATCAGCCTCCTGAAGGCATCTGTGGTCAATAAAGGTTATGACTTGAGTCTTCTACTATTTTCACTCTAATAATTGAAATGCGCGGTTAGGTGTTGGCATTCTGCATGGAGACTATAGCTTATGTTTGAGGACACTCAAGAACTGAGTAAGGGGTACAAATGCTGCAGAAGAAGCCACTGGTGAGCTAATAGCTTTGCAAGAAAAATCTATGGAACTGGAATCTGTTGGAGAATCTCCAGACTAAAATCCAATTGGGCTGATAAATTATGTTCAACTTATTATACATAGAGGCTGCCTACATCATAAGTGGCCCAAAAGGAGAAATACTACTCTTCTAGCAGGACAATCTAGCTGGTCTCTCATTTCTTTTTAGTGCTTTCTGCCCTGGAGTACTGATCTGTCCAAGAGCACCTCATTTCACTTACCCCTCCTGGGAGTGCTAACTCAATCACATCTCATTTGCAAAGCCCTCTAATCTGCCCTCAGCCAAATAAACTAACATATAGGGCTGCAGGGAACAGGATGGGAAGCTACTTATGGCTCAAGGACACTCGGCATTAAAACATTGCTTCTTATCAAAGCAGTGGAATGGCAGAATAGCCGATCATGAGAAGTATGATATTGCCAAGACTTGCCACCTCAGGGCTTCCAGAGACGACTTAAAATATGAGGTCTTCCAAATTGTCTTGCTTCAGTATATTGAAACTGTGTAAGCAGAGGTTCCGAAAAGGTCGCTAATTATCCTGATCTTATCTAAAGCTGCTTTGCATTTAAGGACCTGTAGTCAAGCAAAATGAGACACAACACTGTAGAATGACCAGTCCTGCTATTCTCCTTTCAGAATTTTACAACATTCTAGTCCAACTGGAATGGAGGAATTTGGCAAATTGCTACAGCTCCTGGAGGACCATACGTGCCCCCATACCCCAAGATGTCTCGTATATAGCCAATGTCCCACCTGCTGAACAAGATTGTAACATCTGCTAAGACCATGTTCTCCTCTCCAGGTAAAAATCAAAATAACAGCAGACTAGGTAAACTTCTGGGGGAGCAGGAGAAAAGAAGGGGCACAAAGTAGGGGGAGCAAAGAAAACTTTGTTGCTGATAGGAAAGAATTATTTGGAGTATGGAAATTTCTTCTCTCTACACAGGAACAGAAACAGAGAAAGAGAGGAATGCCACCAGAATGACCTCTATAGTTGTTTAAGAAAATTAAAAAAACAAACAAAACAAAACAAATAATCAGAGAACACTGAACTAACAATGTCCTCAATCCCTGTTTTGGATAGACCTAACAGAACGGCTCATGAGCTAGGACTTCTGCCCAGAGTAATGGTGTAATCAGGGAAGCAAAAGAGACATCAGTCTAGCTGTTCCTAAATATAGGAATTTCTGCAGATATTAAAACAAAGCTGTAAGCACAGAGCTGGTCCAGAATCATATTTGTGTCTTCTGTTAAGTTGTATTGGGCTGAGTAAACAAAAAAGCAATTTGTTATATTGCATTTTAAACAACTGAATTAGAGCAGAGTCTATACTGCTTTATCTTGCTAAACTCTACAAGGTTTCTACAAGGTATAAAATACAATGCATATGATTTTAAGAATACCAGGAAATTCTTGGATGTAAGACTAGCAATTGCTGAAAAGGAATGAGAAGGGTGGTGGTGTATCAATGGTAAAGATTAGTACAAGCTTTTATTTGCCCAAATTTTCATTAGCTGTGCTATTGCACTTTTTCAGTTTTATTTTAAATTAAAGATCCATATAGAAATTATGAAAATGTGAATCTGGAGAGGCACTTCAAAGAGATCTTGATGATATCAGGGGTATTTACATTGACAGCAGCATTATGGAATTCACAGTATTTTTAAATTAAGGATATGGCTGAATAATTGCCAGTCCTGTCCACTTACATATTCTAATTGAAATTTTACATTCTGGCATAAACTATGAATCCTAAATATAAGCAGCATGGTCTTTTCTTTGGAACCTACTACACAAATACCTCAATTATGACAACTTAATTGGACGCGCTTTTATTTTATTAAAAATAGCTGCTTGAAGAGTCTTCAAGCCAGCCAGTTCAGTACTGTCAATGGCAAATGCTGCAATGTTTCAAGTTACTTGTGTTACCTTTAAGGAATGCAGTACTTTTCAAAAGGCAAACAGAATGGGTAAACTAAGTGGTTACTTAGCTTATCTACTAAAATTTTGTATGTAGCTGTCTGATGATTTACAATTTTGTTATGCCATTAATGGAATCAGCTAAGAAAACACGAATGCAAAGTCCAAGTTCTTTGGACAGTCACCAAAATCCCACAGTGGCATTACTTTCCAAAATAAAGCTTTGACTCCTCACATGGCAATGACATCAGACATGACTTAAACTGGGAGAAACCACCTTGCCTCATTGTTAACATGGCCAGCCTCAAACACTCAGCATGCCTGTTATCTCTCCTTCCCCCTTTCTATATTAAAGTTTTTCCATGCGAGTAACCTGGGGAATATAAAAAGTACTGCAGAAGCAAGGCACAATTGATAACACACAACGTCAGAAGATGAAGAGACATGCTTTCTTAGAGTAATGCACTTGGTGAACACAGAGAAGCTGGGGAGAGAGGCTGGGAATGAAGTATGCTTTACAATTACTATTTCCACACAGAACTCCTTTGAGATCAATAGTGCAAGAATCGCATTCATTTTGATGGGTTTCATTTATTTTCGAATGTTATGAAAAGTAACTGCTGCACACAACATAGGCACAGTAATAACTTCACTACAGTATAGTGGCCATGGTAATTTGGATCACTGTGAAAGCCATTTTTTATGACAACAGAAAACAAGCCTTAGAAGTGGGTGGAAGAGCATCAGAATCTAAAGAGATGTGTTGTATAATGTCTACCACTGAAACTTTTAAAACAGGAAAAGCAAACACACTGCAAATTAAGATATGAATGCAGTTACAAAGAATTAGTGGACTGGGGGAACAAAACATTCTGGCAAAGCACTGATCCAGCAAAGTATCTGGGCAACTTAAAGCATACAGGCAATCCCACTGAAATAAGATGGGGAAAGTTTGAAGGTAAAAATACACCCATGCTTAAATATTCTTCTAGTTTAAGGTTATACGTTAAGAGTCTTCAGCTCATTTTCTTTACAAACAATAATCCTTCCAAAGTTAAATAAAATTTCAGAGAATCCTTTTATATTGCTGTGAATTTAAAAGCATCTCCTACCTTAAAGTAGGACCTAGAGAATGGAATCTGGAAAAGATTTCAATGTTTGTTCTTATTTTTAGATTAACATTTGGCAATTTGTGTTATGTCTTATTTGAGAAAGCATGCATCTAAAAAACTTTGTGGCAACCAACGGCACCGAATCATAAAAAAAAAATTAGGGCTGAAGGGATCTCAGAAGCTCACCTACACCAATATTTCCCTACATTTTTGAATCTAAAGACCCCCTAAGTCTTTCTGAATGAAAATTCAGAAGCCGTTTTGAGCACTATCATCTCAATTCATTTATGGCTAAGTCAAAATCAGATCCAGCTTTGAACATCTGTAATTTTTTTCCCCACTTTGCTACTCTACAGCTCGCTCCTGGTTGTTCAGCTAGTTTCCTGTAGCTATTTCTGATATGGTACAGTTCACTGACTGAGACACACAGATCTAGTCCACCCTACTGCCTAATACGTGATCAGCCATATCTGACAGGTAGCTATCTAAGCATTTTTTTAAAATCTCCAGTGGTGGAAATGCCCCAGTCTCTCCAACCAATGAGAGGTTTAACAGCCTCAAGTTTTGGAAAGATCTTCCTAATTCCAGCTTAAAACCTATAGCAATATATAAGCCATTAATCACCAACAGATAATCGCCCTCCCTCTCTTTTCAATGCAACCTTTGTCTTTTCACTGCAAACTATTCTCAATGTACTGTTTTCCAGCCACCTGATACCCACTTCATCTAGACTAGAGAAGTACTGCATTGAACAATCAGAAATAATATTTAGAGTCACGTTCATGAAGATTCAATTTTAAAATTGACAATCATTAATAAACACCACTTTTATACCATCTTCCACCCCAGATGCAGCAGTTAAACTTCTGCTCTGAGACGGTACTAGAAAATGTAACTCTTGGGTCTGAAGGGAGGCAAGCATGCCTCCGAGTCAGACGCTTGGAAAAAGAAGAGGCAGAAACTACCCAGAAATGAAAACCAACAGGCCCCAAGGTTTCCCATGGAACTGGAGGCGCGGAAACTGAAACTAACCAAGGAGAGGAGGGGCAATAAACATTGGCAAGAAAAAATAAATGTTCATTTAAGCCATCAATATTCAATAAGAATAAATGCCAAATTCTAAAAGCTTAGATATCTATCTACTGCTCCTTCCTTAGCCACAAGGCCCGTCAGAGAAGAAAATTAGATTGTTTTGACATAATTTGGTCTCGACAAATCTGTGTTGGCTGTTACAATTGGCATATACGATTTGAGATGTCAAAAGATTTATATCATTGGAAAGGTAAGGCCAATAATTGAAGTTCTGATGGGCCTAAGAAGAGAGCCTCATAATAAAGAAATCACTCAAAGGAACTTGGTTCAGCACAGCAAGCAGTCAAAAAAATGCAGCTATTACTTAGCCAACTTGCTAAAAGAGAATTACTTTTACTTCTTCTCTAGATTTATGCACATCGTATGGAGGAAACCATGAGCTAAATGTATATAACACAATAGAAATCTCAGGAGAAAAGAAATTCCATTCCTTTTAACATTGCTCTCCTTGTGTAGTAAACTTGGTGACTGGCAGCACATTTTCATCCAAATATGCACACATACAAAATTACAGATACATCTCACTCCCCCAGCGACTTTATAACATGTTGCTAGGTAACAGTGCATACAAGTCAGGTTTCAAGACCTTTAGTAAGTCACCATAAAATAACTGCATAGGCCTTTTGCATGAATAATGTACATTTGTATCCTTTTTCTGATGCCAATAGATCAGACACTGAAAACATGACCGTCTGCCAAACTGTAAACAGCTCCCCATCAACTGCTACACGAAAAACAACACATCAAAATGTTGTATGTTTTTTCAGCGTTCAGCCTTTTCCCCCTCTCCTGCTTTCTGCTCTCATCCCTGCTACATGCATCCTTCGTCAGCACGGCCATCTACGGTTCAGTCCAGCTGATGCTTTGAGCCACTTACTGTACAATGCAGATTTACAACAGACATCAGAATGACAACATACATGGGACAGCTGTCAGACATCAAAAATGGATTTCACATAGAGTCCAAATTTGAAACTCAATTAAAAAATGTACAAACAAAACAGACTCATCCTTGCTCATTTTTTGTTGGTCATAATAATGTACCAACACTTTCTTTTTTTTTTTTTAAGGAAAGTTTCCTGTGGCTTCTTCCAACCCCCACAAGAAACTGTGCCAGCCCGTTTTACTTCCTGCTTTTCTCACATCTCTTCTTTTTCTTTTTCGTGGCTGGCTCCAGGAAGCCTCCAGCTTGATTTCTAGTGTTTCCCCACTCCATTCCATTCCGCACAGAACTGTGATCCCAGAGGTCTCGGCAGATGGGGACAGTGAACTTTTCCACAATAAAGGGCTGCAGTTTCACCTAGGCAGGGGCATTAGGACAGAGCTAAATTCCTAGTTTACCTGGCAATAGAATTTACTAAAATGCATCTTACATTCCATTTAAAGGAAAAAGGTGACCCATTATTCTCTATTGAAAAGGGTACCTTCTATCTCCGAAGTCTAAAACCTGCAACACGGACTGCCATCTCCTTGTGAAACAGAAGTTTCTTCAGTGACATTTTTCCTGACTTCTTTCTCTTTAAAAATTAAAGGCCAATTCTGAAAACATTTAGTATAGAACAACCCCCCAGCATGTCCACAATTCTGAAGTGTTCAGGCAAATCAATAAGAGAGCACATAAAATATAATCAATTTTCCCTAAACACATTCTCTATTTCGTATTCTCACATATGAATATCACTCTCACAGCAATAATCTGACAATGAGAAAAAAAACCACAATAAACACATTTTGCATTAGATATGGATTTCAATTAAAATATTTAAAAAAAAATAAAAACTGTTCATGAATCTCTAGGACTACCATTTTTTTATGTTAATAGTCAAGAAATGCAGAAACATTCATACTTCACAAGCATTGACTAGTTAGACATCATATGCTACTCTGAAAGGAAGGTCACCAATCATTTATTGGTGCTATTTAACAGATGGTTAAAGGCAGAGAAGTTAAGAGCTGAATTTTCTAACATGCTGGGTGCTTGTGACCCTCAGTGAATTTAAACCAGAACAACAGATATTTAGCATGCCTGAAAAAACACACCAAATGAGATTTGCCAAGGTAATTGTCAGTGAATATCAAAGCCTGGAAAACAAGTTCTCACTCCCAGCCCCAGATTTTAATAATTAAACAGCAAAATCCCTGTCTTTCTCTCTTCTCTCACTGCTTCCCCTCTTCCCTCCATCATGCACCTCTCTTCTTATCCAAAGAAACAAGAAATTACAAGTTAAGAAGTTGCAATGTTTTTCTCCCTGCAATTCAATGACTTAGCAGACCCAAGGCAAAAGGTTTCTTAGCCCATAAAAGGAGCAGCTGCTGCTGCTGCTTGCTGCTCAATTACCTGACAGCTTCATAAGAAAATCTGATGCCATCTTGACAGAGATGTCTTGGCTGAATAGTGCTGATGCTGTATTGGCCACAAAGTCAGAGGAGTCTTTCAGCTTTGTGTTGTTGGGGGCTCTGTCAACAGTGCTAAGAGCAAAAGGTGCAGCTGAGATGCCATTGTCATCTTTGGGCTCTTCTTTCACTAGTAAAGGTGGAATTCCTCCACTAGCCTGCCCAGCCACATCGGGTGTTTTAGATACAGATGCTGATCCCATAAGGTCAGGTCCAACTCCTTCCCTCTGTGGTCCCGGGCAGGAGTCACTATTTAGCTGCGGTGACCCCTTCACCTCAGTTTCTGGTATTTCCTCCTTCACTTTGGATTCTGTCCTGAGGAAATGCTGATGGCAACGCATATGGAGTTTCAGGCTGAAGTGGCGGGAGGAAGTAAAAGGGCATAGCTGGCATTGAAAGGTCTCACCCCTGTCTTGGTGCTGATGAACCTGGTTCAAGAGGTGAAAGATAAAAGCATGTATTAAGCAGAGCAGTTTACTAGCATTACAGAAACCTCAGCTCCATGCTTCTCACACTGTTTTAAAAAAAGAAAATTTAACTAATGAGTGAACTCTGCATTCTGAGCACTTGGAAAGAGGTCAGGTACTATGAGCGGTAGGATTCTTTCACACACAAGTCAACATAAACATCAGACTCAACTGAAAAAAAACAAAACAGAAACATCTGTTTCTGTGGCATGGAAATGATGTGGTCTGCTTCGGGTGAAACAGTTCTTACGACCTGATCCGGATGACCTGTCAGTGCGTAAAAAGATTTCCAAGCTATAACTAGCAGCTTCCTTGATTAAAAACAAAACTAAACAAAGAAACTCCAAAAGAACCTATTTATTACATGTCCTGCTAAGCATGATCATTCTGTGCAACCTCATAAATAATAATCTTTCAGAGCAACTCAGCAAAACATCAACCTGCATGGCAACGTCCATCATCAATTTATGTATCATTAGAGTAAAAACACAACAACACCTGGCAGTACCAAGGTACTACTGAACCAGTCCACTGCAAACTAATTCTATCAGAAAATAAACAGTTCTGTTATGATAAACTATAAACAGGAGAGATGGTGTTTGTCAGCTAATTCTATCAGTCAATTAATGATTACAGTTAATCTTACTGTCCTCATATTTTGACTGCATGCTCTTTCTCATAGAGACCATGCACTCCAATATGACTATATAATGCCTAGTATCCTCAGGCCTGATCCTGATTACGTTCTGAAGAGAACTCCATCCATCCATCCATCCATCCGCAATGGTTTACATATTATCTGTTTGAACAGACACACTCATTAATATAAACTATGTACACACAATTATATGATTTCTTGATTAACACTACTCATGAAAGGGGAAGAATAATTGAGCTCAGCGTAATAATCACAGGTGTATTAAAAAGTTTTTTCTCCATAGCTTCATAAATAAATTTTAAATCTTGACAGTAGCACTCAGGGCTACTCCCTCCAGAAAGACTGGCAAATACATACATTTGTTCCTTACTAATGGATGAAAATGTGACCAGGACAAATTGGCACCAGACTGAGCTCCACACATTCGTTTTCATGTGTGACTTGAGTTGGCTGGAAACATTTCAGTAAGACAGATTTTTGTTGGAAAATGGCAATTTGTTGAATGCAAAATATTTCACCTGAAACATGGAGGGGTTCGATGAACTCTTGGCAAAGCAGGCATCATTCCCCTACCCTACCGAGTGGCACCCTATCCCAGCTCCCTGGGCTTGGCTCAGAAGCAGCCACCTGTGCCAGGGAATCATGGCTTGCTGCTGAAGCCTGGGAGTCCAAGAGCCCTAACAGCTCCAGCTCTCATCAAAGCTCAGCTTTACATCAGGGACCCTGGAAGGCCTCGCTCTAGCTAAGGCTTTCAGCACTTTCTGGTTTCCCACAAGCTGAGACCTAGACCCTGAGAGCCTTTGTGCAGAGTGGGGGAAGCTGTAGCATTTTCCAAACACAACTTTGTCAAAATTCAGGTTGGAAGAAGTTTCCTGTGGTTGTAGTTTTGGCCTGATTCATTTTTGACATAGTAAGAGGAATTCAGCCACAAGCTCATAACCAGCATTCCCAGCTCTACGTACACTGGACCTGAACTCAGGTCTGCTGAAATGTGAAGCTGGCAGACCTCCCTCTTTTAGCCCTCTTCGCATTCAGCGAAGACACCTTTCACCAGCGCCGTGTAACTTTTCATTCAGTGGTACTTCAAGGGCTACGGAGATTAGGTGCTAAATAAGCAGAGAGCAAAAGAGAATTTCTCTTGGCCAGCCACTTTACAGAATGACATTCTCAGTATTGTATAAACATGACATTTACGGACAAATTCTGGAACCTTAAAATTGCAACTGATAACAACAAAAATTAAAGCTAATGCAAACCTAAGACAGTTTTACAGCAATAACCTTGCAGAAGAACAGCAGCACAATAAATTCCAAATATTAACAGGTTACAATGGAAATGCCAACCAGATTGTCTGTCCACACTACTGGCAGCTGGATGGTGTGTGAGCACGGCAGTATGTAAGCTATTTCCTCCATGAAGAGCACCGAGAGGTACTAATGGTAGCAAGCACTCTCACCATGGCAACTTTCTCTCTTACACCCACTGAGATCCTGCATGCCAGAGTTTGTCTCCAGGATCCCCACCAATCAACATTTCCCTGCCTACATATTTAACCACTTCTTCTAGAGGCCCTGTATCACAATCTTCAATACGATGCCTTCTGAAGGCTGTCACTGCTGCAGTTGGGTGGCAAAGCCTGTGTGGGAGCCCACCTTCTCTTCCCAGGAGCATGGCATGCCACCCCTGCAATATCTTTGGAGAATGGGTGAGAACAGGGGGGACTGATTCATCTGATTTGGATTTCTCTCCTGTCCAAAGACAACAGCAGTGTCACCAATGGATTCCTCCTAAATTAAAGTATTTTTATAACTTGCAGCCAAGGAATGACAGAATTCAAAGCCAAAGATTTAGAGTTTTGAAAAGAAGAATTTTAGATATTAAAAAAAAAAAAGCATGCAAAAAGAAAAAAAAAAACAACAAAACATATGAAACAACACATGAAATACATTCTATATATGTGTCCAGTCACACTGTAAGATTTTTTTTTTAACTTTCAAAAATAAATAATAACGGTTATTTAAAAATATGAACATTATTAGAAATAGAAACTAAGATCCCAAGTCCCTTTAAAGAAAAACTATCCCTTATTTTCTCATTGAATGGCTGCTAAAGGGCCAAGAACTGCCATCCTGTGCTGCTTGGAGGGAAGAGTCGAGGCTGCAACTACTTACTGCAGAATAAGCAAGAAACCCTGTAGAGCTACACAGAAAGAGAACCACAGGAGAGATCCAGGCTGCACAGTGTTACCATCCAAAAAGCTGCCTTCTCTGCCCATGAGACATGAGACTTATACTGTGCTAATGCTACCCAAACCATCAGATGTCCCCTTTAGACTCAACTAGGCCGCTGCTGCTGGTGGCAGCGCTACTGCAACGGGGGATCGATAACCTCTAGCAAGGACAAGCACAGCAGCCTGACCTGACTCCTATTCCCTGGTGACAGCGAGAACCACAGGCAAGAGGAGACGAGAGGGCAGCTGAAAAGTTTTCTCCAAAGTCCTGTTCTGAGCCTGGCTGCTGACAGTTTTGGATCTCTCTGAACTACGCTGCAATGAACCTGAGCGTATAAAGAAAGGCTCTTCCAAAACCCCATATAACTACGTTCTGACTTATGTCAAAAACATTGAAGGACTCCTTCATTCTGAGTTTATTTCATTTACCTGTGGGTATTCTCCTCGACCATGCAAAGTATACTTGTATCATCTTTTTTAATCCTATAGTCTTCCCAGTCTCAAATGATACTTCGTGGTTCTACAGTTTATGATGTGTGTGCTTGATACGAAGTACACAATAAGTGTCCTCAGATCTACATACTTCTTATAAACTTTAGACACAGTTTGAGGAGTTGGTGTAAATTATCTATTAGTTAAATTTTTGTTTGTTTCTTTCTTTCAGTTTCTCTTGCTGTCTCCTCATTCTCACATTACAAGAAAGACAAAAGAGTCAGTTCAATTTATCTTTTCTACCACACGCAGTTCCATTCTTTTCCGTTTCTTTCTTCAAAGGGAGTTCTTGCCATCCCACTACTCATTTTCATTGCCAGCTTTTTAAAACCCCTTCTAATACTAATATATCTTTTTGATGCACAATGTGCATCAGAAGTGAATATCAAAAGTGGCAGCACACCATATGTTTATAATATTATTGCAATATTTTCAGTGTTACTTCTGGTCTATTCTACACACATCTGAATATCTAACATACTTTTTAACCACTGCTGCACATGCCAAGGAAATGTTTTCATTGAACTGTCTACAATGATACCCAGATATTTTCCCTGAGTAGTTACAGTTCATTATAATAAAGACAGTCAGGTGCATGATTAGTTTAGACTGCTGTTTCCAAGGTGCACTAGCTTGTATTTGTCAACAGTAACTTCATTTGCCCTTGCATTTATCTGTCGACTAGCCTCTTTTTATTCCCTTTTAAGTTTTGCCTTTTCTAATCTTGATTCATGTACATAAGGTTGTATTGTCTACAATTCTCTTACCCCACAGCCATCATTTTGTGTAGATTATATTTGCTAAAATAGGGATCACTGCACTCTTAGCAATGGAACACCCCTCTGTTAGCCTTTTGTATGTTTAACATTGCTAATTTCTCCCTACCCTTTGTTTTACCATCTCTTGGTGAATTTCTAATTTGCCATAGCACATCACATTGTTTAATTTATTTGGCAGCTCCTCAGTGAGCAGCTTTGCCAAAGGCTTTTTTAAAGGCCAAATATATTTCAACTGATTCTCAAGTCCATGATTTTCTTGACATGCTTAAAACATCTCAGTGGAAGCACACATGATTTTCGTTTACAGAAGCCACGTGTCCCTATCATATCACATCATTCATATCATCATATATTTTATGTTATATTTTTTGTCGACATACTAACATTTCTGGTATCATAAGCAGTTTGTTAAATCATCTTTTCATACTTAAAAGCAACGTCCTTGCAGATTTACCAGCCAGTTTACGTGATGTGATCCCACCTAACACTGAACAATGGGGAGTATGGGCGAGAGAAACGGTGACATAAGCTACTCCTGCAATTGTGTAGCACCGATGAGGTAGATCTTCTCTTGTCCACTTTTTAAAAGTTGGGGTAATGCTGCTTGCACAGACTCTCCCTTCTAGTTATGAAGCACAGGAAGGGAAGGATTGGCATTCATCTTTCTTTTGTGGGACTCCACAGGTTTTATTGTTTTTTGTTTGCTTTGCTTTTGCTTTTTTCACACACAAAATAAGAGGAGATGCTTTTCTAAGAACATTCATCCCTAAGCAAAATTAGAACATAAAGGGTGTGAGTGCATGTGCATCCATTCACTATCATGTCTGCATCTGGCTACTCGCTCTGACTTACACTCAGTGACCCAGTTATCAATTTTTTCTTTGCCTACTATAGGTTTTATTTTTCTCACCAACTTTTATTTGATGTGGATTAACATTTTCATGAGGGGCATCTGTTTAAGCAACTACAACAACCAACAACTACTACAACCTGGCCATTTAGCCATACTTGCCTCCCCACCTATTTTTTCCATTTGTTGTTGTGGTTTTTTAAGTCTTGTAGTAAAATGCCTTCTGAGACTGCACTCAGGTACCCTTGAGAGGTCTCTATTTTGCATCTGCCACGTGCCCTCTATCATTTCATTTCATGCTTTCTGATAAGCTCCTTCATTTTTAAAATATTGCACTTTCAAAAGATTAGTGCTACAGTGCTAGTTTTGGTATGATCCCTCGCCTCAGGACACATACACTATTTATATAGTATTTTCTTTTTGAAACTGTTTCCTTGCTTTGCTTAAAAAGTGAAGGAAAAGAAAAGCCTCTCTGCAGGATTGGACTACCTGTTCAAAAACTTTTATTTCGTTTTATTTGTCAGATTTAAGGTATCAATGCATTTCCTGTCTTATTCTTGTACCATATGCAAAAAGTGACGAGATTAAAAGGCAGGCATTTGAAGTCACTTGTGGTACGTATCTGAGACTCAGGGCACAGATTTCACTTGCTGAAAAGAAGCGCAAGTTTGTATTACCTCCCCTCGGCTGAGGTGAGGTAATGGAATCATAGGAGCCTCCCGGGGCTCTTTAAGGTTAGCTTAAACAAAACTAAACAGAAAAATCTCACATAAAACACAGCCAGCCTCCTTCCCCAACATGGTGAAGATGCTTTAAAGTAACCTGTTCAGTGCTTCACCAGAATGGATTATGAATGTTTATTCAGTTTTCTGACCTTTGCTGAGGAAGGAAGAGGGAGAAGCAAATCACTATGGGGTAGTAAGCACTACGGTCCTTCTTCACAAGCAACAGAAGCATGAAGATACTGCTTTTGAACATCACGTGACCCGCCTGCCATTGCTTCTGCCTTTCCTGTTAAGCTTACTCTCGCATTTCTTCATTTTCTGTCATACCATCACGCTTCAGCACGTGTTCACAACACCAAACTTCTTTTCCACTGTTAGAAGAGCTGGCTCACCCATTTCTGCATTATGTCTATATAGCAGCACAAGGAACATTTATAGATATTATTTTTGGCCATATGCTCCTCTTCCTCATTCCCTCTTCCAAGTACTCAGGCTAATATCCTGTTGCTTTCTTGGAACATATCTGTATGATCTCACAGCCTATCCTTCCACCAATTGCTGAGGAAGATATGTGCATGATCCAAAGATACCAATTGGCCAAAATCTGACTGATGCTTGTGGTATTGCTCTGAGGTAAATTTAATCCCTACTTCCCTACCAGGAAAAACAGAAAAGGCTGAAAACATCTTGCTGAATTACACCACCCCTTTCTGTTGCTTTCTGCAGCTTCAGAAGTAGTACATAAGATATTCTTTCACTCGAGAAGAAAATAACATGCTCAAACTTAGTATGTGTTTAGATAAATGGAGAGGAGGACTCAAACACAACCCTCGTTGCCTGCCTGGATAGGACACCTCTCTCAGTTACCCATTCATTTTGGTCAGCTTCACTTTCAGTATTCTCTGGGCCCCTGGGAACCACGCGATGATACCAGAATCATGTCCTCAGATGCTACCCACAGATTCCTGGGAAGAAGGACCAAAACTTGTGGTTATGCAAGTACTATAATTTGTCTCCAAAATAGACTAATAAAATTCCGCACTGTATCTATTTTAGGACTTTTCTAAGGTGCCTATCACTGTGGAATCTAAATGCCATATAACAATTATAGATAACACTATGTGCCTTAAAAGGCAAGCTACTCAGTGTCCTTTGTTCATTGTGTGTCTGCGTGGAAACTTTTCTTCTGCTTCCCTTCTTGCCTTTCACTTCCTCACCTCCAGTTGTGAGTTAGTCCTGGCAAAGTGCCCTTACTGGAAGAAAGCTTTCATCGACATGGTGGCTAGCACATGTAGATCTGAATATGGTCAGGGCTGGAATCAATCCAGCTCTCTCTCTATTAAGATTTTCTCTAGCAGGGGACAAGACACCAAAAATATTGGCAATGTTATATTCTCGGCCAATGAGTTAGATGTGTTATAATTGCCATAAAATAACACATTATTTATAGTTATTCATTAACCTAAAGATACACAGAATAAGGAAGTCCCATATTGACACACACACAAACCACTAATGGAAAGCAAATCTCTAAACTGCCAGCTTCAATGGAAAATGCCTACAAGCACCTAGAAAAAAGAGGAGGTACTCCGGCTCAGAGCTATGCTGCCTTGGAGGAAACAGGGTCAATGCTATTAGATTTTGAAGACTGCAGCTGGACAAAACACCTCAACTGGTTTTGCCTGTCATCCTGATCAATGGAACATAAAACCTGAAAACTGAAGAGCAGCATAAAGAAAGAAAGCTTAGCTTGTGATAGCATCATAGAGTAAAAATTGACTTAGAATAAGAATCACCAGCCTAGCACCATAATTTTGCAGTCTTGACCTGCAGCCAGTCGACTCATGTGGAGGGAGAGAGGAGTGGAGAGCTACAGGCAGCTCTGTTCTGCCTTCATGGGGTGCCTGCCAGGAAAGAGACAAGGCCAGGTAGCTCCTGAAGGGTCCTGGGACAATGAAGAGAACTGAAATGTCCAACTGGCATAACCAGAACACTCCCAACTAGGCTGTACTATTTCCGATGTGTACTCAAACCATTTTGAACACTGTAGGCTTATATATGTATCAGTTTTATAAGCTCATACTTATTTACAGACAGATTTAAAAGCAGCATATTTTTATAATCAGAAAAAAAATGTGATTTTTTTATTTTTAATCTTGGTATCAATTTATACTTTCACCAAAGGGAACGCAAAATATGTCTGACACTGTTCAACACATGACTAACATGCCACTACTTCATTCACCTGCTACTATGCAAGTATTTCCACTTTACACCAATTTTGACCAGGCAGACAACATTTTTAGCAATGGCTTGCTCAAATGAGGAAAGTGTATGAAACCCATTGAAATTAAGGTAAAACATTATCTTGCAGATGCCTGTACTTGTGATTTTATGCACCTATCCATAAGACTATGGCAAGAATAAAAGACCAAGTACGGGCCAACTAATTTTATAAAACAATTGCCTTCACCTTAAATAGGGAACAGTTTTACCAGCAAAGACCACTGAGTCCATCATGACCTGCACGACTGAACTGCACTGACTGAGGAGACTTCGGATCTTACCTACACACTGAGGCTAAAGGAGGCTACAACCTCTCCCACTGACAAGCAGCTCTGGGGCTGGGGCTGACTCTGATCTCAATGAGATCATACTAAACATTATTGGTAATAATTACCCTATTACCAAATTACCAAATAATACACTCTACACATTACATATTTTCAGATAGCAATCTGATAGAACACAGAGACAGTGAGAAAGTCATTTTCTTCAACATCCTACCTGTGATCTCCTATGGAAATTACCATGCAGAAAAGAAAGGGATAGGCCCTCAACCTGTAAACGATAATTCCAAAAAGGCACAAAAAGCAGAGACCAAGAATTTCTGCAGGGAATAATAGGGATGTCTTTCACAAAGCAGGGCACAACAACAGGCCTTTGCCAAGGAAAAACAAGCTTTTAGGTGATGCATGCCTTTGTGCAGGGTGTCAACAACAAAATCCCCTTCTTATTATGCTTAGTTCCCATTCTTTCATGTCTTCTACTTGGGAGGGCCATCTGAGCCCTCTAGTCAACATCAAACACAAAGTCCTAAAAGAGAAAGTTGCAAATACCAAAGCTACTTGTACCTGATAAGGATCAGCATAATACCCTAAGGATGCCTGGGAACAGTGCACTAATTCACACCAGGAGAGGTAAGGGGTGAGCCTTCAGATTTTGGGAGAATGATTTCAGATCTAGCAAGGACCTGAAAAACAGCAAGATCTGCTGTTGTGATCAGTGGAATCATCTGAATTTATACATAAGTGAATAGTTACTCGGGTGTAAACAAGGTGAGACTCATGTCTAGCAATCTCAGATGTTGCAACAGCATATATAAAAGCTAAACCGACATTCCTGTCCCCCTCCACACCAGTCTGGTACTGTTACACACATTTGTCCAAAACAAACAAAATACAAACCATAATAAAACACTTCACTGTTATTATAATAGCTCGACTGCATTAGCCAAGGAAATTTTTTACCCTTCAGCTTCTTCGTCCGTGGATTAATGGGCCAGGTATCATTTTTACTTCACCATGCATGCCCTACAGTGTGCAAGACCAGGCACTTTGTATCTTGTAACCATGCAGTACTTTGGCTAAATAGAGAATTTCTTTACTGTTTTATATTTCTCCATACCAACATGAATGTTGCTTCCTTCAAAAGGTCACCTTCAGTTTGAGCCTAAAGCGTAGGCTGAGTTAAAAACATATTTTAAACTTAGTAGAAACATTTGAAAACAAAACATTACAGTATAACCTGTTATTCATTTTGTTTTGGATGCTTCACTTCTGAAGTACCTGCAGTTAAAAACCACGGCAAGAAAAAAGTTAGAACTGCAAACCTGCAGGCCAAGCTGGTATGCTCACTTAGTGCAATGCAATGCCAGGCAGATACTAGCTTGCATCCTGAAAGCAGCACTGCTATGGTGTCACATCTCAGCTAACACCCCTGCATCTGGTTGTTCCAGGTCCAGAACTAAATCCCTCACAGACAGCTTGTGCTGCACCAAGTGGACATAATCCAAGGCAGTTTCCACATGACATAAAATGGAAAGGCAAGCAAAGGAAAATAATTTATTTCTTTATCTCTTTATGGTGTCTTTATTTAAATAAAGACATAATTAGTAGTACAAACAGTGACATTTTCTTCTTTCAAATGCCACCGAAATAGATTTGTTGCATTATCATTTTTGATTGACGATTCAAGTGTTTCGATAGTCAGTAAACACTTCCCTTACCTTCATGTGTGATTTGAGATTGTCCTTGCGTGCACAGCGAAATGGACAGAGTGGACACTGATGACTTTTCAAACCTGTATGAATCACCATGTGCCGTTTCCAGTAACTCTTCCTCTTGATAACCAAACCACAGATCGGACACTGGAAAGGTTTTCCTCCTTCTTCTTCTGAGGCTTAGCAGAAGGGGGAAGAAAAAGAGAGGATCCTTTACAGCCACTTGTTGAATACTTTCCCCTTGTAAACTTACTCAAGATACCATTTTTCAATGCTAGCATTTCATCTGCAAAGAAACACATCAGTTAAACAACAACATGTACCAGAAATTTCAGTTCCTCCCCCTGCATGTCCCTTTTCCCGTTAATCTAGTTATTCTCCCTCTAAGAAAGGTCACGATAATTTATAAAGGTTAATGCCCCAAACATCCTTTGGCTAATCAGTAGGGGATGCTACTCTGTCTCACCTGGTCCTAATGTTCCTTATAATTTAACTGAACTGAGATGGATGTCTCTCATAATCATCACTTTGCAGCCTCATTTCCTATCAAATGCCAGCTGTAGTCACGTATGGAAAATATGCCTAACTGTGTTCAAAAATGATCCATTCCCATATCTGATGGTTAGCCAGGGGAGTATGGAGGATAGAAGGCCGAACAATTCACAGCTTAACTGACAAGCATGCTGGTATTGCATATCGGGTATATTTAACTCCAGAAGTGAATGATTTCATAACCCCTGCTGCTGAACTTGTTTAGCCACGGCTTGAGCAGATGCTGCCGCAACTTCAGCCATCGGGGGTCCTAGAGTCGTGGGTTTCCTTCTACTCCTCTAGTTACCAGGGCACTAGATCTACTGCCT
This sequence comes from Anseranas semipalmata, assembly GCA_013399115.1. Lineage (NCBI taxonomy): Eukaryota > Metazoa > Chordata > Aves > Anseriformes > Anseranatidae > Anseranas > Anseranas semipalmata. The sequence goes on from VXAA01000521.1 coordinate 80,691, forward strand.
TCCTAAACGTTTTCACTCTGCTTTACTGCCCAATTCACCTCAGATAAGAAAAGGATTTGGTGGCATTTGTCAAGCAAATATGGTTAGTCTACTGAGTGTGGAACCATCTCAAGGTTGACGGAAAGAGAAATTCCTTGCTGCTGACTATACACAACTAACCATCCATTCATTCTCTCACCACAAGTTCCTCTGCTTATTATAAAGGTCTGGCATTTTTACAGAATTGGAAGCCTTTTTTCCTCAATAAAAAAGACAGACTGTTTTCAAATATCCAGAGCTCAGCAATGTCTATCCTGCTATTTGGAATTTCTCTCAGAATATTTCATCTCATTGTTATCAGTTGTTTCCTACTGATAAGGATATAGCAAACACCAAATTCCCTTGATATGGAACTAAGTAGTAAAAACCTCCAGAAAGATTTGTCATATCCTAAAAAAATTAATTCTTGCTATTAGGTAGGAAACAAAGACACTATAATTCCACCGATCACTTACTTGTTATGTAAGCACAAAGAAGGACACATTGCCAAAGCACGCACTTCTGCAAGTTCAGAAATTCTACTTGTGAAATTTTCTATCACACTCAACATATTATCAAATTGTTCCCCTCTCTGAATTTCCATGGAATAAGCCAAAACCAATGCTATAATTACCCGTGTTTCACTTTTTTAGCATCTTTACTTACTTCTTCACAGAAGGCAGGAGAAAGACAATCCACAGAAAAATATATTGGTAGCACTTTTTACCTATCATTTCTTTTCCTTCTACTACATCTTCTCTCCAGCCTCTGATAATCACAAAAGATCCAGAAAAGAAATGTGTAACAAGCTTTCTATTACCCATTTTCCACCCCATTAAAAATAAATCTGCAAACAAGATTAATCAATAGCAATTTAGCACTTTGCAAAATATGCAAAGAACTGGACCAAACGCATGCGACTTCACCAATACCAATGACAATTAACAGCACACGGGAATTACATCACCCCCCTCCAAAGCTCAACATGTTAGTTCTTTATTATACTACACAAACCTTAGCATAAGAAAAACATATGGGAGCTTCAGCTTTCCTTCATTTATACTGATGTGTATTTTATGTCACACACTGTCAATTAATTGGAAAAAGTGATTACAGCAAGGAGAGAATCAGACAGTGCTTCCCCAGAAAACTTCAGGAAGAAAAATTGCACGCATTGCAGGCAAGAAGTTACTACCAAGCAAGTATTCAGTCAGTAAAAAAAGGGGTCTGCCACCCACACTCTTTCAGAAATGACATCAGAATTTTAACAGAGATTACAGACTTCCTTTTAAGCTTGATCCAAAACACATGAGCATTTAATAAAGTTGGCAATACTAACGATTAGATAGAAAAGTTAGCCTTCTCTGTACCATTTCAGTATAATCTGTACAAGTTACGATGAAGTCCACCAAACCCGACTTGCAGTACTAGAGGTGACCATGTTCTGATAAGCCACAACGCCATCTTCTTGCCCAAAATAATTCTGACCAAATAGCTCAACATGGTAGACAAAAAAGCAGCAGGCATACTCCTGTTATTAACACATTCCTCTTTAAATAGCCTCCACCTTTGCTGTTCCTTACTTGTCAACATCTAATTAATCTCACAGAGTACTGATCTTAGAACCAAAGCTAGATGTTGCTGGTGGGTAAATAAAACAGATTCATAACAACAAAGTACACTCACCGATGCCTTAAATGTTCTAAGTATGAGAGGGGAACAAAATACCTCTCAATCTGTGCCTAGTGGGGAAATATGTTTAACTCTCTGGGAACAAGCCAAAAACCCTATGTCCCAAGAAGCAGACACACAATAAGAGATAGAACATTATAAAACTTTATTATTTTAAAAAAATATCATCTTTTTGCTTCTAGTGCCATAAGGTCATAGGTGCAAAAGGAATTGGGAATGTGTGACATCTATTTTCATGGCAAATATACATGCTCAGCTACCCTACTCAATTTTACAGAAGTAAAGTCTTCAATCAAAGGTCACTGTTCAGTGCCCTTTTTTTGCAAGCTGCATTCCTCCATGGCCACAGGAATCAAGGAGTTTGGCTTTCTATAATCAACATCCAGATGTGCGAACCGACAGCTTACTTTTTGTTTTCAGTTGGTTAATTATTTAGAAAGGAGAAACTTAACTGCATATCAAAAAACAGACTCAGAAGAACTTTTGTTATGAACATTACACTATAAAGTTTGCTTGGATGCCAACTGGCATTGGCCCAGTGCGTATAAACTGAAAGGAAACACCCTTCCTCTTGGGATACTAGCCCCATATATTACAAAAAGGAATAGTTGTTCCTTGGTTACCAAGGACCTGAGGCAGTCAGCCCCTGTTGTATAATCCTTCAGCAGTACAGCACGCCTGGGCCTTCAGCGGAGAGAACAGTTGCTAGGAATTTGCTGCATCAGAGCTAGCTCATAGAGTGCTGGTACCACCGGCACACTCGCCCCAGAGCATTCCCCTAGTATAAGCTGCACAGACAAATCCCACAGTTTGTTAGTCAAACACAGAACCTGGATTTTTCTACAACCATTTACTCTTTCCTAGTAAAAACTGATGATGTGAAGGGCTTTTTCTTCAGCAAGAAACAAACTAATAACTTCAAATAAATTTCAGCCTTGCTCCTTTCCTACACATTGCTGCCTTTCCTGTATGAAGGCCAATCTTCAGCAGAAAGTTGCATTAAATTAACGCCCACAGTCACACTGGTATAGCCAGCGTGCGTACTCCTAGTCCAGCACAAAAGGGCTCTTTTTAGTTTAGCTTCCATTACTCTGAAAAGGACTTAATCTAAACTAATGGGAACCTTAGGCCGGACCCATGCCAAGAACAGTTTGCCACTTTAACTGCCTTGGCAAAACACACCAGCAAACCACTTGCAGAACACATGTAGCTCAGTAAAAAACTGGTATCAGATGCTCCTCATCACATCCCTTCCCCTCCTCCTTCAAGGGAGGAATGAGCACTGCTGTCCATGCAACTGCTGCCACACTGTGAGTTTTTACCAAGAGTCGCACTAGGACAGACCAGACCTCACGGCATCCCGAAACAAAAAGGGTAGGTCAGAAAGGCTGCAGTGCAAGTATAAAACGCCCAGGTCAGGCTTCACAGCTGATCTGCTATACCTGTACAGTCACACTAGGATTCCTGATAAACTCAGCCTGATAAAGCTCTAATATACTGAACCACTTTGTGCATCTTGTGAAGATACCTGATGTGCTTCCTTATCCACTACAGCAGAATGCACTGCAGGGAAAACACCGATATCAGACACCTGAAGCCTGTATTTTCTACTAGAAATATGAATCGATGTGAAATTTTATAAAAAGAGGTGAAAGAAATCTTGTTTTTCCTTATTTTGAAGATGGATCATTTAAATTTTCCTGCATGGCCTACCAGTTCTTCAAAGCTTTTGTTACCAAGATTATTTCTTCTTATTCCCTATAAGCCTGATTCCTTGAATGCCAACAGCTGGAACTGGTGGAGGTAAGGCTGAAGTGTAAAATGGTTCTTGTTGAACCAAATTAAAGAAATGCAGTTCCCTTTCTCTTTTTTTTAAATGACAAAGGATTGTAAAAGACCAAACATGTGAGATTTGTTCATGCTGCTGCAAAAAAATTTAATGAAAAGTGGCAACATAATAATATACTCTGGTAAATTAGGACAGGGTAGTAAGTGATTATACAAAAGTCCATTTGTGACAGAGACAGCAGGAGGGAGAATTCTCCCTTGTCCAGTATTTCAAAAGCACTAGTTTTGTATATGCTCACTGATACCGTGAGCTCCCTAACAGGGACTCTTTGATCTTCTCCATTAAATATTTTTGTGGACTTATTTTGAACTTGGTGGGGGGGGGACACGCCATTGTATGAAATTTTTAAAAAAAATTACTGAACTGTACACTTATATCTTTCAAAAATGGAAACATTTGTGACAGTTTGGTCTTCAACTGGTATTTTAAAAAGCCCTTCTGTTGTTTCCCCAGAGTACCTAGTTCTTATTCTCATAATACACGGAATCAAAACAAATCTAGACCCACTGAAGAGATGTTATATAAGCTTATACCAAAACAAATGCATTCTACTTAGTTGCTCAAACTGTATCCATACCTGTACTAGCGGGTTTGGATGCTCTTCCCTTAGGGACTGGCAGTAACAATAATTCCAAAGACTGTGGTGGAGTTGCTTTCTCTTGCTTCATCTCTGAAAGCTGCAGGGGATCCTCAGCAACCAGTGATTTCTTCTTCTCGGCCAACAGGGTGCCTGCAGCCCTCGCAGCAACCTCCTTGAGTAGGGCAGCTGAAGAGGTCATAGAAGCCAGAGAAAGGAAAGAACTAGCTGGAGGCGGGTGCTCCTGCCCAGGAGTCATGCTTCTTTCACTCACTTTCTTTGATAAAGCTGCTAATGTGGAGCTGGCTGACTGAGAACTAAAAGGCGAGGAAAAGGATTCAAATCTTATAGTATCTTCAGTCCTTGAAAGAGATTTGTCCTGCAGAACGGCATTGGCTGCAGCTTTCAGTTTCAGGATAGCTGAATCGGGGGACAAACCACAGGTGGTGGTTGAGTTTGGCAACCACTTACCTTGATTCCATATAAAGTGACTACTTGCATTGTATTGGTCACTCTGTTCCTGTTTCTCAGCTAGCTTTCTGGCAAGAACACTTAGCTGCTGGGCATGATGAGCAGGTGGAGAGAAGGAGAGATTTGAGCCAAGATTTACAGGGGACTCAACTCTGCCATTGACTGTAACAGCAGCATCCAGCTTGAGGGAGCCAGCCTCCAAGAGCCGCCTCAGGTTACTACTCAGTGGCTTATTTGGACCAGGAGGTTCTTCTTCACACAGAGATGACACATCAGGAGAAAGGTGCTCTTTGCTCTGTAATGTGTCTCTTAGTGCCTCATTTTCAACGGTTCCTAACTCCGCTGTGTTGCTGCTAGGAGTTGCACTCCCCAAAGAAGTATCTGGGGAAGTGGACTGCTCTTGGATTCTGTCCTCAAGAGACAACTTAAAGTTCTCCTGAACTTCTCCATATGATGCTTCTGAAGGAGTCTCTGAAGAATTTCCAAACCAGCGTTCTTCTTCACTGAGTTCACCTTCCACTTCTTCCTGTCTGGTACCATCTGTGTGGAACCAAGAAGAACAGTATTATTCCCAAATCTGTGCAAAATAACTTCTTCGCATGGAGTATGCCTGGCCTCTGCATGGCCCTTCTGAATTGTCACCTAACACCCCCCTGCAGTGCATGGACTTGCCATCAGCCTGGACTGAGTGACCAGGAAAACATTTTTTGAAAAAGAACAAGAGTTTCTTTGAAGACCAGATCAAGGAAGCCTGTCATCTTTGAGTCAGTATTACTAAAACAGTTAAAACTGCAACAATACAAATATACCACACATACTAAATACCACCAGGACACCACTCATACATTGCAGTTATTTTATTATCACTGTAGTCTGCACATCCCGCAAAGTATTACAAACTCTGTGGTATAAAGCAGGGACTTAACAGGCCCAGAAATTATTGGATACTTGAGTCTCACTACAGATAACACAGGCATGCCTTCAAAAGCAGATCAGGTGTATAGCTATTTGAAATAGTTTATTCCAGTGACTTTAAATCTCAGCCCACTCTTGCAGTGACCCCTATCTAAAATATAATAAATTTGTACCAATAATACACAGTTCATTTCTGAATAGCTGACATGACTAATACATGAATGCAAACTAAGACTCATCTCTCCAGCTATTTAGGAGAGGAATATCATACACACAAAACTGATCTTTGTTTCTTTTTCTTCTTATATAGACACTATGTGCTTTTCATTCGCTTGTCACTCTCCATTAAAGTTTTAAAGACTCTCCTAAACAGAAGTTAGTTTAGCTGAAATTGAAGTGTTGGTCTCAATGCAGTTAGTTACATTTTCTTCTTTGGGGTAACTACAACACATCTAGTCTCTCCTCAGGTCTAACTGGCAGTGTTTACAGCACTGTGACCCTGGATTGCTCTTCTTCCTGATAGTATTCAAAGTAACGCAGACACGACCAAGACTTTTTTTTGCAGATCTCGTTGGCCAATCAGAACATAGTCAAGAACAACAGCAATGCTAGAATTAAATTCATGTTATCGTCTCTTGCCAGATACCTTTCACATTGCTTGCTTTTAGACTCAATGTCCCTAGCTACAAAGGAATCTTTGTAATCATACTACAGCAAAACAAAAGGATTTAATATAACCCTCTATTGACATTGTGGCAATAAGCCTGCATGATATGTACTGTACCTATGACCACGTATTATTCCCAGATTCCATATTTAATTCCAGCAAATTAAAAAGCTTGGAGAGAAGTTGATGAATAAAATCTTAGATTTATGTTACTGCTTTGATCCATTGAATTTAAGAAGGAAAAATCTAGCCACCTGCATAAGTGTAGAGACACCAACGCACACTCTGAAGGCAAAGATTTTTTTTAATGTTACATACAATATGAGGCCTCATAGTAAGTTCCTTTTACTCACCCCCTTGAAATATTTTCACCAATGTTTTGAAACCCCACAATAAAACCACCCAGTTTCCTTAGGTTAGTATTTTTAGCAGAAGCGGGTTAGCATCTTTCCTATTCAAAACGAACAAAAGCCAAGCAAAACCCAAAGCGCTTATCTAAAATGATTTTGATGCTATCCAAGTTAACATCACAGACACAGCAATGTTAACAACAGCAGGCCAATACCATGTACACTGAAATTCAGAAGACACACACTAACCAGTCGAGGCAGCACTTCTGCAGGTTACAGGAGAACTGAAGGTACCCCCATTTCGTCCTGTGACTGCTACAAGTAACCTGAGGTATGTCTGTACAGTCAGGTGCAGCCAAACCCTTCTCTCTGTGTGTCTCTGCTCCCCGTCCATAAATTGTGGGGGAGAATCGTATTTCCTTTCACTCAGTCATCAAAAAATTACAGCTTGAGAGATATTTAATTGTGTATGGCTACGAGAAGAAGTGGGTTTTTGTTTTAGAGAAACTTCCAACTTACTAAACCTCCAAACTTCTCTGTTCCTTGACATGTACCTCTATGTCTTAATTTGATAATGTTTCCTAGTTGCAACGAGTCCCTTAAAACATGAGTTAAATAACACCGTTCTTACAAATCCTGTTCATCCTACTTGCACTGGAAATGAATTCTTCCTTCTCACCTGCACCGCTTTTTGCACTAACCATAGAAGCAACATCACACATGTATTTTCACTATCTACCCCTCTTCTCTACGGCTGACACCTCAGGAAACACTCACAGAAGCTGAGGAACAGGACACCGGTGAATGGATAGTAAGGATGGGGGGAGAGGAACTACGTCTGCTATGGCAGGGCTGCAGTACAGCTCGCTTTGACAGTACCACAACTACGTTACACCTGGAACCAAAAGAAGGCAGCGAAGGCAGACGGGTTAGGAACACGACTTGGATCGCCTCTCTTCTTCCAGACAAGCACAGTCCCCATTGGCCTTGCCCACATGAAGGGCAGCCACCAACCCGTCATTGCCAGACAGCAGCAGGGGTGAAGCTCTCTTTTCCACTCAAAGGCTTGCTACCAAGCGCAGAACCTCCCTCTGCCGTGGGTGACGCAGTGAGAGCTCCCCCTCCTGTTGCTCATCTACCTGTACCTACTCCAGCTCTCTCAAAACTTCAAGCTGTCTGTATAAAAAAGCACAAATTTCCTCTGCAGCATCTCTATCCCAAAAGCCAGCTGGATTTTTTTTTTTTTTGCCTGTACAGTTTCTTGCAGTACCCAGAAACCAGACCTCTAACTGCTGACACAGTTCTAATTTTCCTCTTCTCGGTAATTCCCTCAGTTGCTGCAGTATCAAGTCCACTGTATTTTAAGGCTGTAAGGTTAATGCTGAAAGAGACAGCATCAGTGTCTTATCATGAACTCACTCAAGCCTCCTTTTAAACACTAGTGAATTGGCTTAGAAGCATAACTGTGAAGCCAGGCAATTTCATTTCTAAGCAAAGTTGCCATTCAAGGCCTCCAGGGCAGGACTTCACATACACTTGCGAGCCTGTGAGTTTGAACAAGCTTGAGCACTCCAGGAGAAGTCAGCCCAACCCACCAACTTTCAGATGATTTCAAAATAAATAAAACCTCCCCCCAGAACTCGGAGGGTTCATGGGACACGCACACCAGGTTTGTCGGAAACAGGAGCCAACCTTCACGTGCCCGTCAACAAACTTCAGCTGAATTTCAGGTTTGCAGCAGATCTGCATGACGTGGTTTTTTCCTTCTCTTGCAACACAACTAAGGAGCTCCAGGGAGAAGTCCTTCAAAGGCTGGAATAGACGTGCAACACCTCGCTGAAGTTTCTTCTTTCTCCGCCATAAACATACCACAGTTTGTTATCACAGAATTACTCACAAATGTTCAGCTATAAACATTTCATTCATATTTAAGACTGAAATGCTAAACGTGGGTAAGAAACCACATGGAAATTGCAAAGCTGGAAAAGGTAACTTAAGAGTTAGGGGCAAATTCTCACCAACTTCATTTAGAACAAGACCTGGCTGGGAATCTCGCCAACATTTACCGAGTAACTGCTCATCAGATTGCCTCTTCTCAACATGATTCAAGAGTCAAGACCTGTCAGCACTTCTCTCTCCTGACTTCCATGGCAGTTCTGGAGGGAGAACTGCTTCCCAAACCATTTGTCACTGGCAGAGACTGGTAAAGTTACAGCTGTCCTGCATGCCTCGGGACTACCCCATCACACCGCACCCAGGAGCCTCACACAAGTGCTTCCCACTCCTGTCAGCATCAACAAAAAGCACCAAAATACTGTTGGGCCACTGCTGTAACTCAATATCAAACCATCTCTGGCAAAGCCACAAATGTGTGCAAAAGCACTCCTTGAAGAAGTGCCAGTTTCTCGTGCTCGCCCACTCGTCTGCTTGTTTTCAAACATGGAGAAGTTCTGTTTCGCCTTCGACAGATCAGTTTAACAGACAAATCTTATTGATCCTAAACTACATTATTTCACTTTTGTGAGCATCTGCTCTTTGACGTAGAGTGGTAATTAGAATTTGACCATGATATCAATTCAAATGTAAATATTAACTGCACAAACTACTTATCTCTGAAAACTGAAAAGGACAAACATGTTTGTTGATTTATGTACTAAGCCACCCAACTCAAATGCTGAAAACTCTCACTATATCTAATGTAATGTACACGTGCCATTCATAAAACTAGCAAGTGTGAGATGACCCATAATTCCAGTTTGTATGGACCTAGAGTGGAGAAATATGAATGCAGCAGACTAGATGTAGGAACAGTCTGTGCAGCACAAGGAAGAGTCTTCAAGTTACGGCACCGAGCGACAGACGTGGGCAGTGAAAGCAATAGCATGATTGCAAGAACACCACATGGACCACCAGAAATTATCTGAGAAACGGCTACAGTTAAGGAACCTACCCCAAAGAGACTAAATTGTCATGGCAAGAGGGGCATAATTTCACTTTAATCATTCAGTGCAGTAAGTAAACTACAGAACTTCAATACAGAATTAACATTGCAAATCCATATGCTACAGTGATATGAAACATATGGAAATCATAATTACTGGATTACAGAATGAAAATTAAAACAAATATAAAAGAAGGTAGAAGTCAAATAATTTCAAAGAAATGCTCAGAAGGAAATTGTTGATGAAATAAATTGGGTAAGATTGCCCTAACTTCAGCAGTTAAGTTTCAAGAGAAGTCTGGGAATCTACAGGACCAGGATTTAAAGTAATAGAAGACCTCATTGTTATTACCTTGTGTCATGGTTTTAGCTCGGATAGAGTTAGTTTTCTTCACAGAGGCTTGTATGATGCTGTGTTTTGGATTTTCGGTGAAAATAGAAGTGATAACACATGGATGTTTAGCTGTTGCAGAGCAGTGCTTACATAGAGCCAAGGACTTTTCAGCTTCTCGTGCTGCCCAGCCTGCGAGGAGGCACCAGGAGCTGGAGGGGACACAGCCGGGACAGCTGGCCCAGGCTGGCCAAAGGGATGTCCCTTACCACACAGCGTCATGCTCAGCAATAACAGCTGAGGCAAAGGAGGAGGAAGGGGGGACGCTGGGAGTGATGGCGTTTGGCTTCCCAAGAAACCATTACGAGTGACGAGCCCAGCCTCCCTGGGAGTGCCTGAACACCTGCCTGCCCATGGGAAGCAGCGAACGCATTCCTTGTTTTGCTTTGCTTGTGCGCGCAGCTTTTGCTTTACCTGTCTGTGTCTCAACCCATGAGTTCTCACACTTCTACCTTTCTGATTCTCTCCCCCATCCCACCTGGGGAGAGTGAGCAAGTGGCTGTGTGGTGCTCAGCTGCCTGCCAGGTTAAACCACAACATCTTGATATCAAATATTTTCATCTATATAAAGATTTCAGATATGATCATTCAAGTTTCTGTAAATCAACATAAAGTTGCAATTGCATTTGTTGGCTACTTGGCACCCAACTCATCTTCCTAGTTTGCTGTTCCAACTCACTTCCGTTTCCTCTCTCTGATATTTTCCTACCCTTGCAGCTTTTGTTTAGCCTAACTAAAGCTAGATTGACCTAGGAATATAAGCAGTATAACAGCATATCTTATTCCATCTCCAATGCCTTTCATAAACCATTCTCTATATTATCTCACACTAAACACTATTCCATGGCCTACTGAAAGAGCTAGGATTGAGTGATAGGTCTACACTGGGGAACTGAGGAGCTCTGCAAAGATGCCTAAAGAATTTAAAAGGTCACATTAAACTTAAATGAAGCAGTAAGCCATCCATAAGGAGTTCTGGGGAACCACAGACTGACTCAGGTGAGCAATCAGTTTAAAGCCAAGTAAATAGGCAGACAAATAAAAAATAAAGCAGAAACAACACCTGAGCCATCTAGAGTTTGGCCTCACATGAATTCTGTTGAGAACAGCAAGAAAAGGGGGGTGAATGAGGAGAAGCAGCAGCTGAGAACTGAGAAAGCATGGATAACTGTAAAACTAGTCATGGACAAGGAAGAGGTGAGATGGAAAGTGAACTGTTGTGCTCATATCTGGCCTCCAAGATGGCTTCAATTACCACCATAACACATCAAAATACCATGTCCTACTCCCTCCCGTCTCCTTTCTTAGATCCCTCAAACAAGGATTCGGGCTTGGACCACAGGCCAAAATACGCTCTCTTCACAGGTGCTGTAACCCAGATTCCATCATGACCGTTACCATGAGCATCATATCCAAATAAGAGGAGTTTCCCCTCACACGATGGCAGCACATTCAGGAAAAGAATGCAGGTCCACCAAGTCTCCATTTTCGCTCTTCAACAGCCAACCAGCTTATGCCCTTTAGAACTGGAGTACATGAGGATGTTCACATCCTCCAACCAAACTGGGTAAGTACCACTGGCACAGAAGCCTTGAAATTTGCCTGAGAGTGGCTGCTGGTCACCCTGGGCAGAACAGTTTTAGTGGAATATGGAAAGTCAAAGCCATACTGGAGAAGCTCCAGGATGAAATTAGAGGAGAGGAACTTGAAGTCCTTACTGTAAACAGAATATTCAATGAGAACTAGCAGCCACAAAAGTGTCATGGCAGAATTTAGTGCAGACCAGATAAAAGAATGAAGGAGCTAAGGGCTGAATACAGTAAATGTACACTGTGTAAGTGTATCATTTTAGCAACAGAAAAAAAGAAATTACAAGAGATCACTTACTAATATCATATCACTTTCTAATTCACATTGTCTCTGGCTGTCAGCTTCACATAAATCCTTGTTAGTGTCACAACCAGGTACTACTGAAAGCAACATTCACAGGCCTAAAAATGGCAGTCATATCTGGGGAGTCCATTCTGTGGTATCCTATATACATTACTTGGTCCAGTTCCCTACAAATTACCCTTTTTGTATTCAGGCTGCCTTTTTAAGCATTTCAATTTATTTATTTATTTATTTTTAGAAGTGATTTTGTCATTTCTTTGGGCTCAACAAACTTTGTGGGTTCCCACACCCACCGGACTATGTGGATGTGTAGCCTGCAGGACTACTTCCGAGAAGCTGGGCACACTGTGCACTGACATCCCCAAAGCTCCGCCTCTAAAAACCATTTACAGCCACATTTGATTAGACCATACATCCAGAGCAGTAGCACTGTTGATTTTTCCCACAGGGATGCTTGCAAGAAAATCATGATTTTAATAAAGACACAAAGGCCTGCCTTAACTCCTTTTATTATATTAGACCAACAGCGGCAAATAAAACTTAGAAGTCACAGTTACATAAACAGTCATGTGCTAGAGTGCCCTCGGTTCCCCATTTTCCCTTCATGATTTCTCTGACCTATAATAGGTAAGCAGCACAGTAAGTCACTGTCCTCTTTCAACAGAATTTCTGGCTCGCTCAGTTATCAACGGGATGAATATTCAACTCTTGACCTCATCACAAAATGGTTTAGCAGTGTTACTGGTGCTTGAACCAAATTTCTCTACTGCAGGCTGACCCAGAGAGAGCAGCACAGCTGCAAGAAGGAACTGCCAAAAAGAGGTAACTCTCCTGTGCCGTCCTTCTCCCCTGTGTTTAAGATGTGTGAAAATACTCGCACAATTAGACCGGAAAAGAAGCCCTAGGTAGGACTCTGTATTTCATCTCCACATCTTCTAAAATAATGATTTTCCTAACTGGAGGGAAGGAGAAGAGGGGAAAAGAAAGGCACAGCCTTTAAAGACAGGACATATATCCTCTGCTTTTATCCCTAACTTGAAGTCAGTTTAAAAAAATCCACTTGCAAGAAAATCCCAGAACATTCACCTAGCAATTTCTCTAGTACTCCTTTTTTTAAAAAAGGACTCCAGGATGAACAAGATTAAAGAAAGACAAGTTAATTACTTCGCAGTAAGTGGAACTCTTCAAGATGCTTTGCCTGTATGCACAAACAACTGTGAGTGTGCAGAAATACCACGCATCCAGGTTTCCCAACTGCTAGCCAACCACTGAAAGTCAAAATGCATGTACAGCATTTTCCTCTCCAGTTTCCTCTCCCAGACAGAATCCAGGTGTTATGGCCTCCAAGGAAGAAGGCAGGCAGGATGGATTACTAAAAAAGCTTATCACAGACAACATAAAACTGCCTTTATTTCCTGTCCCTCAAAGGAGAAGAATTTTGTCATAGATGGGAAACAGACAATGACCTTTTATTTTCAGGCTAACGCCCCAGTATGTCAGATGGGTTTCATTAACTGCCAGAAAGATCCTTCTGTTACTAGCTAGGTACCCATGAAAGAGGACAGAAATACATGGTTTCTCCTGAGGTGAGCTATCACTACTTAATGAAGGTTCTCCAGGCTCTTGACAAACCACAAGATAGGATGTTATGGTGACAGCAAGTCCGATCTCCCCCAAAATATCAAGTTCTTCAGAAGATTACTGTTAGTTCAATGGATGTTTGACATCTTGCCTCCAAGATTCACCATTCTTCTGTTCTAGGCAAAAGGTTATAGTTGCTAGCTGTAGGATCAGTGTTAGAGGAGTGTTGCTTCCACTGGGATTCAGATATTTAAACACCAAATGAACAGGCTCTGCCTCTGAGTGCAGTTAGATTACACTGTTAAGGTGACACAAGCTCACGGCTACCAGAAATGGTGGTCCTGTGCCCCCTCTCACATCTGCTCAGTTCTTTGTCTGACTGCTTGGTGAGCCAATTTCAACTCAATCTGGCAGAAAAGTACTCACTCTGCCAAGAAGCTGGAACAAAACTGATGTGAATGAGGCAGGAATGGGGCAGCAGGAGTGGATTTGGTGGCCTGAAAGCGTTTGTATTAGGCAGTAATTTGAGCCACCTATCCCCTGAGGTCCTTTGCGGTGCAGAGCACATCACATATTGCATCATGTCAACAAAAAACACCAGATGATTCTCCCTCCCATCCCAAATCTCCATAATGTACTACAGATCTCAGGGAGGACCTGGCTGTTGTGGTCAGGATGGCCACAGTAGGCAAAATCATGGAGGCTGCTTTAGAAGCCCTATCCAGGACATCTATAGCTGGGTTGCCCACCAAAGATTCTTCTGAGACTGACTAAAAACACTCCTCTCTAGAACTGGGCAGCAGCGTGTTCCTGAGAGAAGAACAGCCTTAAAGACCCAGAAACAATATCTTGACAGTAAGGCCTAGTAATCAGCAACCCTGAAAAGTATGTGGGCAGAGCAATATGTCTCAGTGTTAATATACATGTATAACAATAATACACACATACATACTACATATATAGTATATGTGTATAATAATATATGTATAATATATGGCTCCTCACAATTTAAAATGGCTTTGTTCTAGCTGGATTTTGCCACTATTTGAAGCTCAGTGAGCTGAAGCACTCAAGGCACAGGCACAAAACAGAACAGAACGCACATGGCCTCAGAGGAACGTTTTTGAAGACCACTTCCCAAGCAGTACCCAAAGAAGAGCATGAGCTTTCATTGACTTGACCAACACCTAGAACTGCTGTCGAGAAGGAGACAAAGACACTTGATTTTTATGAATGAGGTTTCCAGCAGAAACAAATACTCCTGAAGCCAGCTTACTCTGCAAAGGCTAGGTTAGTAGCCCCAGGACAGACTCTTAAAACACATAAAGTGTCAGTCTAACAACAGAAAATCATGTTCCTTACAAAACGTATTTTATGGTACCTATGTTCTTCTTGTAGCACTTTTATGGAGACTGAGCAAAATACCACAGCCAGCCTTACTGAAATGTTCTTCCACAGGCCCTCGACAACATCCTATAATAACCTACAGTTGAGCGTGAGCACACCTTTCATAAAGCACAAAATTGTGATCACAATGATTTTTACACTAAAGGAATATGGCCAACTGAAAACCTGGAGTTTGTACATCAAAATATCAAAGGAATACACGTCTTTTTCCTGATGAAAAAAGAGAATATGATAAACTATTTGCTACAAAACTAAACACTTCTTCAGGCACCAGCTTCTGAGCCAGACTCAAAAGCCCCTTATCAGGAATTTCAGGCTTCCCTGGGTCTTTTAAAACCAGCTATGATATCTGATTAAGAGTCTGTCAGAGTATTATAAATGTGAGGACAAACTAAATATGCAGGAGATCAACTGTTATTCCCACAGCTCAATTTGAAATGGGAATCAGCTCTAATGACCTTTGATGGTTCAAGTGGTTCGTGTGCAAGCCTACCCAGAGACATTCCCTGTACCTGGAGTGGTAGTTACCATTTGCATCAGCACACATTTACCACAGTAGGCTCACTTACATAGTAAGTTCAGCACAGTGATTACAAATTCTCCTCTTTCATAGTTATAACCAAGCTTAAAAATTCTTTACAATATTCCAAGTTAGCCAAAATTCACTTTCCTTGTTCATTTGTTTTGCTCTAGTTAGATGTCTGTGGCAATAGGCTGTTGCAATGAGAAAGTATCAAATACCGAAAGGCAATAGGGATGCTGGCGCCTCCAAAATAAGAAGAGTTAAAATTATTCTCCACACTTGGATTATCCTTACCACACAAAGAGTTGAGGCCTACCATGTCAGCCTATCTCAGAAAGCAGCAGAAATATTTTAAGATTTCCCAACATGGGCCTTCATTAGAAATCAAACTCCGAAGAATTCTATTTATTATATTTAATTATTATATTTATTTATATAATATTTAAGCAATTTAGAAAAGCTGTCTACGGCCTTAAGATCTCTAAATGCAGGAATTTAGTTTCTACTCTAAATCAAATTATTGTGGGGGATAGTCACATGAACGCCAAATGGTCAGTACAGGAATCCATAATATTTTAAAGACATCCTTGAATGAAAATTAACTCCATGAGTGCGAAGAGATTTTATTGCTTTGGCAGGTCATTAATGAAGTCTTCTCTGAAAACTTGTTTATTGCACACAGAACTAGAACCTACCAGAGGCTCAGTTACTCATTTCCAAACAGCTACATGTTTTGTAGTAGTTTGATTCTAAGGCATACTCTTCTGTTGCATTTTTGAGGTAGAAGACACCAAAATCGAGATTTTCTTTTCCTGACAAGATCTCAGGCTGCGGTTATCCCTGACTTAGAAAAGAAAGAGAGAGAAGAAGAGAAAACTACGGTCAGACTAAACAATCACCATGAGCTCAAGCAGTGAAGTACCTTAGCATTCTCAATCTATCAACATAACGTTTTGTTTAGGTGTTATGGAAGACAAGATCCATTCACTTGGACATTTCTGCTTGAGAAAATGGAAGGATCATACTACGTTATTAAGATATTTAAAATAAAAGAAAAAAAAGAGTAACAACAACCTCAGTTCTTTATACCTTTCTTCCCTTAAAGGCAATGGATTTCAAGAAAGGGGGTTGGTACGCAGGAATGATAGCAGAACTAGCCAAAAACTTGACCTATGACCCCGAATAAAAACTTGGAGACAGAGGAATTTTATACATTTTCAGAGATGGAAACCTCTTTCTTGAATAGCTGAAATAAGACCAGCAGATTTTCCTTCTGCATGCCCAGCACTGCTTTCTTGGTGTTGTGGTGACCAATCCCCAAGAAAAAGACTATGCATAACACTGGTTTAGAGGATCTATCTGCTGACTGGGTGGCTCAAGGCATCTTAAAGCGATTAGCCTCTTCTTGGCTGTCAGTGGTATCCATAAGGTTTTGGCAAACACCAGAACAAAATTCAGAGAAGCACCCTTACAGGTGTCACTTTTAAGTAGCGAGCACTTCACAAGAAAAGAAGTACCCACAGCAAAACTGAAGTAGGACATTAAGCATGAATAACACAGTTTCTCTTATCATATTATGTATGATCTAGGTGCCAGAAAGGGCTGGAAAGCTTTGCTTTCTAATCTTCATTTAACTAGGTAACAGATAAAACTGGTGGTTCACTCTCTTTTGCGTATCTATGTTCTCTGTTTTTTGAAATACATCTATAAACTGCCTGCTCTTACTCACTCAGTGCCTTCATCAGCTAACAATTCATCTTAATTAAGGCCTGCACCTGACCTGCCACCTCCCAGAACTGGCTGCAGTGATATGTCTCAACTCTTTACTGCGACAATGTGCGTCTTCATTGCCTGAAATGTACTGCAAGCCTCAGCACAGTCACAACCCCAACAGCAGAAAGCAGGCACAAAAATCCTGACACGTTCCTTAAAATTTAGAGCAGCCAAGAGCAAAGTGATCGGTTTACAGTGTAGATTATTGTAACGTTGGTTTACCCTGAATACGTGCAGCTCATTTTAGTGTGGCTAGTCATTTAAAACTGACAGGGTCACCACAGCAACAAGATTTTAGTCACCCTTACAGTTGGAAAGGAAGTGCATGAGAAGTTGCAAGTGTCAATTCATCTGGCAAAATGGGCTGACCAAAGTGAGAAAAGTGTTCAAACATGCCACTTTGTTGCATACAAACAATTTGCAATGAAAATAAATAACTCCCCTACCACAACAGCAATTTAGCATTATGGCTTACGCACAGTGATAAGTTTACAAGAAGTTCTCAGATTACCTGAAAGACTGAAATTGATCTAGAAGCACCAGGAAAAAAGCCATAAAGCGCCCACGCTACCAGCTGTGCTGTGCAGGGCAATTCCAAACTCTCCTAGGGGACAAACCTTTGACCAAAAGGCTAATTGAGGCACCAAAGCCACACTGGCTGATTACCTGCTCCTTCACCCATCCATTTCAAGGAGGTGCCCTCATGTTGTACAAACCATATAGGATCTGTACCCTTAAGCAATCCAGAGTAAATTTACCATAGCTACCACAATGTTATCAGAAAAAAAATGGGCTGCTAAGGTTGATAAATCAGGCAATTATCTGCTTCCTTGACTCCTGCGTAAACTTTTCAACCTAGTAACATTACCTATGAGAAGATGATCTGTACGCTGCCAAAACCAACTGTTTAAATTAGTAAGAAATCCTTAATTACTATAAACAAGATTACAACAGGCTTATTTAAAAAAAAAAAAAAGGGTTCTAAACAGCAAAGCCACAGCTCCAGAACATAAAGCTCCCCAGCTATCACTATTTGAGGCCAATGTCTCCACGCCTACTTCTGCACAGCATGCAACCCTCAGCACACCTGAACACCCCAGCAAGACCACTGCTGTCTCTCCATCCATACCTTCCTGCATGGCTGAGGACACACACAGGGCATGAAGTTCCCAGTCTCCCCCACCTCCTCATACCAAGCCCAAACCACCTTCCCTCCCAAACCACCTGCCATAAAAACAGGAAGGAGTCATTAATGTTCAGAGGAAGGTAACTGGGCAGAAATACTACTGAGGCACTGCAGTTACTGACTTCATCATCAGGGCAGGCATGCCTTCGTGTCCCTGGTGGGAATCTAAAGAACAAGCAACCCTCAAAGGTGCAAGGAGAGCATGGGAAAACCGCAGAAGGCCACTGTCCTTGCCTAGAAGCAGTGAGCTGGTTTAGGCTCAAAAGGGAATATCAAATCTATGGTAAGGTAGTTGCACATGATCTCTGGTAAAATTTCCCTTTCCATACCTCTTCTCTCACTGGTAATAGAAAGAGATTTCCAGAAAATATCTGACTAATGACACAGAAGCTGAAACCAGAATGAAAATGATGTATCCTCCTCTTCCTCTACACACAGAAGTTATTAAGTACAGAGGACTATGCAACAGATCTGGTTTCCTGTATCTTTTCAAAGACATGGTCAAGTTTTGGAATTGAGAAGGGGAGAACTCCCACCAGGGTTTGTACAGGGACAGAATAATGTAGGTCCAGCATAGTTTCAATACTTCAGGAAAGCTCTTTAGAAGGTTTTAAAATCATTGGAAAAAACAGAGCAACATCCAGAACGTACCCAGTCATTTCAAGGAGCATGCTTTGCACTTTTTTTTTTTGCTTACCTCTGTTCCTCAGAAGGACAACTGCTATCCACATGCACGACTTCAACCACTGTTGCCTTGGTTTCCCCGAGAAACTGCTAAATGGATCTTTCCTACAGTACATCTAATTAGAATACAAGCTCTCTTTCAGACAAACTATTTTTTGTCGGGCCATATATGCCGAGGACAATAGAATGGCTCCCTGACTTGTACTCCTATGCACTATACAAACATAAGAAAAGAGAAGGAAACAGTATTTCCTTGTCTCTCACACACAAGGTAGTTTTTGACAGCACTTTCAGATGTCTAATCACTACTGTAGAGAACAGAAGTCTAGGAGACACTCATGTGAAAGAGTAATCAGAGTCCTACAGAAGAACATGCTACCTCTGGTCTGCTTTCTTCATGACTACCGGCTCTAGTATCTCAAGCAAGGCCAACAATGTGTGGAATAATACAAATGGCAGCATTAACTTTTCCTCTTCTCTCCAAAGGTTTAAAGGCATGTTGTGTCTTGTCTTGAACCGGTTCCCAGTAACTTTTCATTCTATTAACTTCTGCAACTGCCAATAGTCTTCAGGCAGTGACACTGATAAAGCAGTGGCATTACCAAAATGAAAAATAGATATTTCTCTACTTTCCTACATATAGGAAAAGGCTCACCAATCTTCTCTAGCTGGTCTAGAAAACTTACCATAAATATTGACTGGCAAAGGATGAAGAAAAGGAAGAATTATCACTGATAAAAGCAGTGATAACATCACAAGTGGTTTTGGAGAAAAAGGAGGAAAACTAGTCCTCATCAGTGTAGTAGTGCTACACAAGGATTAAAACCAGAAAACAGAGATGTCTGTGCAGCTCCCTCCCCAAAGGTGTGAAGAATCTCTGAAGATAACTTCTTGTTGAACTACAGGAAAAAAAGAAGAAACAAGAACTACAAAAAGCTGGACGTTTCTTGTCTGTAAACCGCCCCGCTGAGCCTCCAAACACCCTCACAAACATCAGATAACCCAAAAAGCTCTGTCGTTGGAGTCTAGATCTCTTGGACGCAAAAGCCATTCCAAGCACCACAGTTATAACTTACATGCTAGAAAAACAGCAAGAGAAAAATTCTTGCTTGCTAAAGGCAGGTTTTCATGTCCTGAGCACAAAGTTAACTCAGCCGGCTTCTAAGGAAGGAAGAAGAACATAGCCTCTCTCTATCTCTTTGTCGCTGCAGGATTCTGGCTGGCTGCTGGCTGCTCTTCATATAAAGGAAATATTGGAGTTCAAAAACCTGTAAAGAAGAGTTTGCATTTGCCTGCCTTGATGCTATGATGTACTGCTGTACATTCTGACTTGCACTTACTTTGCCTTTTTGGTCAGCTCAGTATATCTTTCTCTGCGTACAAGTAAGACATCTTAACTTCCCAACAGCCCCAGTGGCATTCTGGCAAATGCAATTCCTTCCACTCAGCTTGGAAGAATCACTACCTCTACATACTCAATAATGGCAAAGGAGGAATGCAGCATGAGCCTTTACAGCTCTCTGATTCTCCCTCATGTTTTCTAGCACAAAAACTGGGGACTGGCTCACCAACGGCAGTTGGAAACGGTTCTTAACTAGGAATAACTAGATCTGAGTAAGTTCCAGCCATGGCTCCATCTCTGACCATGGCTCCGTCTATTCACAGTCTATTCTAAGTTTCAGTGATGCTGAGATGTAAGACAGGACAGTATTATTTCCCCCTAGGAACATCCCCATGCAAAGAGAGTCCCCGTCTAAGAAGGCCAAGGCAACTCCCACCACATTTGCATCACCCTAGCAGCACAAGGGCGATCAGAAGAAGATTGCAAAGCTGGCCCATTGCTGATAATAAACACTAAGGTCTGGTTTTAAAAATTAAGTTAAATGGAACTCAGTGAAGTTATCTTAGATTATTCTAAATACTGAAGTTGGGAAGGTAGTGACAGCAAACACTGTGAACTGTCTTTCCCTTTTATTAAAATACAGAAAGAGAAAACCCCACAGTAACCACTCAAAACATTGATTCTTAGAAAAATACTGTTAAAATGCATGGAATTGTTGCTTTAGAACACATTATGAAGGTTGTTCAAGTGATCAGTAAAATAAAAGAAACAACAAAATCAATGAGAAATTCCTATGTTACTATAATATGTAAACTGCAATAAAGAAAACGAGGGAAGCCCCAGATCAGGCTGCTGCAATGTCTTTAACTACGCCTATTGTGTTTCCAACCTCCTGCAAGGGGTCCCAAAGCAAAGGGGGGAGCTCACAAACTGTATGTATGTCAATACTCAAGCATAGCAGGTGAGATCGGGCAGCATACCTGATCTAACAAAGATCTCCTTTGTTTTTAACTACTTTGTTTATTTTTGCTATATACCGCTTCGCTAGATCTATTTTTGGTAAATGATGTGCTCCTGATGTACCATTTTACTCTGGCCCATTACTCACCTGAGTGCTTTATGCACATTAGTTTTCTGACTGGTTCAGAAACAAAGGGTTTAGGTTTTACATACTGAAATTATTCCTTCCTATAAATGTCACAGCAATCTAGTTCCCTATAATTTATTTTTTTCCTCTCTCCCAAAGTCAGATTAAAACATGGCAAATTATATTCTCTGTTTCTCTAATTCCTCCCACATGAATGATATTATGGTAAAGTATCTCAGGGAAGCTTCAAGAAGTATTTATTTTGTCGTGCTGTTTGCTACCAAAGACAGCTGCTTTCTTTGACCCTGAGAGGATTGCTTGGGGTTAACAAGCAAAGCCAAATAAGAGAGGATTAGGAAGCTACTCATAGGGGTAGGCTAACACACAGAAGCAGTTCTTCCCATGTACAATATGCACTCCTCGCTCCTAGACACACTGCCTCAGCTTTCAACCTTAAGAAACGTCAGAGGTCACATAATTAATGCGCAAGCACTCAATAAAAAGTGGGCATTCCTCAAACTTGATTTTATTTAAAGAGATTTAGGATTCTGTGCCAAGCTCATGCTACAAGAAACTAATGCTATGGCTACTCACAGCACAGCCCATTTCTATATTCTGCCTAAAAATCCACCTAAAATTCAGATTCAGAGAAATGCTGGAAGAGAGGGGGAAGTTTCATGTCCACTTCCATTCCACCACTGGCTTTTCTGCTGAACAAACAAACAAGTGTGCCATGGCAATGGGATTTGATTTGATTTTTTCAAAGTGCACTTCTTGGCTGAAAAGTCTATGGGCTTTACCAACACTTTTTAGGCAGGCCAGTAAATGCCTTCAAAGACAACAACTCTGATTCTCATGAGAGTACGCCTATACTAAATAACACAGTGCTACGTAGTGATATTTGAGCCAGCTTGAGTCTACCCAGAAGTATTATAGCTGAATTAACCTGGGTAGACTGCTGTGATAACTGCCTCCCATACACAAGGTAGCTTATTTAGAGCTTGCTTTGTTATCTCAATGTGGCGTAGCACTCTGCAGGAAGACATATAAGCAATTATGGTGAAATCCATTTAGACCTTACGGGCAATGTAAGAGTACCTCAAGGTGGGCAGAAGAGCCCCCTTCAGAGTTATTCTCTGTGCATACAACTCCCTCTGGCCACACAGAATTGACAAAAGATTATGTCAGCCCTTCCTCTCCAGAACAAGGAGCAGGATGAGAGCCTGTGGGCAGCAGAAATGAGAGCAGCTCTAGGCTGTTGTGCTTACACTGGTGCCTGAGAAGGGCTCTTCATGGCCTCAGAGTGCTAGAAATACAAAGGTAGACAAGGGGAAACTCTGCTCCAAACACAGGTGAAACGAGTCCTCAGTCACTAGTAGCGAGGTCTAGATCTGACACAGTGGCCTATAAGGGGAGCAATTCTGCTTCAGGAAAGCAAGCCAACACAAGCAGCCACAACACCTGCTGCTACCTAAATCCAGTTGCCACCCTCTCTTTTCCTTACCTACTTTTGACTTCCTGATCATCTAGCTGTGGAAGATCTGATACTGTACTAATTTTTGAGAAAATAAATTGTTTGAGATGAATTATCATTGCTTACTTGTACTACTACACAAGTCAAAGTCTAGAAGTGGCTTGCAAAGAATTGCTGGTCATTAACAAACTCACACATGAGGATCACTCATTAAGGTGAATTCACCTTTGTTAAAACCATCAATTCTTTTAATGCATTTTTCTAAGAGTTACTTGCCATTTATTTTTATGAATTCACCAAAATTCCCACTTTTGCCCTGATACAGCATCTTACAACAAGGATCAAGATCCACGACACATCCAAAACATCCACTTAAAACAGGAAGCTCTAATTTTAAAGTAAGCCTTTACCAAGTTTTCTCCCTGACAGAAACTTTCAGGTAAAACTTCTGTCCTCCTAGTTTAAGACCATGCAGGGAAAAATTCTTTGTACCTGCTTAGAAAGCCCTGTGATAGAACAAAAAGACATTCAAGCAGCAAACCTCAGATGAGGGCCAGCAGAGTTATAAACCCTTCTTGAGGAAGGGAATCCCTAGAGGTAGGACCACGCAGAATTCAAAGGAATGATGACAAGAGCTTGCTTTGAGTTGTTTTGCAAATTTTATTTCCATCCTAGTAAGAGAGCATCCCAAACAGAAGAAATGAAACAGTGCAAATGTTTGGAACCTAATTTCACTTTCTGAAACTGCTGATTAAGCCATGCATTACAAGACCTCTCCCACCTGGTAACCCTTTCATTTTCAATGCAACTTATTCTAAGCAGCAGCTAAATCAGCAGGCTTGCATAACAACTTTTCCTTCTTGGTCTACCGTACTACCAACACCAGTCACCCCCCCCAGCTTCCATCCCTACCACCTAAGCACTGAAAAGAACAAGGGAAAGGACTGTTTATGCATTCCAGTTTTTCTCTCCTTACTGCATAGCTCTCAAAAAAACCCATAACTCTTCCATGATTCCAAATTAATTGAACTTGGACTCTGTGTGTGAATTCTTAACATTTAGTTTAACCTGCAAAATAGAACAGGTTAGTCTTAGGATTAAGCTTAACCTCAGCTTCTACTGTTCAGTGTAATTACACCACAAACACGAAATCCCTTGAAAGACTGCAGAAACTTTATGCAATAGAGCTAACTACTAAGCCAACAGGTTCAGACTGGGCATGTTTGGTGTCTAGGCCAAACAGAATACCAGCTTGTAAATGCTACTGAAGGTATGTGAGGAAAAGAGAAATTGTCTTTGGGAGCATAACAGTTCTGTAATTATGACCCTGAGTCATAATTGTAAAAAAGAAAAACTGAAAGACAAGCTCTTGTGTGAGCCTACGGGTACATGTTGCTGAATCGTACATCAAATTAGCCACAATATAGTGTATACGTGCAGAGCCACGCTACTATACCTTGCAGCATGCTTCCTTTGAGCTGAAGTCTAGTTCAAGCCTGAGTTTTATTATTTATTTTTTTTTTAAAAGGTAATAATACTTTGGCAAAAGGGTATCTACCTTCTTGAGATTTTTTTTTCCTTCAGCCTAATATCATCTATTATTCTTCATGCCCATATCAGCCCGTATCATTTATTGTTCTTCATAAAAACAATTTTAAAAAGTGAAATAAAAAGTCTTAGTTTGGGGGGCAAAAAAGAGAGGCACAGAATTCCCCCTCCCCCTTGAAAACTGACATCTATTACATGCTGCTAGCTACTTTGAACTTCAGGATTTCTGCATATTATTTTCATAAAACTCATGACACTTCGGCCTCCATACATCACGGTGGGTTTTGTATATGTAAACCTAAACTATACAAATCACGGTACCACGAACGACAAATTAGGCAACAAAAAATGGTATACGAGGAACCGGAACAAAACATTATTTAGAAGATATATTCTTCAGGTATGACTCTAGAGTAGTTTAACAGCTGTAACAGTAAAAGGATTCCAGGCATAAGCCAAATTAGCTCTCCCTAACCATCTGAACTAATGTCTATATTATGATTTCTTTGCAATGTGAAAGAAGAAAAGTCCTCTATATGGTGCTTCATGACAAATCACATGCCTAGTGAAGCTTCATGTTAGAAACCCTTTTAACTTCCAAAAAGTCCTCTTTTGTAGGTCATGCTCTCATTATCTTGCTCTGGGATCTGGTCTGATTAAATTATAGGAAATTACTAATACTTCACTTTGAACAGCCAGCTCCTCCTGGCTGTTCTTCTTCTTTTTTTTTTTTTTTTTCCCTAAACTAAATTCTTCCTATTCCTGCCTTGTTACATATGAAAAAGACAACAATCACTCTGTTACAAAGATGAAGTCATACTCTTTCTTCATCCATTTTAAGATTTAAAATGAAAAATGCATTCTGTCTACATGTTCTTACATTCCCCCTTCTACTGCTCTACCTGCAGGTTTTCCTGTTTGTGTTTTATAATCTTTTGCACTCCTGCCCTCTCTGAAATCTAATTCATAAAATCTTAAAAACTTCAGTAACTTAATGAGCACAACACTGACTCTAGGGTGGTCCAGTTTACACTGCAGTGTGATTTATTAATATTTTGTACTATCAGACAACACTAAGACATAGTCTACCACTGAATGACTTTAGACACTGACCACTGAATGACTTTATACAAGTGATGTAGTTGGTATAATGCAAAAAAAAAAAAAAAAGCGTGCAAATCTAAAGAGACGGGGACTTCAGACATCAGAAACAAGCCCCATAAAGGGAGAAGGTATTTCTGAAAAGTCCATGATGACTTTGCTGTAATGAGAGGGACAAAATCAGAACAGTGTTTTCAGATGGAGTAATGCTCCATCCACCAAAACACTGCTGTTCATTTGAGAGGTACATTACAGTACCACCAGAACAACTGTGATGATAGCAATGAAATTATTAACCTAATCATACTAAGAATAATAATTTTCCCTACATGGATCCTCTTGTCGACAATGAGCTATATCATGATCCTTGCAGTGGTGAGAGGTTAAAAACTGTAAATAGAAAATATGTTAAAAGCTTCCCCTTGTACATGCAATACCTGGTAGTAAGGTAATAAACACTATTAAAAGAGAGATTCCTGTTCCTGGTAAAAGCCTTTTGTCTCAGAGGAAACTCTCAAACGCCAGCGAAGGCTTTCCTGACATTGGGAAGTCATTTGAAAAACCCATCCAAAACAGCCTCTCTTGCTATCAGAAAGTATCACATAAAACAAGCTGCAGAAATAAAAAAGAAGGAAACTTTCAATCACTCTTAATTTATTTCACTATCAGTATTTTCTTTACACTCTGATGATATAATCCAGCAATAAAAACCAATAATAATAAAAACCTTCACAGAGTTTGCCTTTTTTTTTTTTTTTTTTAAAACTATATAGGAACAGCTTAAAACTTCAACACAGCATCTGGAATATCTAATACTATGTCTGACCATGAAAACAAGAAGAGTTATGCCCCCTCACTATCACAAATCTAGCTTTTGGTATCAAAACTAACACCATATCAATGCACTATCTCCATCTTCAACAAAAGATACCAAACAGAAGTAGGAGTTTGTCCTAAATGGAACATGTTCTTCAGAAAGTAATAGTACAAAATTTTGCATGTAGCTTCTAATTCTGTCTGATGTAACAAATGCAAGCTTTGTATACATGGTATTGTGGCATTCATTCACAAACTACACTGCATACAAGCCTTTGAGACTGAATCAAACCCCAAAGAGTATTGATTGCTACACTTAAGACAATATAGTGGTCTAGCTCCTAAACATCTACTTGCGTGTCTCACAACTTCCCAAAAGTTTTACTTTTCAGGCTGATCTCTCCCAAGTCACATTTGTGAAGTTCAGAAGTGTCTGAGTTAGGTGCATCCAAAAGTAATCATAAGACACATGTGCACTGGGTAAATTTTTAACTTATGAACCTAACTCTTTCATTGTAAACTGAGGCTACCTCCCTTAGTATTTTATTTTGGTATGAATGAGCCATTGTCTATCCAGGAATTCCTAAAGTCCTGTCCTCATTCACTTATATCTTAGAAAGGATTCACTTTCTCTTGGATTTTGCGGTGTGAGTGAAGAGACTCCACTGGCATCTATGACTAAACAGCTTCCAAAAGCTGCACTTCCTTGCAGGTGGAAACTCCATTTACAGTACGTGTTAACATGGGAGTTTCATATGGCCCACCCACCCGACTGAACTCTGAGGTTCACCTTGCTTTGAGCAGGAGGCTGGACCAGATGACCTCCAAAGGACCCTTCCAAACTCAATTATGCTGTAAACAACTCCAATGACTGAGGGCTCAACCTTAACTCTGCCCTTTTAAGCAAATACCACCAAAGCTTAGTATTATTGCATCTAATAAAATCAAAGCTTTTTTTTTTTCCTTCAACCACTTAAGTGTAAGTATCTTGCAACTCACTTGAAACCAAGTTAATTGTTGCAACAGCCTAATACATCTCTAGCAAACTCTTTTACAGAAGATTTCTCCACCAGAGCATGTGTTTTGGCAGTGCCATCTTCTTTTGTGAAATTACCTCTAAATTTACAGAGCAGTTGTCCTGTGAAGTCTGTGTACAGAAATATAAAATCAGCATCCCATTCAGCAGCAGCTGTATGCTGTCACTTCAAGCAGCATGACTGTGTTCTTCAGGTGCATTTCAGGGTACGTAATTTATAGGAAACTAAATAAGGCCTAGAGATCCTAAAAACACAGCTTCCTACCTTAGCTACAGCAGAACCCACAGGACTTACCATACTAAGCAACATTTGCGCATTTACATTTTAACATTGCTAAATCATTCAGTGTAACAATGTCTTATTATTTATTTCCCAACAATTGTAATAGAATCCAAATTATCAGAGTGGTTCAGTAAGGTGCCACGTGACGAAACTAGCCCCACGGTCATTTAGGTGCCCTGGTGAGCGTTCACGCACTAGCAACAACCTGTAACATAACTTAGGACTGAATCACAGTGTTACATCCACACTGGGGCAGAGTTAAGGTTGCACAGAATATTAGCCACCTCCTTTCTAGATGCGCACAGTGCGCTTCACGTTCTTTTGCTATTGTTAACACTTAGAAATGAAAAACATACACACTCTAAGAAATGCATTGCTAAAAACAGCAGGAACTGTAGAATAAAAATGTATTTTACCCTAAGTACCCATTAAAGCAACGTGTTGCTAAAAAAAAAAGTAAAATCACTATTTATAGCATTTGCGCCCTGAACTGAATGCAATGGATTCCAAGGCATTTTCTGAATCTGCGGGACTGCAGACCATAATAGTATTCTTACAATTTTTCCTGAATTATCCAACATATTATTATTATTTTGGGGGGGGGGGGGGGGGGAGAANNNTCGTTGTGCAGGAGGGTGGTCGGGGCGGGGGGGGGGGGTCAAATGATAGCCTTTAATCCAATGCAATCTGGTTGCAAAAGAAATTAAAATAAATAAAACCCATTTTAGAAGTAGCATTAGCGTGGGACATATAGTGTGCGTGCTTCACACTTCAGGGGAAAAAAAAAAGCTCCCATGAATTCAACTAAAAAATTAATCCGACAGAACTGCAAATTAGGCCGTGCATTTAAAAATAAAAAAAAAGCCACCCAACTCGATTTGCACAAT
>VXAA01000524.1:15048-74454 GCA_013399115.1 Anseranas semipalmata
AAACCCGCCTGGACGCGTTCCCATGTGACCTGATCTAGGTGTTCCTGCTCTGGCAGGGGGATTGGACTAGATGATCTTTCAAGGTCCCTTCCAATCCCTAACATTCTGTGATTCTGTGTGATTCTGTTTACCAATCCCTCTTGGATATTTTTGAACGTGTGTTGGTGCAGTCATATTTTTTCTTCTTTGATGGTGTCAGCAATAGTAGCCATAATTCCGGAATATGCCCTGGTCTCTGGAGTAACTGCTGAGTTCTCTGCTGGTTTTTAGTAGCTGTAAAGATGATCAGTAGTGCAGAATAGAGGTACAGGTTGAGGACCAGTACTACTGCACTGAAACATGCTACTGAGCATCTGCACACTGGCTTAATCAGAGCCGTGCCATGTGGACGTAACCAGATGTTGCTTCTGCTGAGGCAGGCTCCTTCCCTTCTAGGTGCCAAAAGTAATCAGAGAATTTGGCTCGTTAGAGGTAATTAAGGGAAACACTGAGTACTAATTGGGTTCTCATGTCCTAGAGTAAAAGTTGCTTAACTTCTCCCCTGCCCCCCAGCCCTTGGGTAAAACCTTTCCAGGGATCTGTTCCTTTGAATGTAAACAGATGGGTAAATGTGATGGCCCTTAGGCAGTCTTCTCCCTTCCTGCTGAGCAGTCCCGGGCGATCTTCTCTAGAATTGCACTCTTATGGCTTTCTACCAAGTGTCCTGCTATTCAGAGAAATGAGTCCACGGAAGGAGTGGTGCTAATTTGCATAGCAGTGTAGAAAACGAATTTGTTGTTCTGGTTACCATTTGCCTGATGGTTAAACAGAGGCATAGATACTACTAATGACTCGCAAGGCTGAGAAGTCAATTAAACTCCATACACCTGAGCCATAGATCCCTTTTCATCAAGATTTCCTTCAAGGCTAGTATGACTTCCTACAGATAATAAATTAGCAACTGAGAATGGAATATCAATGCCAATCCCATTCTTTAAACTCTTAATAAAATCTCTCAGGATATTTCAGAGGAAAATCTGCTACAGTAGATCCTCCTTAGAAATTGGCTCTAAAGTAATCCCTTGCCTGACTCATTTAGACTTATGTAAAATATTCTTCTGGAAAGTTCTTGGTGATGTGATATGTCAGGATTCCAGTCATCTGTCATGGGAAAGAACAGAAGTACAGTGCATAGACACATGATTTCTGCAGTCAAACAACACTCGTATTCAACACATAACCACTCAGCAGGAAGGGTTTAAAGCTTTTACAAATCTAGAATAGCTTTTCAAGTTCCACTGCTTAAGTCTTATAAAAGCTCTATTTTAGCGGACTGGGTTTTTAAAGCAATTCTGCTTAATTGATATTAACAGTGTCTTTCATCTCTTGTAGCTGTTGTAATTTGAAAACTACTTTGAGTTTAAAAACTCTTTGCTTCATGAAATTGTTCTGCAAATTCTTCATGGCATTGGT
Source organism: Anseranas semipalmata (assembly GCA_013399115.1). NCBI lineage: Eukaryota > Metazoa > Chordata > Aves > Anseriformes > Anseranatidae > Anseranas > Anseranas semipalmata. Next base: position 16,501 of record VXAA01000524.1, read on the forward strand.
TATAATAATGAGAAGGGATGTTTTTGTAGGATGAATCTGCATGAACAATGAAATCCAACTTTGTTATGAAAGATGAGCCTAATGCTTCTTCCAAAATGTTATACCTTCTAGCATCCTAAGTAGGTAAGGCTATACTTCAAACTACGGGGAAATGGTATTTAAAATTCATGCTTTGTCTTTCCTGAGTACTGCTTCTACAGCTGGCTGAAAGAAGGATTCTTCATTCTTCATGAAGTTGAAAGAATTCTTAATATAACAAATGTTCTCTTTTACTTTAAAAAAAAAAAAGTAAAGCTCACCATGAATTGCAAGCCACAAACAGGGAGCCCAGCTTCACCAAAGCTTGGGATTACTTGCCGTTATATCCCATAACAGGGTCTGATGGAGAACCTTCTCCTCAATACAGATCTGTGTGATAGAATATAAAATACCTGAAAACCTTCAGGCGCTCAGTCTAAAAGCCCAGACAGCCTCTTTGATTCCCAGACTCTGTTGCAAAGGCTAACTGTTTCCTGGCCATAGTAGTGTGATATGTTGCAGTTCTGACTTTGTGGTGTTGATGAACTGCTGTTAAATCTACTTTTAATGGAGAAAGATGACTCTGTCTGACACATATTTAAATTGTGGATGGCTGTTCTCTGATCACATCCAGCTTTACCTCACGTTCACACAGAGCCCAATCTCAAGTAGCGTTTCCTCTAACTTCAGAGGATGCTTCAGCAGGTGTACCTGCTTCCAGGGTGGATGTGCCCTTGCCATGTACCTCAGAGCTTGATTTACAGCTCCTATGGAGTTGAGGGTCTTATCAGAACTTGGTGCAGCTCACAGAAAACAGGTAACAGTGCTTACAAGTGAAGTTGCAACTTAAGCACAGGCTGTTCTTGAGCAGTGTGGATACCAGCAGCGTGAACCACAGCCTGGACGCATAACACATTAGCCCTAGTCACTAGACCATGTCCCAGAAAGAGCGTGATGATAGCTGTTGGCACGTTTGAAAATGGAATAATGTAGAAAATAATGTATTCTAGAACAAAGTATGGCTGTAGTAGCACCTGAGTGATTGAAAGCAGTGGGTGGCGGGGTATTCCAGTGAGCACATGGTGGCTTTCTAGCTGGGAAGGGGAAGGCTGGCTTGTTTGCTGCAAATGTTCTGCCTGCGGTTCCTTGCCAGAGCACTGTTAATAAGGGAGGGATGAAGCCTTAAAATAGAGAAATGGATTCCCTTTATATAACACCATAAATGTGTGGTGGGTAGTGCTATTGTTGGAGTACTGCATTAGCTAAATGTTCTGCTCTAAAACTAACTGCTAAATACAACTAAAACAAGTGTATCCTATGTGCTTCTACCTAAACAAGTACAAAACTTGTAGAGTTACTATTTGAGAAACCTGTAGTATGTTAAAATCTAAACTGAGTGTGACTGGATGGGTAGGAATATGTAGTTCTCATGTCTCAGGTACGTGTGATATATGCATACACATACACTCTGGGGAATGGGAAAAAGTCTAATTTAATTTCAAATTCCTTATTAAATATTTTCATGTAATTCAATTAGGATGCTGTTGGCAGCAGTTTACAGAACACTTGTCAAAGTAAAGAGCAACTTGGCATATTTTGTTTTCAGAACTTCAAGTGCCAAATTATTTAAATCCAATCAGATCCTAAAACTGGCACTGGAATTAAATCTGTACCTTTTTTCTTTTGAATAAAAGTTTACCTGTGTAGGAGCTAACTTCACGGGTTTCATGCAGGTGTGAGCGTGACTGGAATGAGTATATCCCTATACAGGTTTGTTCTGAGCCAGAAATTCAGTGTGTATGCAGTTTATTTAATGAAGTGGTAAACAAAGTACATAAACCTGAATACACTGAAAGGCAACAAAAGCTGCGAGTTGTCTAGGTATAATTATGTGTGGGATTTGATCTCTTACTCCCCCCAGCCTTGATGGCAAGTTTATCCACTTACTGCTCTTCATAAGAATTTAGGCAAACTAAATTTAGCCATTGCATCAATGCATATATCTGTTCAAAACCAGACTATTCAATCATGAACCAAGAGACTTAAGAGTCAATTACAAAAAGCAATTGAAAATGCAGGTGTATAAAATGTAACTATTTAACTTGTTATATAGGAAAAAAGCTTGTTTAATGAACCAGCTCAAGTTTATATCTTGAAGTTTTGTATTTGATATTTATATTTGTTATTTGAATGTTGAGATTCTATCACAATTCATTAAAGTTTACTGGCAGTGCCATAGGATCACTCACTTCTACAATACATTACTGGTACTTAATGCGTATGGTTTAACTATGAGCTGTTTCATACAGTGTACAGTACTTCCTACACACGATCTTGCTTATGAGTAGGGTTCCAAACTCCAGTGTTCTGTGAAATGAATGCATTTTTACTGACTCCACTGATCAGTGTATCTGTTTCAGGTTTATTTTTCAGAAGGAATAAAATACAGTGATCTGTGGTTTAATGTAATGCTGTGATTCAGGTATAAGTTCCAAAGCAATAAATACAGTAGGTTCTTGGTGAAGAGGCCATGGTTTTCTCATTTTTGTGGAAAATCAGTGCCTTATATTTAATAACCATAGCTTCCTTTGATCTGAATACATCTTAATTAGAAGTGATTATCTGGTGTTTTGAAGACTAAAGAGCATATACTAGTTCAGGCATAGTAACTAATTGATTTTCCTCTGAGATATTAAGAAAAAAAACACACACACAAAACAATACAGAATAGCTTCTTCCTTTAATCGGGGTCACATTTTAACTGTGTTCCTTGGTCCATTAATGCACCTTGAATTCTAGAGTATCAATTACCTGATAGAGCGATGCACCATGCTTTGCTTAGCAGAAGTAATTCTGAAATGTTTTATAATGTTCTTGAATATCTCTGTACATGCTTTTATCAAAAATATGATGCAGCTGAAATCACAGTTCAAAGGAAAAAGTGCAAGAGTAACACTGATGGAAGAGTAACTGTTCAGCTTGTCTTTATTCTCCTTTATCCAATCTTAACAAAGAGGTGCCAGTGGAGTTGAAGGCGATGCAAGTTGCTCTTTGTCAATACAGTGTTTGATCAGAACCTGTAGAATACTGATTTTTCCCTACTGACAGTTTGTTTCAATTTTGCATGGAATCAAACTTCTTTGCTAATCACAGAAAAATTGATTCGTTAAAATTTCTCTCTCCTTGCCGAATAGGAGACTGCATTATAAATGCTTCCTGAATTTGAGCATAACTTATTTATAAAAAGTGTCACAATTGTAAAAATGAGCAAAGTTGAAAGCCGTAGCCCCAAGAAGGTACCTCAGAGGTGTGTGCTTCTATACTTCCCACCCTCTGCATTCTGCATGCCAGCCAGTATAGAAACCAAGTCTAGGGATAAACATCTAGCCATGTAACCTTGATGTGTGCTGTGGAAATGAAGACAGAAGCACGTGGGGGGGAAAGAAGTCAAAGGCTTTTCAGCAGCATTTTCCATGTGTATATGTAAGTTTTTTGTATTGAGAAGAATACACTGGGAAAAATTGTGTTGGTAACAGTGGTCAGATGGGTGTGGGGAGATACTGTTTGCTTTGCAAATCGGTTCTCTACTGATAGTAGGGATTGGGCAAGTCTTGTGGTTTGTTCTCCCTTTTTATGAAATGGAAAAAAAAAACTGGGGTGGTGTTTTAGGAACATGTTGAGATGTACTGGTAGAAAAAAAGCACATCAGAGGTACATTAACAGTTCTATTGCATTTTGTAGTACAATAAGTAGCTAGCCAGTAGGCTGTAGAGGAAACAAGATGTTCTGAAACATGGAAAAATGTAGAAAATAGACTCCTTTCTTTCAGCAAGGCAAACCATTATTCTGGTGAGATTTTTTCGCCTGGGTCCCTGTCATTGAACTCATTTGGCTATACTGAATCCCTGCTTTTTGTAAAGAACAAAAAGGAAGAATCTCAACCTTATATACTAGTAGAGCTGAAAAAGTAAAAAAAATAAAAATAAAAAAATAAAAAATAATAAAAAAATCAATCGGGTATGAAATACTTTGCCTTCTGTTCATAGGCAAACCACTGCGCTAGGGAGGTTTGTCTTACTTTAAGTAGGATTGGCAAGGGAGGTTCCACATTCTTAAATTAAGCCCTGTGCAGTTTTGGTAATACTTTCAGGGGTGAAGTGATGTGTTGACTTATGAATGCAGCCTTTAAAAATACTCTAGCAAATGTTGGTGGTAGTAGTAGTAACTCCTTTTGGGCGGGGGGAGTGGACTGAAATGAGCAATCCTGTTGCAGAGAAAGACAAGCAGTTGTGCAGAAGCCTGTGTCCTGTCTGGTTCTGTGCAGAACTGCATGGGATGGACCTCTCCCTCAGGCAACATCTTCATGATTTTTTTACATGGTTACGTGAAGAGATTGAGTGAGAGCTATGGTATGTGTAGTTCACAGGAACAGAAGAGAAAACCTTGCAAGAGAAGAGTAGGAGTGGATTTTATGCAAGTGACCAAAAAAGCTGGGAAAAGGTTTTGGAAAAAATCCAAGGTGTATATGTAAGATGTGGCATATAGCATCATGGATTGCTCTCTTATACACAAAGAATACAGAAACTTCTAGTGTCCTGGATCAGACCACTCAAGGGGAAAAAAAAAAGGGAAGAAATTGTGCACATGCTACTACAGCAATGGATGTTAGCCTAAATTGTCCCAGTGTTTGACAGGGGAGTATGGAGTTGTAATTAAATTATATACAAAATCTGAAGAATGTAAACCACCTTAGTTCAAAGATGTCTGTAAATGAATATTTTATTTGCAAAACCACATCTCCTGCTGTCAAGTTCCACAGCAGATTATGATACAAATCCTACTTAAATGGTTATGTAACTAATTAGTAGTAGGTGTTATCAACTCACTGTAGCCTTCAAAGTGTTTAGCATTCTAGAAACACATTGTATGGGGAGAAGGTTGCATGGTAAAGGATATGGATTAGAATTTTGGTCACTTTCCTCTGCATGTCATCTTATAACTTTGAAGCATGAAATCTCTGTACTAATACTCTGTATTGTCTAACTATAGCCACATAAATTCAAAAATGTTGAATACAAAAGAAAGCCTACATAGTGTGGAAGATTGGGTCCCCATTGCTTCACGAGATGGTTCTTCCTGGAAGAAACCAATATAAGCCAATATACTTTTTTTGGTAGCAACTTTCCAGTGGCATTAAAGAAATACAACTCTTGCAAAGTGAAAATACTGTATGGATAATGGTAAATTAAGTTTCTTTATTTTAGAAATAAACAATGTAGGTTACTTATAGTTGGCTTTTTGAGGAGTAACTGGCGTTTTTGAGATCATAAAGGGGTGGTATTTTGTGAATGCTGCTTCAGTAATTGACATTTATCTTAATTTGTTTGGAAGTAATTTGCTTAGAGGGTAAAGCTTTTTAAGGGTTGTTTACTGTTATATCCTCTTGTAGAGATTTGTGGAGTAAATATTAAAATGTCAGCCTGCTGTAAGTGAGGCTTTTAAGCCCATTCCTTAAAGAAAGATTTGAGACTCTTGTATTGTGTCAGATGGTTTACCTGTATTTATTAAAGCTTAAGTGTGTTTTGGGGCATGTGCTGGAGCTTTTGACTCTTTCTATGCTATAGCATTTGAATACATTCCAACTGAACATAGGACTTGAACGACTAGTCAATAATTTAAGTGTTGAAATGAGGTATCAAACCATATCAAGCTACCTTAAAATAAAAATGAACAAAAAATCAGCCCCCTCCCCCTCCCCNAAACCAAATAAAACCCCCCTAAAAAAAAAAAAAAAAAAAAAACCCCCCCCCCCCCCCCCCCCCCCCCCAAACAAACAAAAATCCAACTTTTATTCCAAATTGTTGGAAATGATCTTTAGCTTCACATGAACTTGCCCATTCTCTGATACTTCAGGTTAAATTCTGTTTCTACACCCATGAGGATGAGGATGCAGCAGGACTCCATGTTGGTAAGGAAAGGAGAGTTGCTCAGTCTTATAGTAAGATCTGATTTTTTTGTTGTTGCTTGTTTTAACTAGCTCTTCATTCACATCATTTTGTATCATAAATCAAAACCCAGTGAGCTAGTTGTACTAAACTCATGTAGTTTTGGTAGTCCTAGAGTGCAATTCAGATTGTAACTGATGGCCAGATATGGTCTCTGTCTGGAGGTGGAGTAGGCCTAAGGAGTATTCGTGTAGGAAGGGGGAGGAGAAATTCCCAGCTTTGGGTTTGCTTTATAGTTTTGTTTTTAGCTGTGATCCACTCATCTGCATCGCCTTACAAGATGTGTGCTGTAGTATAGCAGTATAAGCAGTTCAACTTTAATAGCTCTCACTGGAAGAGGTTAAGAAGAAAAGCTATGGAAAAATCTATTTGTCTTCAGAAAGATTTCTTTTAAGTGCTTTTCCATAACAAGTTGTTTAAATATTTAATGCAATGTAAACAGATTCTTTTACAAGGAATACCTTCATTAAATATCTATTCAAAGGAGATGCATACATTTTATAACATGATGGCAGGACTGGAAGGTGCTTATCTGAGGAACAGGAGATGCATTGTATAAAGTGATCAGCAAATAGATATGCAAGTTTCTAGCTTGCAAATTCCTTCTGAAGCACTAATGGGATTGTAGACCTCATAAGCTTTGTAGCTGAGTATTTTAAAATCTTCAAACTAAATGGAGCACACATTGTAAGTTAGCATATGTACACAAGAATATATTTTCATCGTGACTCTCAATCTTACATACATATGCACGCAGTTGAATCTCTCATGAGGAATGTAATTTACAACCTAGTGAAATTCTCTAAGCTGTAAATTTTGGTAAGTGGCTGCTTTTTCAAGGTTCATGTCCTATATGTCTTGCTCTCTGTAAACCTGCTTTTTCAAATGTTCCTTTCCCTGAACAACCTCTCTGACTTGTAGGCGGCAACAAGGCATCCCTTTCAGTTCCTCATCTGTCTCCAAGTTCTTCTCACAAGTCCTTGTCCATAAACTGCTTGCTTCCCCTGTGCTTTAACACTACCTATAGCGCGCTTCTGTATGTGGTAGCTTGTTCCCATGCTGCTTGCCCTGAGTGATGGTGCTTTTTCTCAGACTTGCATTTGATTGCTAGATTACACATTTCTGGTTTGAGATGCATGGTCACACGAATTCATGAGACTCTCCTGATTCCTGATCACAACTACAGGGTTATATCCCTGCTTCCAGGTTCTTTGCATGGCCAGTACTGAATCTGGGAGGTAGGGTGAACAGGAGGAGAGTTGAAAATAGTGCTAAAGGGAAATACTGAACTGTGGAAGCCCCAAAGGCTGCTTCTGTCCTAAGGTTCTGTCAGATCTTCCAATTAGTTTGGGAATGGCCCTTCCTGGTCTTAAAAATATGGGATGTGTTCCCCACTAGACTGATTCCAGTTTCTGTCCCTTCAGTGACTGTTGTAAGGATCAAAATGCCATGTGATGTGTTGCAGTTGTCTTTTTCTTGCAGAAAATACTTTATTGCTCTAGTCTGTTACTCCCTTTGAATCACTTGCAACTGAGAGCAAAATCCAGGTGGAACAGAAAGCTGTGACACTGTATGGGCAGCTGCATCTTATGATAGCTCAGTTATGGGATTTCTACTGTCAAAGCTGTTTTGTACCCCCTCCCTTCCAATTACCAATTGCTGCATCTCTGGAGTCCAATTTCAGCTATGGAGAAAATGATTGAGAAGGGTGAAATAAAGTTCTTTACTGGAGTTAATACTCTTATATCTGTTAACTGTATAACTGGTCTGTCTTTTTTTAATGAAGGAGAATGTCTTGAAGAATTGAATAGTAAGTCTGCGCAGTCATTCAGCAATCAACAGCCCTGTGACACCAGAGGCTGGAATAGGCATTGTAAGCTTTTTGCTTGCTTTCTACCCATCCCCACCCCTTGCCCATCTACACTGCCTTTAATGAAATGTACCCTCCTTAGTTCTGTGCTGTTCTCTGTAAGCTTGATTTCACACCTATTTATGACCCTTCCCCCCCTTGCATCCCCTGCAATAAGTAGTAGTATAGTGTTCACTTCTGTAAAACACAAATGGGATTGATGTCAAATAAAATCCTGATAATGGGAAGGAGCCTTTAAAATAGTATTTTCTTTAATTTCTGTGCTCAAAAGATCTGTTAGTTCTTGGAACATCTTAGAATAACAATTTGGTTCTTTTTAAACCAGAAGAACTGAGAACTCAATTTTCAGTATCTTCAGCATTTTCAGTACCACCTCTTAATGTTTGTTCGTTTTCTCAGGAATACATAGATAATGCCTAATGTATGATTCATTTTAAGCAGGAAATTCACAATACAGTGAGTACCCTACTAAGGTATTGCCAAATGAATATTGAGTTGACTGATCCTGACAGGTGGGGCTGCTGGTAAGTAAGCTTCCTAACTGTATTTCTTTAGCTTTGTTTCATTGTTTTGTAAAAGTTACATAATTTTAATAAAATTGTGAACAAATCCACTCATTTAAGAGCTTGAAAATCTATGGAATCAAGCCATGGTAGCTTGAGACCTGGAGGATGTGTGTGAGTTGTGGGGGGCTGAGAAGGGTGGGAGGAGATCATTGCATCACTGTTCCTATTGAGGTAGCTTTACTTAATTTAGACTTTTTTTTTGAGGAATGTTCATATGTAATTACTAATCACTGGGAATGATGTTAAATAGACTGCCCCCAAGTCTGTGCCACTGACAATGAGGATCATTATCAAGATGATACATCAGTGATGAATATGATGATGTTGGCAGTACACATTGTCCTTGCAGAATGAAAGATTTGGTTTCTCCTGTACGCTTTGCCTGATGTCAAAAGCACCTCTGTTGCTTTAAAAACTGAATATTTTTTTTCTCTTGTGGAATAATCTGCTTAATTCTGGCTGTGGTTGCTAGTTAGCACTGAACACAATCACTACTCTTTAGTGGTCAGAAAAGAGTGGGGCTTAAAAGGAACCACAAAAACAAAACAAAAAACTCCAGATTTTATAAATATTTAAATACCTCTCTTTAGCATAATATTTAGGATGTAGTATACCGTGTAGATCTGTGATACTCTTCTCAGCTAGATCAAGAGGTACTTTGTAATTGCCATGTGGTTACTATTCTTGAGAAAGAGGAAGTAAGCCCTGACTGCTTGACAGCTGTCGGTCTGTGAAAGAAAGTGTGAAAACCTCTAGTCAATAATTATCCATCATTAACTACCACCCCTCAAGTGGGGTTTTCATATCATGGTATTATGTGTCTGAAACACTTGTAGTTATTCAGCTCTGTTCATTGCCATCATATCATCTTGCTGAGGCCTGGGGAACCAAGTTTAGGTTTTTACTCAATGGTCACTTAATGAAATCTGCCTGAGAACTGCCAGCCAGGACAGTCAGGCTCAGCCTTGTGTTAAATTTCATAATCAGTGTCTCTCTTAGTTCAGTGTAGTTAGAGGGCAACTGTCCAGTTAACAGCAAAACCCCAACTCTGATGTCTCTTGTAGAAGGTAGACATGCCTTCTTGCTTCTCTTCAGAGAGCATCTCCCACCCATGGGGGCTCAGGACCCTGCTCAGACAAGCTGGCTGATTCCTGGCACCTGTGCCTGGCTTCCTGCTGGAGCAGGACTATTGTATCCTCCAGATCCTGAATAAGATCTGCTTGCATCATTAGGTGCTGGTATTTTATGTTTCTGTTGGATGATATTAATATTTATGAAGCACTTTCTATTCAGAAGTTAGGCGACACAGAACACCTTTGGGAGCTACTGTTCTATTACTACCTTACCTTGTAGATGAGAAAGTAAATTGACTTGCCAAAGGCCACACGCAGTCTCTGAGGGAACCGGAAATATAACATGGATCCATCAAAGGATCCTTTTACCTGCACGGTAATACCTTTGCTTTAGACATAATAGCAGGAATATTTGAAACATAATATTGGTAAGAACTAGAACCATTAAAACGTAATGCAAATATAAATCATTTTCCTGGTGCAATTATCACATGGAAGCAACTTCAAGAAAGCGTTGTGAAAACAGTTTTTCTATTAGTAAATTAATGCCTTGACCATGCTATCTATCTGCCAACTGAATTTTGCTTAATGTTGAATGAGCTGGAGGCAGAGATAGTAGGTCCTGTGCCAGTTGTGAAGCCAGCTTAGTTCTGTAACAGTGTTTTTCATTTTGTTTCAGTGGTTTTGTCCAAAATAGTCCGCTTGTGGCACTGGACCTTCAAAATGAGATGATTGAGTATGATCCCACCTACAAGAGAAGGAACTGATATGTAGTATTTGCGTTGCTAGGCTTTGACAGGGTCACATAAAAGAAGAAAGTCTGATCAGCAGAGAGAAAGTATTCCTTGTATATATTTTTCAGTCAGGAATGAGGATATCCCCCCACACAATGAAATGAAAGGATAATTCTTTTGAAAGTAAACGTTTTCATCCTTAAAAGTACATGTTTTTGACCTGTTGGGTCAGTGGTCATTTGCAACTCTGAAGTAGGTGTTATAGGCAGGAACATTTTTTTTACAGAGGGACTGCACCTGAAATGTGAACTGTTGAGGACAAAGTATCAAAGACCACCCCTTGCTGTTTTGTAAAATGGCCTCTTTCTCATACTACTGCAGCAGACATGGGACATCAGCAGTATAAAAATGAGCCACTATGAGAAATATTACATCTATAATGATATATTATTGATATGTCTTCCCACTAAGTACTCTGTAATCATATTATGTTAGGAACGCATAGCTTTGCTGCGGTGTTTTATAGTGCCTAATGTGCACCACATAGTTATGTTGGCAAGCATGAAGGTAGAAGGCTTCTTACAGTACAGTACTTCCATAGGCTTGCATCAATACAGCCTTGCCTTTGTCATTAAAACAGGATCTACAGCCTGCATTAAATGTTAAGTGCTGTAGATCAAGAATCATTTGTTAGCCACATTGCTTTTTATGCAGCTTGCTTTTCAGCTTTCCCAGTGTTCTTCCTGTTGCTATTAATGGCCTTTGTAAAAGCTGTGGATTAAATCTTTACCAAGAATTTGAGTAGCTGGCAAAACATGTAATGTCATGGTAGTTCTTTTGAATTTACCTTTTCTCTTGATTATCTTGCAAAGACTTCTGCCATTTTGTACACTACTTCAAAATACTTTGATGTGGCTTGTGCTGCTATATCAAGATACAGGAATAAACAGCTTGGCGCAAGTGAGCTTGCTTGAGCAGAATGGCACAATTGCCATTGTGTGGGTCTTAGAATGGGTTGCTTGTAGGTATCTCAACTCTTGGGTGTTGCAGATTGTTCCAGTGAACATTTTAGGGTAGCTGGTTTTCCCTTGCTGGTCACAGCAGTAGCAAGTTGTGAATTGCTTTGTTTGGCATGTGACGAGGTATGGCTTTGCTGCCCCTTGGGTCCAGAGCCCTGCTCGCTAGCATTCTCACCCCAAGTGTACTGAAATATCACAGCTGATTTTTCAATGGCCATCAAAACACAATTGCTGTTGGCATGGACCCTTAGAAGGCAGTATATAATGTAAGGAAAGGCAGTAGGTTGCCAATTTGCTAAATGTCAGGCAGTTTGAAACCCCTTTCTTTGGGTATAGGAAATCCAAATTGCAAGACCTGTGACATATTAATACAGCAAAACGGAGATTGATAGATTGATGTTGGCATGCCTCTCAGCCACCAGCTGCCTCATAATGACTCTCCCAGCTGTGATAGGAGTAGGAATGATTTCTAGACTTTGACTTTAATTTTAGAGTGCTTATTTATGTTTTGGTAATATTTTATTTAATAGCTTGTTGAATTATTCTTAGCATTCCTGAAGACTTAAAATTTTTTTTTGACCAAAGACAAGCCAGGTGATGGGTCTGAGATAGATACCTCAAAGAATTGACCACTGGTCAACGACGGCAGATGCCGGATTGGGTGGAAGCATAGAAGACTCTAGACAGTTCCCTTTTTCTTTTAACCCTGTTGAAGTCCTGCTGTGGACCAGTGCTGGAGACTGAATCATGGATGATAAGCAACCAAGAAAGATGGGTAGAGCTGGGGAAAGAGTTGGTGTTGCTCATGTTGCTTCCAGGGAAGGGAGAGGTGCTTCTCTTAGCTGCTGTTTCACAGTCCCCAACTCCCTGGCAGCAGCCACCAGGAGCAAGCCTGACTTTCGTGTATTCCAGTGTCCTGGGAAGAATGGCAGAGCTAAGGGGGTATATGTGTGTTTGATGGGGGCAAACGTTTTGTTGTCAGTGGTTGTAGCTTGTAACACCTGGCAGTGTAGCGTTTTCTGCTTCTTGGCTTTAGGCTTTCCCAGGTGAAGAAATGAGTTGGAAAAAGTTCTGGGAGTGTGGGGAAACTTTAGTCATCCATAGGCCTAGAGAATTAACTTCTGTGGCTTGTTCATAATTTGTTTTTTTCCAGGTGAATTTTGGAGAAAACAAGGACTCTTCTTATTTTCCATCTCCCTTTAGAAAATGTTCTTCTCCACCCCCTTGTGTTTAATCTACATTGTCTGAATTTTAATCAAGGCTTATTCCCCTGTAAGCATAAGAATTCATATGTGTGCTTTTGTTAGCTGTAGGTTTGTGTATTGGTGGTGGTTTTAAGCTTGTAGTTATGTGAACTTGACTAAGAAAAATAAAACCTTTAAAACTTAATGTCTCAAACCATCCTTGGCTCTATTCCTGCCTTATCACTGCTCTTATTCTTTATTCCTGTCAGAGGCAAAACTGAGCGAACGCTGCTCCCAATTTGTGCTCTTTCAGAGAATGGACCTATTCTTTCTGGAAACTTTAACTGTGATTGTTCAGTCTTTGTATTGGCTTGATTGTCTTCTATTGCAGTGTCATGGTTTTTGTAATATCCTTTTTTTAATAGTAGGATGACCAGAACAGTACAGAGCAAGCTTTCAGATGGCTGGAATGATTCTGTGAGGTGTGTGAATTGAAGCACTGTAGGACCTGATATTTTTTTCCACTTTTTTTTTTTCTTCTTAGGACTGTCACAGATTTCAGAGTCTGAGTAGCTGGATCCGGAGAGATTCTAAGACAAGTAATCTTATGTTTTGAGGCTGGGGATACAGGAAGAAAGATGAGTAGGGAGGAAAGAAAATCAACTGTATCCTGGTTCTTATTTTCTGTTTGTCAACAGCTGATAAAAATCTAACTTATTCCCATCTAAGTCGAGAAGAGATCTGTATGCTAAAAGATCTAAATCGCATTTAAGACCTGAATGGGTTCAAGACTGCTTCTTAAACTGGAGCAGGAGGGATTTAAAAGGGACAACTTTCCAGTTAGGCAGTTGAAGCTAGAAATACCTGGGCCAGGTACCTGCCTGTGAATGAAAAGTTGTCTGGAGCCTGGTTAGTCTGTTGCTTTGAACTCATTTTTTGGGAAGATTGGCTTGCTAATGGTTAACGAACTCTCACTGCATATTGCCAAACTACCTGTATTTATCCTCAGTTTCATAACTAGAAATGTTGCTAACTTTTTCAATCCTTTAGAGTGTTGCTCTTAAGTCAACATACTGAATAAAAATCTCTCCTAGATTTTACTTACCTTCCAAGTTCCTGTTCATCATCACTTTGTAATTTTTGTTCAGTTTAAGTATTTCATCATTATAAACTAACTTCTATTTTGTGCAATATGCTAGAAGTCATAGGTTAAAGATTTAAAAAGTGTTTCAGTTGAACTCAGAGTGCTGGGTCCTACTCCAGGCTGTTTTTTTTAACATTCTCAAACTTAACTTTGGAGGAAAACAAGTAATCTGTGCTCAAATTTAGAGATAATGTACATAAATTGTTACTGGAATGGGTGTCAGAGGACTCCCTTGGGTGGGGAAAATGCAAGTCTTCCTCTATGATGACAGTCATATTCTCTAGTTTGGAGTCCCTTGCAGCACTTGTGGAGTTGGGACTAACTGGTACTAGGGATGTCTATGTACTTGCCAGACAGCTTCTGATACAGAGGTTGAAAAAGGGGGAGGAAGTGTTTTAATAGGCACATAAAAATCAAAATGTATAAATTGAGATGGGAGACAAATCTAGCAGAAGGAGAGCCAAAAGTTACTGTGATCACCTCCTAGCTAGCTGAGAGCTGGTTGGAGGAGCTTGGGTGGGTGGATCAGAGGGTGTGTGGTGCCAGTGCTGCTGATGTTTAGGCTAAAATGGCCTGCCCCCAGCTGCTTTCATTTCCATCTTGTTCCTGTACTCCTTGCACTTGAATCTGCTTACCCCTGTATTAGCTACTGCTGAGATGCATTCTGTCCTGTGAACACTGTAAGGGAGCTCATTGCCGCCTCCTCCTGGACGTGTAGAAACTCTTCTCCACCAGCTTCCTTTCCTCCGGGAGAAGGGAGCACTTACCAGGAATGGCGCATAACTCCCCAGCACCCATCCAAGGTGGTCCCGCTCAGTGTATCTCCACTTTTTCATTCGTTTTCCTGCTTGTCTTCTGAAAGAGTTGTGTATTTGATTTCCATTCAAGGCATGTTTTAATGTATTTCTGAGCATGAGCAAATGCCTCTGAAATCTATGCATATAGTTCATTGGCTTTAATGGTTTGGATCAGGTCCTGATGAGTACTTGCTTTCCTGCCTTCTTTCTGAACTGTCATTTTTAGATACCTCCTCTCCTTCGAAAATGCGAGCAAAACCTAGCTTTCTGGCTTTTTTAATCTTCTTCTCATAGGTAGGTGCTTTTGTTAGTGAACCCAAGAGAGGATCATATTGGTAAATAACAATTTAAGCTTATAGTCTGAGCTTCCTAGGCAGTGTGACAACAAAGCTAAACCCATTAGAACATCCTACAAATAACACACTAAAGAAAACTGCACAGATACTCAGCATTAAATCATGCTGAGTGCATGCTGAAGCAGAATGCAAGGTATAGCCAGGACCTTACTCTGGTGCACTAGAAAACAAATTTGTTAGAGGATGCCCTATGCATAAGCCAGGGGGCTTTCAAATAGATTCATTTGCTCTTTTATAATTAGAGTACTATAAATGCCCAGCCTCTGGTTGACTCAGCAGGGCTGGAGTAAAGAAACTTGTTGGAAAGCTAAAAAAATGAATTATCAGCAATTCTTTCAAATTACTCCAGAATTCATTTTTTTAATGAAAATTGCATTTGTTGCCTCAAATGTAGAAATCTGGATGGTAGGTGGGGTCTCCTTGCATGTTTGATTTGCGGAGGGTGCTGCTGCTGCAAGGAAAGAAGAATAAAGCTCTTCAACAGCTTTGCTGTTTATTATGCCAGACTTGAAAGGGGAAAGTAATATTAGAGCCATGCTGCTTATTACCTATAGACAGCTATCCAAAAATAATAGCAACTTCCTTGTTACGAGCATCTGCCACAGAGGCATACAGCACTAAGCTTCTAAGAAGCACTGGAGTGGTGACAGCTCAAAGGAAATGTCAGCTATCTGGGACAGAACTGAATGTGCACTTTCCTAATTATTTTGGACAGCAATGAAAGCCACACATCCTAGTCTGCCTGTCTTAACAGAGCATTAACAGGCATGAAGAGCACCTAGCCAACTTCTGAAGAGGGGGCGAAAAAATCTCAAATACTAGCTTTAATGTCATGTGTGTTGCTTGTCTGCAGCCTTTTTTCAATGGATGCTCCAACAAATAAGTTTCAAAGCTGCCTGAAAAGAAAAAGTGAGTGGTTCAGGAAGACTTGAAATTGAGTTATGAATGTTAGTTCATAGATATAATTTACTCTTCTTTGGAGCTAAAGAAACTGTTAAGAATCAGAAGCCTTCCTATGGCATGCTTAGGATTGCCTTCGTCTATAGATCCAAGTCTTTGCAAGGCCTCTGGTGTAAGCAGTTCTTAACTTGGAGAAATAAGCTCTGGGTTCTCGGGCAGCTGAATTGGATCTTTCAGAACACTTAAAAGATGGAAGGGAAGCAGCAATCTTCCAATAAACTACTTAGTATATTTGGGAAATTAGGATATACCCAGTCTGCTGCTCAACATTTGTTCTGCCACATGTAATTCTCAGTCACTTGCCACCAAATAAATGCTCTCCCTTTACCCCTGGTGGATGCCATGTATCTGATTCTTCAAAACATGTTGCTAATCCTCTGTTGCTAATGCTGAGGCTACGGGGAATGCTGCAAGTCACCCTGGTGAGCATCACCTTGCTCTGAAGAAAATTGAGTGCTTAATTAAGGAGAGAGACGTACAACTTTTAGGTTAAAAGATAATAAAAAATTTAATGTGCTGGCTCTCCTCTTTGCTGGTAGAGATTTATAAAAATGATACTAAGATATGTTTAAGGACTTGAAGCAACTTGTTTTGACTTTCAGATGCTATTGGAAGTGTCGCTTTAAAGAAAGTTTTAAAGATTTCAGCCCAAATAAGCAATGGATTAATACAATAAAAACCAAATCCAGTAACTGCATGCAGTATCTCTCTAGGACAATATATGCAGCTCTAGAGGTGGATTTCACTGAGGGTGTAAGGGGGGAGGGCAAGCCAGTGGCAGAGTAGTGATATCGCTGGAGAGCTGACAGCTATGACTCTGAAGGTCATTACCATGACATTATCATTATCTGGGCAGGATCAAATTAAGTCCAGAACTAATTATATTGTCCTTTCCAGAAATAGTCCCCAAATACTTCTGGTAAATAGCAAAAATATGGTGCAACATTTTGATTGTTGGAGCTTGTCATTCAGTAAGGGGTGCGTTTGTGCACTTGCAGCATAATGAATTGGAAGGAAGCCTCTAGAAGTGAGTGGTGTTGGAATATTTCATAGCCCTCAATTTACACATGCCAATTCAACTCAAATGGATAGAGATACAAAGAGTGACTGCAGCGTCTGCTTGGTTCTTTGTCCTTTTTAAGAAGGGAAATAACTGTTTCTGCCTCTTCTGCCAGAGTTGTTTGTCATCTCAAACCTTCCATTCATGCATCCTTTCTTACCAACTTGTTGTACTTTGAAAATATCTCTGTCTTCAGAAGATGCTGGGCAAGTGTACTTTTGTGATATACCTCTTCAACTGTCACTTTTCAGTCTCTTTATTGTGTATTTTTTCTTATATATACCCATTATTTTTATGCTATGCTTATGCCTGTCTCTTAAATTTGATTGCTTCTGCACTTATCTGTTTATCTACATTGGACTTCTCCCAGTGTTACTACATCCATTGCTAGAATACTTGCCAGAGGCATAGTTGAATTTATCTTTGAACAATTTCAATTTCCTTTCCATAGCTTTTGCTGTATTGCTTTATCCCTGCGTGTCTTTCAGCTTTCTTCTATTTGTCCACAGTATGCTGTGCTGAAATTCAGCATCTTTATCCCTTTTTTAGCCTCGTTTTTTTTATGGATACAAACACAACTGTATAACAGGTGTAGCTTAAAAGTTACCTCATCTGTTCATATCAGCAATGGGATTTTCAGGATTTGGACCCAATTTACTTTCAAAGGAAGTGCCTTGCAGTATATCCAGAGATGCCTGAGATGCCAGAGTTCCCCCTGTAGTTGGTAGCTGGCTGGCAGCTGAGGTGGGTTTCGTCTTTTTCCTAATTCTAGTCAAGCTTCTGCCTCCCTTTTCTCTCACTTATGCTTTTGTGAAAATCCCTGCCATTGACTATAGTTCTTTTTCTAGTCTCCAGCTAAAACTCCCATTTATATTTTTATTTGGACACCCTTTTATTTTTTTTAATGCATCAGGAGTTCTTGCACAAGTGTGTATGTTTTGAATAAGAAGCGTTTGTGGGCAGGGATGGGTATGGAAGAGGTGGAGAGAGAGCTCCACCGCTTTGAGACCTATGAAGTTTTGCTGAGGGAGACTGGGGAGTAGAGAGAAGAATGGAAGCAGTGGGGGGAGTAGGGAAGCTGCTTATGAGTGGCTCAGTTTTATCCTCTCACAAGAGCATGCACTGGGCACTCATCAGGGATACTGATGCTGAGTGAGCCAGGATGGTTGTTGCCTGTTACTACCAGAGCATATCTGTAGTCCATGTATTTCCTACTCCATTTCTGTGTCAGTGCCTACAGAATCCCTTCTTTTGCCTCACTGTTCTGTCTGCTCTCTTCTCCCTATACGTCAGTGCTTAGATTTCTTTAAGGTTCCCTAAAGTTAAAAAATGGAAAATCAAAACAAAGATCCTTTAGTGGGAAGGTCTTCCCTCCTCTGGGGGATTTGCAAGGTGAGCTTGAAGAAAGTCACTTGCTTTTAATGATCTTATTTTCCTGACTGGTGTTGTGTGGGCTATTAAAACTAGTACCAGAGAACCTCAAGTCTTTAAGCTTGTAGATCCCTCAAAGGAGGGGAAGAAAAGAAAAAGAAAAACATGCTTTTTGCTTTAAAACAGCAATATCTCCCCAAGCCCCTCTACTCTCTCTAAATCTCTGCCTAATATCTGTGAAAACCATAGATGAAGTACAGTGTGGCAAGCTGGCTCTCAACATCAGCAGCTTTATTCTCAGGGCTCTGATGCCCCCAGTGCAGGTGTCACGTGCTCTGTTAATGCTTTCTTCAAGGGGAAAAAATACAGTTAATCACCCCATATTGTGAAATCACAAACTTCCTATAATTTCATGCTGTCAGTCAAACAGACATGTCCTCTTTGACCTTGAGAGAGATGGGTGGCAGCAGTGGTGGGGAGTTAAGTCAAGGACAAAGAAAACAAAATGCAAAACCATTCCATCACTGTGTATCCCTGGTGCCTCCCTCCCATAATAAAAGCCAGTAGCAGCTGCAGCTCACATCCAACTGTTCAGTGGCTGACAAATGAGAAACCAAAGCCTGCATGCCCTTAGCACATCAGGAAATGTATCTGGTGTCTTAGGGATTCTTTGCATCTCCTCTGGACCTAAGTGGTGTAATGTCTCTTTCTGGGCTATAGGGCCTAAGTGCTTAGACCCACCCGAGCATTTAAGAAAAGTGCATCCCCACAAGATGTATTAGACCTCTTCTATCATTCAGTTTGCCCCATTCTGCTATAAACAACATTGCTTGCTGAATATTTGCGAAGTGCTTAGTGCACTGGGATTGCACTCCTTAACTGTTAGATGTTCCCATCTGATTACAAGTAATGTAGCTAAGTGTTTTTTTCCAATCAATGCTAACACCAGGAATAAGTTAAGCTTCTTAGAAAGTAAAAGAAACTTTTTATTTATTCTCTGTATACAAGGAGGAAAAAAGAAATCTTTGTAGTCAATTTATGCATTTGTTCTAGAACAGCAAGACACTTATTCATATGTTTGAATGTTTGTGCAATCTTCAAATAGGATTGCTGGTATGTCCAGCGCAAGTCTTTTCTTTACTGGTGCACTGGACCCGTAACAGCGAACTTGTGTTTAATTCATAGTTTTGGACAATTTGAAAACAGCCAAAAAAAAATCAACAAAACTCATCCCTGGTCATTCTCATTAAATCTAGGAAAGACAACAAGAAAAAAGCACCGATGCTCTGCCAGGAGATCTTGAAGATGTAAAAGCAGTCCCAGCAGAGTGCAGTTTTCTTGGTTTTATCAGTCTCGGTCACTGTTTCTCCTGGTGGAGCTGTTTGCTTTGGCTGCACTCTTCTAAATCATCAGCAATAACTCTACCAGAGCTGCATAAAAATGTGGGGAGTCCAGAATGAACTACTTAGATACATATGGGTGTTTTTAGTGGGTTTTAAATATTTAAAAGTTCTTTTCATAATCCAAATACAAAAAAAAAGTCTTCTTTAAGATATTCTAATGCAATTTAATGTAATGTTTTTGTATGACTTAGAATATTGTAGAAAACTGCAATTATGGTAGCAAGTACAATGCATTATTTTTTTCATTATTACATGAACTTAGTCCATTTATTTTCTTAATGATATTTTGCTATCTTCAGTTTTCTACTGGAATAGTAAAACAAAGTCTAGTTAAAAGCTTTAAAAAAAAATTAACTGCCTATTCCAGAATAATTTCTAAACTATAATATTTCTTTTTCTTACTGTCTTTGAAAGCATGTTGCACATCTCCAAACACAGGGAAGAGCTATGTGCTTACCAGGCTATTAATCAAAGAATACTAATCAGTATCAACTTTCCATCTCCAGGTAGTAATACGCATTGTCCAGTCTTCATGGGATCTCATAATTGTAGTGTGGGAGCTGTTACTGATTGCCATCCTCAAATATTTGTCCTTACATATCTATGACTTCTGGGAAACAGGTTGTTCACCAATTTTAAAGAAAATAAACCAAAACATCCTTGATCTTGTTTTTGCATGGGTATGAGGATTGGGAGTAGCCTTCTCTGCTCCCCAGAGTGAGAATACACCATGTATGGTAGAGTCCTTACCTGGCAGGACTTTAATCTTTTTAACAATAAAAACTTCTGCAGGGGAGGGTGGTGCTACCACTGTAAGCCTGACCTGGAAATAGGTTAGGAGAGAAACCTTCCTACTCCGGCAAGCTAAAGAGTTTGTTGAAGCGGTTAAAGTGCAAGGAGATGCCGTAATGAGAAGTGAACACACAAGTGTATCCCCAAGCTTGAACTGGTAGTGCATCTACTGAATGGGCTGGAGAACGTCTCTCAAAGGAGAGTGAAGAGAAGAGTACCTCTGGGTGGTGAATATAGCTAATCTACAGAGGTTTTTCATCTTTAACCTGATCTGCACTCAAGCATAGATGCAGGCTTTATAGAGCTGTTATGCGTAATACTGCTCTAGAGACTTTTGTAAGCGTTATCTCACGATCTATTTCTAAGCTGGAGCAGTTACTTTCAACATAGTGACTCTTCCTAGGAGAATATTTCTGAGATGAATCAGAGGCTGACAAAAATAGAACTACTCAAATTGTCAGTCAAGGGTTGGAGAAATTTCCTGTCAAACTTCGTGGTAGCAAAAGTAATGCTGAATGCAACTTGGATTTGTGGTTTCCTTGTGCAGTTAATGACAGGACAGTTTTACTTCTGTTAAGAGGCATTCTATTTTCTTGAAATGAATTCATTTTCGTACTTATCTGAACTGAGATGCATTAGTGCTATGCAAGCTTTAATTCTTTAAAATCGTTGTCTCCTCCCAAATTGTGATTCTTTAAGGTATCAAATGCCAAGTTCTACTGTTCTCCATGTGGAAAACTATTTTCAAACTGATAGTGTGTTCCTGCCTGTTTCTTCTGAAGCTTAATGCAGCTGTTATGTTGAAGGACGCTGATGGTCTCTGCTTTACCATTGCTCTCTTTGATTCTCATCTATTACTACAGTTCTTGTCATTAATTCTGGAGACAAGTGTATTTGTAAACCACCTTATTTATCTGCCTTCAAAACTAGCTTGTTCTGCACTTAAAGCAGCAATGAATTACTTGTCTAAGCAGCAAACACTGCTTGCATTCCAGCGCGCCTCAAGCTTAGATTTGAAGTCTTACTTGCAAGTTTTCCTCTACCGTGGTAACATGGCTTGTTGTGAGGTTTTATATTAATTGAGCAAGAAGCAACTTTTAAGAGTTTACTTGGCGGGGAGGGTGGGATGGGGGGCTCCAGTATCCGTGGATACCCTGCAGTTCAGGGAGTTTGGTCAGGATGACTTCTGAATTGAAAGTCAACACGTCTCTTCCACACCATCATTACTGAAGTGTTTGCATAGACACGCTCAGTGTTAATTTAGCAGATTTAATTTAAAATGGAGGAATTAAGGTTCAAAAGCTATATTTAGTGAATAAACAGCTTTAGAAGAGGTGAGGGCTCTTTCAGTCTTGATGAGGCAATTTCATCACAGTTTAAAAAGAGGTCAGCTAAATTTCCATGTACGTTATAGGGCACAGATATTAGTGTATTTGAAAAAGACAAGTGCTGGAAATCTATTGGGAAGAGGACTGTAAAACTGTCTGTAATTTGAGGTCCTAAATTTAGGGCACTCTAATTAAAACTGGCTTTGCATCCAAAAATAGCAATCGTCTTACAAATCTGTTTGATTATATACTACAAGTATGCCATTTTACTTCTGGTAGGCCAGATTTTTTTAGTTGAGCAGTTGTTTGGCTGACTCATGTGTCTTGAACCCTTCTTATTATATCTTAAACAAAAAAAGCCCACCCTTTTTGACAAGTGTGTTTCTGTTATGAAACTTTGGAATAAGACTTATTGCATGAACTTAATATTTCAGAGCATCTCAGACTTGAATATATGAAGGGAGGAGGGAAGAAAAAAGCAAAACCTTGTTAGTGCTATGGTGTATATAGATTTGAGAATGTGATCTAACATCTGAAAGGATTAAAATTATCCCTGAATTCCTCGATGAAATCTCCAAAGTAATGTTGTATATTCAGTTTCATATCAAGGCAAATTGATTTTTTCCTTAAAGTATCTTTTTTTATTTGTCTGGAGACCAACTCTTATTTCCATAGTCTTACCTGCAAAAAGAAAAAATAAATCTATTTTCATAGGTACCAGTAAAGAAGATGTTATAAATATAACTATTGATAAAGGAACGTGAAGTGAAATGTCTGTAGACAGTCTCTCTGGCCTTCATAAAAGGGTGAGAATTACAGGGTTCATGTTAAATGAGACCTGTGTTTTTACACTTGACTTAATGAACCAAGTGCTTGGGCGCTCTGGGTTCTGCTCCTCGCCAGTGGCTTTGGGTGAGAGGAACCCAGAGTTGTTCTGGTAATGTGCTCTTAAGCATGCATTGATTTAGATGGCTCTTTTGCATATTTGAGCCCGTGATTTGTTCCCCTTTCTGTAATACTTTGGTTGCTTGGTTTTGTTTTTTCACTTTTCAAATGAAGATCTTGATTTTACTAAAGTGAAACTAGAAGCACGAGGTGAAACTAAGCAGCAGAAGACAGTTTAAAAACAACAAAGAAGAAGCTGGCTAGATCTGTTATATGGGATATTACAGCTTTTCACACAAACGGAGAAACACTGTAATTTGAATAATGTAAAATATGGGAAAGGAACTCAAGAATAGCCTGTTGATTAGGTTCTTCAGTTGTGTCTAGCAATGCTGCCTGCTTTTCCATTCATTAATTATGTCTTTTGATATCACTCTTGGATTAGTTCCTTCTTTAAAATATACTGGTTGCATTTAAAAACTTTCATGTCGAAGTCTGAGGGAAGGTGGAACCAGACAGAAGAACAAGGGAGGGTTTTGCATGTTTCCTAGCAGAGTGGAGTTGCACTTGTGTGATGTTGTGATTTGTTACGTATTGCATGTAGAGGATGTTTCATTTTATCCAAACAACAGTGGAATTCTAATCCCATTATCCATGTGCTTAATGCCAAATGTATACACCCTCCTGGGGGAGAGGGAACCCTTACCCAGAACAGCAGTGGTCTGTGTGTTAGCACCCCAGTTTCTGCCTGTTGATTTGTGCTTATTTTTTTATTTACTTGCTTCCTAGTCTGGATGAAACTTGTCTTTCCTAGGGATGGTATGGCTGCTATGCAGGAGGGTGGTAAATGCTTGCAGTAACCTGTGTGGTGCGGGGTGGAGGGTAGTCCCATGTGGGAAGGAGGCAGCTGAGGCTTTCTGTTCCCTCCCTAGGGTTTTGTAGCAAAGGCTGCGGCACTATGCATGTTTGAAGAGAAGGGAAATACAAGATTTTTTTCTGTGTGCAAATCCTAATTCTCTCTGTACGTTAGACATGCTTGGTCTAATGCAATTAGCAAGCTGAGCCTGGAGAAGGCTTGCATAATGCAAAACAGCACTTGTCCAACCTCTTCAGCTTGCACGAACAGAATTTTGATTTCTTTTATGATACTTCCTTTCCTTGTTTTACTTGAAGCATATTCTTTTTCTGAAGATGTCTAGTGTGTAGTGGGTTTTACAGAAAATGTTTTGATGCTCTTAAGGTTCCTGGTGACAGACTTTACTCAGTGGTTTTCAAATGAGGCATGTAAAACTTGGAAACGCTTCTGTTTTCAAGTATTATCCCTGTGGCACCCTACCCTCTATTTGGTGTTTACAATACACTTACCACAGCACTAACACAAAGATACAGAAATATGCAACAATTTCTTCACTTGTGTAGCTGAACCCCCTGATTCTTCCATCTTGTGAATGGTGCGTTTGGTTTTCAGCTCTTCTCTGCGATATGCCAGAGGGCTTTACCTGGTTTTTCTGAAATTGAAGAAATGACTTCAGTGTTGCCAGACAGAAGTTGAATGAATAATTTTGCAACTATTAGCTAATTATTTCGTAATCTATTGCTAACAGATTTATAGAGATCAATCTAAAGTTTAAATGCTTCAGTTAATAACTTTGTCAGAAGTTCCTGTATAAAACAGTTTCACAATGGTCTGTAATTCTTGTCTAAGATAAACTGATAGCCTTGTATATCCAGTCATGACTTCAGTACATTGTTTTGGCTGTCTATGGTGGGTCTACAAAACCTGTATCTTGAAAAGGTGCTGCTCTGTTCTTCATGCTAAAATGTTATGATTTTTAAAAATCATGGTTGTGGCTTCTATGGATATCCAGTACACTAAAATGATGGTGTTGGTAGCGAACCTGATTAGTGTTGCTTACAAAAGCTCTTTTTTTTTTGACTTGAAAGTAACAGCTACTCTTAATGTTGTAGTAGAGTTTAATGTGATAGTCCATACCAGTATGTTCTGTGTATTTTGGAAAAGTCAGAGTATAATTCTGAAGGGACTGGACTTTTCCTAGTCACCACACTCATGTGCCCAACTTCTCTGTATTTAGGAAAATAAAAATAAATAAAACTCTCCAATGATGAAAGCACTTCATTGATATAATTTAGCACAAGGACCTAGGAAGTTCTGTGTTCCAGAATGTAGAAAAATACTAAAATGCCTTGGAGATGAATATGATTATTCTGATCAGTAAGTATATTCTGCATAGGAAAGGACAATAAATAACAATCTACTTTGGCTGGTTTTATTCAACTTAAGGCAATTCATTAAGCAAAAGCATCTAAATGCTGTCCTGTAGGAAAGGAATGAAAGCTTAAAGCAACTCTGAGCTGTAGATTTCTTTGCTTAAGTTCCTCTGTGAGGTGAGATGGTAACTGCGTAAAGGATGGCTGGCTACAAGTCTTTGTTCCTGGGGCATATTTTAGGATGTAAGTACCACTTCTTTGGGACCTATTTTTAACAATCTCTTTAACATAAGGCATTTTGCCTAATTAGAAATGAAGGAAACTAGAATAATTAAACTTGGACTTTTTTTCTAGAAATTCTAGAGCAAAATTAGCAGCCCTGCATAGTATGAACCTTCTTTTAAAAGAAAGTGTTAACTTGTTGAATTTGCCATGAACTGACACTTGTTTTTTCTATTTAGCATGATAGTGCAAAAAGAAAAGCAGCTTTCACAGAGCATTGATTGCTTTTATGAATATCCCCTTTGGTCTAATGAATAAGTAATATGCCATTTTGTAAAGCTATAGCCCATTCATAATGCATTTGTATTATAGTAACAGATTGCAAATTGAGAAGTATGTTGTTTCTTGTTCTGTTATGTCTGGCTAGGATTGTCCCATAAGAATAACTGATAATCCTGTATATCAGGTTTCATTCATTTGGTAAAAGTGATTGTTTGGCAGAAGTGCATGCTTCTTAGGATGCTCTGCCTTGTCCTTGAGTTTAGCGTGGTATGAGAAGAGGATGTCCTTTTATTGTTAAGCAATACCAAATGTAACTTAAATATTAACCTGGACACTTCATATGAGTAAAGCTATGCAGAAGAAATTAACAGGTAAAGAACTTTTTAATTCTAATATCTACAGTCAGATTACTTTATTTTGGAGTTTGAATTACTAGTTTTTACTTAACAATTGGGATGAAATAAAAATGTGTGAATAGCTGAAAGCAGTGAAACTATTTTGAACAGTAGAAAGTTATCTGGAAGAAATGCAGCATCCTGTCAAATTCTGCCATTACTGATGAAGTCATTTCATCCATATCCTTGAAGCTACGATGGTCAAATACCTTGACAAAGTGCAAATGAGACAGATAAGCATTGTGTCACTCTCAAATATGATCTCTACTTAAAAATAAAAATGGTGATGCTATCTTCATATTTTGAAGAAAGGGCAGCAGAAATATGCTATCCCTTTACCTCAATATTTATGCAGTTTACATAAGGCTTTACGGTTTTAAGAGTTCGTTTTTACTCATTCCTCATTTGTTATACTGACTAATACTGAATGGTTTACTCTAGAGATATGGTGCTGCTTCTCTATCCCAGTGCTTCATCCTGTCTTCCTTAAAATATAATAAAGTAATCTTTAAATCTATGTATTGTTCCATTCTTTCAGTTTTCTGAAAACTTGCAAAGTCCATCTCTGGAGAGAGAACCCTTAAACTACTGCTCAAAACTCTATGTAGTTCTTGATTGAAGCTACTCTAGCTGTTGCCCCAAAACACAGCATGGGAAAAATATAGCTACACTCTCCTGAAAATGCTCTTAAATGATAAAACTTTCCTCATTCTCAGGGCCTCACATAAATTGCTATTGAAAAATGAATGTTTTTTTCTAAAGGCAATTACTATTAATGTCATTACTCAAGGATTTTAACATACTGTTTCTTGCTTGGGTGAAAAAAAGTGATACTTCAGTTAGCACTTCTCTTTTTAAGAAGTAACTTCACTGCTGTTGAAGGACACGTTCACTTTAATTTTAGCTGAATAATACAGGAACACATTTGTCTGATAGTCTTACAGCTACTGTAGAGTATTGCCATATTGCCCGTAAAGTTAAGGGAATTCACGCTGCTTCTGTAGCATTAAAAATACATAACTTGATGTAATTTTTCATGATGATGACTCCCTTTCTTTAAGCGGGGGGGGGAATTACATTAAAAGAGGGTAGCAACCTTCCTTTCTCAGTCATCTTAGTAAACTGTTCTGGAGTATTGCTTTCTTTCCATGGCCACTAGCAGAGGAAAGCATAATGCATGGAAAAGAAAATGATTTTAATGTTTCTGGTTATAGATGACTGATATGTGATAATTTGGGGCACAGTTTTGGGTGTTGCTGCTGTTAAACAGCAATACCCAGTGATACAGGTCTTTAGCCTCATTCTGCATGCTTTTCCTATTTGAACTGTGCAGCCAACTCCTTGCTTGAAATCGAGGTGGATGAAAAGGAAGAGGGAGTGGTATAGGCCTGGGGAAGAGTAGCCGGAAAGCTGCCTGACAGAGAAGGACCTGGGGGGGCTGGTCGACAGCCGGGTGAACATGAGCCAGTAGTGTGCCCAGGTGGCCAAGAAGGCCAACAGCATCCTGGCCTGCATCAGAAATAGCATGGCCAGCAGGACTAGGGAAGTGATTGTCCCCCTGTACTGGGCTCTGGTGAGGCCGCACCTCGAGTCCTGTGTTCAGTTTTGGGCCCCTCACTACAAGAAAGGTATTGAGTTGCTAGAATGTCTTTAGAGGATAGCACTGAAGCTGGTGGAGGGACCAGAAAACAAGACATAAGGAGTGGCTGGGGGAACTGGGCTTGTTTAGTCCAGAGAAAAGGAGGCTGAGACCTCACTGCTCTCTACAGCTTCCTGAAAGGAGGTATCAGCAAGGATGGTGTTGGTCCCTTTTCTCAGGTGACAAGTGATATGATATAACGAAACAGCCTCAAGTGTTGCCAGGGGAGGTTTATATTGGATATTTGGAAGTATTTATTTAGAAAGGATAATTAAGCATTGGAGTGGGCTGCCCAGGGAAGTGGTGGAGTCCCCATCCCTGGAGGTATTTAGGAGTCATGTGGACATGACACGAACAGATGTGGTTTAATGATGGGACTTTGTAGGTCAGGTTGATGGTTGGACTTGATGATCTCAAAGGTCTTTTACAACCTAGATGATTCGATGATGTTCTCTGTGGTTAAATGAGACAATTTTCTGTAAATTGGGGAAACGGTTGCTGTGAGTAGAATTGCTAACAGTGAAATATTTCAAGTTATCTTCTCACTCTAATGAAAGTGTTTGGCAGTAATCTCCTTTGTAACTCATGTCTAAGTCCCTTCTGTAAGAATTGTTAGCCTGGGAAGTTTTTAACTTCCCTGGATCCTGACTGAGGAATTCAGTGTTGCTTAACTGTGTGTGGAGGGATGAGAAGGATAGCATGTGAAAAGTGGCCCACAGGTGAAGGCAGGAGTATCCCATCACTTACAAACATGTTTGAATTTAAGTACACTTTCCTGTTTTATCCTTTTTTAATTACTTGATTGTACAGCAGGAATTGCATAAAGAAATATAAAAGAGAGAGCTTCCCAGACCATTGTCATCTTTTGGGTGGGGGTAGAATCGTAGAATGGCCTGGGGTGAAAAGGACCTTAAAGATCATCTAGGTTCAACCCCCCTGCTCTGGGCAGGGTTGCCAACTACTAGAGCAGGCTGCCCAGTGCCACATCCAGCCTGGCCTTGAATGCCTCCAGGGATGGGGCATCCACAACCTCTCTGGGCAACCTGTTCCAGTGCCTCACCACCCTCTGAGTGAAAAACTGCCTCCTAATATCCAATCTAAATCTCCCCTGTCTTAGTTTAAAATCATTCCCCCTTGTCCTATCAAGGAGTCATTTGACTTTTTCTTTTATGATGATATGGGTAAACTTTAAATATCAACCCACCACCCTGTTAATTCTTCTAGGTGCCCAATGTCCCTACATATATAGGCATTATTTCCACAGGAAAACTTGGACAGGTATTTGCTAGTCCTTCTGTTAGTAAATCTATCCTATTTTGCGGAAGCAGGTACAGGGCAGAATGGTCGGTGAGATATTAGCAAATATTTTTAGTGTCATCCATCTCTCTATGCCTAGAGTCCTGTCTGGATGGCAGGTAAGGGAATAGCTGAAACACTAGCTTAAATAAAAGGTTGAAAGAATAGTTTCTCAAAACTAGACCTAGGATTTTTTTTGGTGGATTATCTTGCCCGGGGTGAAAGGGAAATCTGAAATCTGAAGCTCGAAGTTGAGTGACTTCCTGTTTTCTCAAGGGAAGATTATATTTCAGTGAGGAAAACATTTAATGGATTTGTTGTGGTTGAGAGTCACATACTGGTCATATACTCACCTTATAGCACTGGAGATGCATTAATGTTCAGCCTGTTACAGTAACAAAGTTTCAGCTAGGTATTTAAATTGATCTGATTGTTTGTCTTTATTCACCTGTTTGTCCTAATCAATTGAGCACTGTTTTAAGAAATCTGTTGTGCTGGTCTTAAGCCAAACCACTCTAAAGCCACAGTCTGAAGGCGCTGAAAGCTTTGCAAATGCATTCCTTCCATTCTCACAAACAGTTCTTGGAATTTGGCTTTCCCTTTGGTCAGTAAGAAGACTTGCCTTCCATGGGAGGTTGCCAGAATATCCCTGACAGGCCAGAAGAATTCTAGGTTCAAAGTCCTGGGAATTCCCCAAATCACTCTGTTTGGGCAATGAAATAAAGCTATGGAAAGAATGAAGTCTGTATTTCGATGAATGGTGACACGAGTGAGGAGGAAGTAGTTTTATTGTGCTGTCTCCTATTTTCCTTAATTATAGTGAGCTATAAGATACCTTAATGTAAAGAAATGTATTAGAATAAGCTGTCAAAACGAAACAACAAAACCTACTTGCTCCAAAATATCTCCAGTGAAACAAATTGCTTTTAAAAATGCTTAATTAAACCATGGTTCAGAAAGTAGCTATTGTAGTTTTTTCAAAATGAAGCAGTAAAATTTTTTTAAATATATGCATCATAATCCTCAGAGTATTTAACTGTAGGACCATTCTGTTATTTTTTTCTGTAGCTGTACTTCTGCAAAGACTTGAGCAAGACCTCAATTTTAAGCAGAAGTAGTATTAGTGATCTGACTGGAATTACTTCCAGTGCCTATGGCTAAGGCCATTTTTAACAAGATTAGCAGAGCATGATTGATTTAGTTTAAGAACACACTAATTTGTTTAAAGAGGACATCTCAAATTAATGCGTTTCTTCTGTTGTATTGCCTATGTGGTCAGCTGTGCCTCTTCATCACGGATGCATCCAAGGACAATATAGAGTTATGCTAAGCCTGGGGAGAGTAAGTGGTTGTTCTCCTGAGCTCTGTGACACATGGTAGAAGGATGTTGTTTGGCTTCTCTCCTAGGTTGGGGCCACCAAAAATGAAGAGCAAGAGACAACTCAGTGGGTTTTTTTTAATGAAACAGGTAGTCTTCTGCAGAGCTCAAGAGATGAAAATCTCTTTGCTCTTGCCCTAGAGAGCTTCAGTCAATGTATCCTGACCTGAAATCAAAGCAGTCTGACTTATGACCAATTATCCAGCTACTAGATACATCTCAGTATTGATTAAAAAAAACTCTTCTGAATCTTTTAAATGAAGTTTTAATTGCTTTTTTTTTCCTTTCCATTTATGAAATTCTACTGAAATCAACCCCTCAACTTACACCCGAGTCACAGATGAGGTTCTCTGGACCTGCAAAGGAAGATTTCCTTCTTTGAGGGAAACACCTAGTCCCTTCTGATTTGGGCTCCTACCCAATTAGAAAGTCTTGGCCTCATACTTTTCTCCTTTTTGCAGCGTGTACAACACCTTCTAGTATTGTTTTAATATCCTTGAATGCCCCCATGTGCTCTGTTATAATTAAATGAGAATCACGGACCTCTGGAGACTGTCTGGTCCAACCCACCTGCCCAGAGCAGGGTCAGCAAGGTCAGTTTGCTCAGGGCTGTGTCCAGTCAGGTTTGGAATTTCTCCAAACGCAGAGACTTCACAACTTCTCCGGGCTACCTGCTCCAGTATTTGATCACCTTCACTGTTTAAAAAAAAAAAAAGTGTTCTGAAGAAAATTCTGAAGTTTATGTGGAACTTTCTGTATTTCAGTTTATGGCTCTTACCTTTTACTTCATCACTGGGTACCACCAAGACGAGTCTGGCACTGCTGTCTTTGTGCACACGTGCACTAAAGTGTTAGTTCAGCTCAGAACAATTACCTACATAGTCAAGTAGCTATTTGTCAGTGAAAACTAATAAGAGAGCTCCAAGAGGAATGTAACAATTATTTTGCTTAATGAGGATGGAATAAGTTGCTCTTTAGAGAAAAAAATCCTTAGACCCCCTTATAGCTCCCATCAATTCATGATCAGTTCATTTTATTTATAATCCTCTTAAATGCAAATAGATGCTTCCATTATCCATATTTTTGTAAGCTGTGAGGCTTTCTAGTTTGTGAAAGTGATTTTCACAGATTAATTATAGCTTGTATAAAAAGATTTCCTTCATCAATTTAAAATGTCTCCTTCTCAGTTTCATTGATTGGCCTTTGCTCTTGCATTAGGAGGCACAGCAATTAAAGTGCCTAATTTGCCTTCTCTCTACCATATGTTATTTTGTGCACCTCTATTCTGTCTCTTATTAATCATGCCTTCTCTAAGCTGAACCATCCCAGTCTTTTCAGTCTCACATTGATTTTACTGCCTGCAACAACAATGCAAGTACAAAGTGGTTTCAGATGGTCACGTTGAAAGTTTGTTTTGTAAGGGTCTACCTTGCATCAAGAACAACATTTTGTGAAGCATTTGGTTGAGTGTTTACTTCAGAGTGACGGGAGAGTTGTTTTACATGAGTAGTTCATGCAATTATTGTCATAAAGAGAACGGTGTTTCCAATTTATCTGCAATGAACAAATCTTAGAATGTGTACTAATGTTCATTTAATTGAGTTATTTTGCATCTCATAATACCCAACAAGTTTTAAATGTCTATTTTGTAACTAATCTAAAAATTATCCCTATTGCCTGTTTCAATAATGGGATGCAATTGTGTATGTTATTGATAATTTGATTTATTCACTTACCCTGATTACTCTGTATCTAAGCAACTGTGCCTGCAACAAGGTATCTGATTTACAGAGTGATAAAGTGGATTGCTGTGTCTTCAATTTACTAAAGCGTGAACAACTTCAAAAAAAAAAAAAAAAGCAGAGATGTTTGTGAATTTTAGAATCTTCTTGATAGTGATATCAAAGTTGTCTTTTCAATGTTACACCACCACTGGAAGGTGGGTTAGCATTCTTTAAATGTTAAAATGACATCTTTTGTAAGTATCTCAAAGCTGGACTTCAGCAAATTGCGGGGGGAAAACATCTTTCGGTCTCATTCTAAACTTACCAAGGTAGTTACTTTTGTACTGGAAACGAAGCTAGCTGAAATGTAAATACTTCTCCTCACAGAAAGAAGCAAACAAGTAAAATCTTGTATGTATGTCAGAACACTGCTGTTCTCATCTCTAAAAGTCTTGCATATTTTAAACCTGATATAACATATAGAAAATATGCTTGTTTGAATAAATTTGTGTTAGAGAAATGAGCAAGAACTAAGAAATGACTCTTTCAAAACCACTGAAGTCAAACTCAGATAATTATCCATTTTTAAGGTAAACAATTTGCCTTTTCCTGTTTCCATTGAAAAGAAGAACTAAAATGTTAGAACTTAGATTATGGCCTTATTTGTATTTTCAGTTTATATTGGTGTTTGAAGAGGAAGAAGGCATCTTTGTTCATCATTTCAGACATGTCTGGAGGGTGTGAGCTACCTGGGATGGCTTCTACCACCAGGAAAGTAGGGACAGACAACATTAGCGCAGCAAGACTGTGCTTTTTGTCTGAAGAGTATTTTTTGGAGCAGGGAGCAAATCCCCTTGATTTCCAACTAGGAGAAATCTTCGTGAAAGTGAATGTTGTTCCTTTAACTATTTTTAATTATGTATGAAACACTTCATTAAGTCTCAATTATGAAAAGTTGTTCTATTTTTAGAATAGCATATGTTTGGTTATATTACCAGAACTTTAAAAGGTACGATAGGAAGTGACACTAAAAAAAGTATATTTCAAAGCAATCTACAGTAGTGGAGACTATGCTTTTCCCAAAATGCCAAAAAGTGTTTGTTTTCATGAGTGTTTCTTGAGGATGTGGTCATGAAGTTTCCCCATATCACCTTTACCCAGTTCCCAGGGTAAACACCTCCCGGGGAGGGTGAAATGATAAAACCGGAGATTTGCAGTAACTACATTCTCCTGGAGAAGGATTTGGGGGAATAAAGATGCCAATGACATTTAACTGTCTTGCAAAATGATGCTGAAGGAATGGGAGGAACAGATGTGTGAGTGGAGGACATGGATTTCCCCTCAGAAGACAGGTACCTGGGCAGTGGCACTCTTCTCATACCCCTGTGTGAAACCCAAGCTGTAACTGCTCTGGTACAGTACCAGCCAGCCAGGCCGGTCATCTAACCGATGGATTTTAAAATGCTGAGGAAACAAAAGATCTCAGTAGTACTGTTGATTTCATGGCTTAAATAGTAAGGTTTATAACCCATTACAAAGACTTTCCTCCTGAAATAAAAGGAGAAAAGGAAAAGGGCTAGTACAGTTGTGAGTCTAAATTATTTCTTTTTTTCTATGTCACCTATATACTAGCAAGGAAGGCTTAATATGTAATTTCAGTGATATAACTGCCTCCCCCAGATTTATCATAGTTTTCTCTGATACTAAAGAGCATGGGGGCAGGAAAAAGAAATGCACTTAACCATCCTATTTTTTTTACTGGATCCAAACAGAAATGGCAGAAAATAATGAGTAGATTAATTAGCAATATTGGTTTCCATCCATAAAATTAACAAACTATGAGCAAAAAACAAGATGACATACACAATCAAGGCACTCATCCAGTAATAACTTCACGTGTAAAACTCTGTTGGGAGCTCCCAAATGATAGCGATTCAGGAAAAAAACAGCATTTCTAGGTAACTTGTCATATAAGCAGAATAACAACTCATCACTTCCTTTTCTCCTCTGCCACCAATTCAAATCTAAATAAACTAGGAAGCGACTGCAATAATTTCTTTTTGAAGGCTAATTAGCAGCTTATGCTACTGAATTTGGGGAGTTTCATGGGAGATGGGTGCATCTCAGGTATAGTTCAAGAAATTTGCTCTTTGTGGAAAAACCTGGCACTTACCCGTGCTCTCAGTAAAACCTGAGGCAAAATGAGCATCGGGAGTGGTCTAACCTCTTTGGCAATCACTGCACTGAGACGCTTCCTGGCACACTGAGCACTTGTGTTTCTCAGTGCAGGCTTCTTTATATTCATCTTTCATCTGCCTTGTAGGCTGTAAATTGTGAGATCCAGAACCGTCTTTATCTGTGTTTTGTGGAAGCCTAGCACAGGGAGTCCTGAGCCAGAACTTCCATATGAGTAATAGATGTAGTTCTGGTGAAGTATGCTTCTACCCCCTGCCCCCTTCCAAATTCAATGGAACATACCAATGATGTAATATCTATCCTGTTACACCGACAAGTTTAAAAGTTTGGATTTGTTATGTGTCAGCCCTGTTTGGAAGCACAAACAAGCACTAACTTTTCAGTTTCTTGTGTGCTGTTGACCAGATATCCATGGGACCATTTTAGCAATGAAATCCACACTGTCCACGCAGATCACTGCCACCCATTGCAAGTAAACAGAAGGGAGATGTAATTAAATGTACATTAGCAACTAGTTCTGATGGCATTGTGCATGTGACACATGAGTGGAAATCCAGTCTAGTGATTAATCTAATTGTGGGCCAAGAAATTAATATGAAACTTATTTTGAGTTTACTGTAAAGGCCATTGTTGCTTTGAGAAATGAAGTGTGTGGGGGTGACCCCACCCCATTAATTACTATTGAAACCAACCATTGCTGTGATTTCAAGGGACTTAGATGTGAGCCTGTCAGTTCAGATTTCTATATGCTTACAGCAGCAACAACTGTTACTGCAAACATCTCAGGTCAATTTTAAGACATTGGACGAAGGCTGGGTTAGTGTTGTGTGTGATGTTTGCTTCAAGTTCATAATCTGGTAGATAAAGAAGAGAAGGGTACTGTGATGTGGACAAGTGCACATTGCTCCCTGTCCTCTAGGGACAGAGTTGCCACAATATAGTTTCTTTTACAATGACAAGCAGAACAGTTAGGAAAATATACTGAGAATTTTCTTGGTCTCTTAGGAGAACTTTTTGGAAATGAAGCGAGATTGTGCAATGCTGGGATGGGCTTCTTAGTTTTTATTCTGCTTTGTAAGGTTAGCACCTTACTTTATCATGCATGTCTGTAACCTGCATAGTGCTTAAATTCCTACTTAGTCATTCAGGTTCCCTCTTTGTAGCTAATATACCATCTGCAATATGACAGAGGTGCATAATGCTGTGGATTTTCTGTCTGCAGTACTGATGAAGAAGTTGCAAGGTATTTTTGGTGGTAGCTGCTATAGGTGATAAAATGATAAATATATACTAAAAGGGTGTTTTTCCATGTTTTTGTCCACATTTAGTACATGTTGAGGGGCTGTATACTAGTAGCTTAAACACCTCAGTTGTCTGCAGCAACTTAGATGTAAACTGTTGCTCTGTCTTAAACTAAACCAAATTGATGCTGGTATATAGCAACACAAGGTTCTGCTCAGCTTCAGTCTGAAGTCCCTTTTCTTGTTACGCTAAACTTCTGTAAGTATTAGATAATTTGGATGGCAGTGGGTTTGTGGGGCGAGAGGCTGGCAAGGGACTGCCTGGGGCTTGTTGTGCGTCGAGCAAGCACCTAAATATAGGAGCCCACTCGTCACGACCGCGGCTTTCGGAGCAGCCTTGCTTCTGCATATGTCAGCTTGTGAGCGAAAGGCACGGGTCTGTGAGACGAGTCTTCAGCAGGCTCTCAAACACAACTGATTCATCTCGGAGAGAAAGGAGATGGTGGGGGATCTGCAGATCAGCGCCCACCTTCTGCTCTCGTGTTTTGAGGGCTGCGCACGTTTGCCAAAACGTAGGGAAATGTTGAAAAGGGTAATTAACCAAACAAAAACAAGATCTTTAATTGCTGGAGGACTTCTGCATTTCTTGCATGCTTTTAAAAGCGATTTGTGGCATCACGCTTCTCTTCTGCGTTCAGGGACAGCGTTACTCCCCGCTCCTTGGGCGGGACGAGGGCGGACGGCTGGGTGGCACGTTAGAGCAGGGCTGATGCCCCTGGGAGACCGAGGCTGGCTGCCAGCGATGGGACCCTGGCTGCTGCCCCACGGCTGTGCTCAGGAGTCCCGCGGGCACGGGTCGTGCTGCCTTGTGCTCGGCGCTGGCTTGCAGCTTACATTCGTCAGCTTGCCCTTCTGTTGGCGACCCGAGAGCCGGGGGCTCGAGCTGGCGGGTCCACAGCGCGCTCGCCCTGCGGTCGTGGAGGTGGAGGTGGGATGCTGTTGCATGGGGGCTGCTGCTGCTGGAGCACCGGGTGGGCTTCCGTGTGCCTCTGCTCTCGGCACTCGCAGGCTTACGGAACCTTGCTCGTAAACTCCGCCAGCGGCTCCTTTACGAGCTTCATCTCTTAGAAAACTAATTCATTGATGTAATGCGCATAACAATAACAAGATATGGATCAGTGACAGATGGATGCTATCATGCTTGGCATATGGCGTGTTGTAAGTCTGCTCCCGTGCTGTTGAAGCCAGTGAGTCTTTCCATTGAATTCGGTGAGCTTTGGATCAGGCCCTGGAAGAGAATTAGTATAATGCTAAAGACAGCTTGATGGAGGGGGGGAGGAAAAAAAAAAAAATGTTTTGATCACTTTAAACCTGTTTTTTGGCCTTGTAGAAGCCTGTGATTGCTGGTTACATATTTTAACTGAGTTTGAAAGGCATGTGCTCTCGATCATACCAATCAGGAGAGTTCAGAACAGGGAGGGGTACGTCAGCTTTGTGGAAATCTTTAGCTTTAATAAGTGATGTTTGAGTGCTGGAAGCTGGCTGGCTTTGAAGGCAGTGAGGCATAACGAGGCTGAAAATGTTGGAGTGGCTGGAAAATACATGAATTATGGCAAGCACCTCTTTTTTTTTTTCCTCTAAAAATTTGAAAATACCAGTTTGGCTCCACTTTAAATTTCCTCAGAGAATACAACGTAGCAGAATTGTCTGAGTAATTTAGAAATGCTCTTATCCAATTAATGCCTTATTTTATTGTTGTATTAAGAAGTATTGTTATGATTTACAAAACACTTCATTTGCATAAATAAAAAATGCTTAAAATCTTGGCTGTGTCGCAAACCTGTCAAGAATAAGTTTGGGGGCTTTCTTATATAAAATTTTGTGTGAATCCCAGCCTGACTCTTACTGCAGGCTTGTCAAATACGTTAGATTCAGCATAAGCAGCTGACAACAAAAGTCTTTGACAAAAATGACTGTGTGGGATTTAATAGATTATCTAATTCATAATTTGCCATAAGTGGAAGATGGCTTTCTAATAAAAACAAAACAGAAAAGATTCGCAGGGAATGTAGATTTGATATTGAGCAACCCCCAGTCTCTTTTTAATTAGGTTACTGCTGAAAGTTGGTGCCAAAGCTACTGAATCATCTCTTTAGTGCTAGCATTTTGTCAGGCACCTGCCTAGAAATTGTCATAGTCTGTGGATGTGACTTTGGTACCACTGAAACAATTACAGATGTCAAAACTCACTGTAAGTAGAACTGGAAGCTCATCTTTCGAAATTAGACATCAATTTGGAATATCCAAAATTTGGGAAGTCTGGAAGCAGCCTGAGGTTTTTCTCAGTTTCTCACCACACAGCTCACTGCAGTGGGGTTGTTTAGACTGAACATTCAAATCTGTCCTAATAATAGTCTCCATGTTTTGTATTAGCTTATGGATGCACTTCCTAGTATTTCAGAAATTATTTGTGGAATTTTTTAAAGTGGCTAAAAGTGTTCTCTCCCTTCACCTAGGTTAGAGCCACGTCTATCTACCTAAATAAATGTTAAACTTTCCATTGAGAGCATCTCCTAATGAAGAAGCTTGTATTTCTCTCCTTGCACAGTTTTTCATCCCATCTTCTGTCATCTGTTCCACCGTCGCCTCGTGTCTGTCCTTCTCCCAGCAGAAGCCCGCTGTCTTTCCCAGCAGGCACCTTCTCCAGCGGGTCTCCCTGGGTGGGAGCCCGCCAGCCTCCCAGGCTTGCTGTGGCTGCTTCAGTCAGACCACATCCTCTTTGAACCCCAAAAGTGGGTCCAGAAAGCTTGCACGTTAGCCTGAGCACGCGTCTCTGCTGCTGTCGGGTAGGGAGGTCAGTGGGACCGGCGCTGGTCTCGCGCACCGTTTGGAGAGCGTGGCAGAAACGGCAGGCCCAGATTCAAGCCGAAATTGGGCGAGACAAAGTGGACAGAGCTTGACTGAGATCTCTACAAATGAACTGCGACTTTAGCTCCATTTATAGTGGGTGGCTTTTCGTGAGCTGGCCCCTGCTCTGGCGCGCTGCAGAGGGCGAGAGCACGCGTGTGCTCCCTGTAATGGGACTTCTGAGGGCTGGTCTGCTAAAAACCCCGGTACTGCAAACCTTGGTGCAGAACTTGTAACCCCGCTGGCTGCCTGATGACATGAGCTGCGTGTTCAAGCTCCAGGTGAGCCTAGGGTGGTAATGTGGTATTTTATTCTAGGCCTATTTTTTATATAAGTAAAAAAAGCTCAACTTGTAACTACCTTAACTCCTTGCTAGAAATCTCTGCATTGAGTCCTATCCAAGATGTCCCGTGTTGATTGAGAATTGCATCTTTTATCAAACTGTGCACTGATTTGGTGAATTTAAATGCTGCCTGTAAAATCTGATTCATGACTCAGCTGAGTGGACCTAGCAAGCCACTAGCCAAGCAGTTAGAAATAAGTTCATTTTCAGTGGAGTATATATATAAAAATAAAAAATTCAAACCTTAAAATCTGTCATATGCTATAGTAGAGATTTTTTTTGAAAATAGTTCTCCCTAAATTGACTGCTTTGGTTCTTCGGGTAAAACATGCCTGAAAGTGTGTCGCAAATACCTTGAGCATGGTCTGTTCATCTCTGCAGCTGTTGCTCAAAACACGGAGCCTGTGGAAGCAGTGTGAGGAAAGATGTCGTGTTGCTGATTCTAGAAGCTCCTTCAGGAAGAAGTGCTATGTTCTGCTGCTTGGCTGGGGGGCTCTGGGGTGCCTCCCGGCTCTGATCAGGGGATCAGCATGAGTGATTCTCACTTAGGCTTATTTCTCATTCCAGTTGCATGCTGTGCCATTTAATGCTACAGATTCCATAATAATCTCAAAGTCTGTTATTTGAATAGCAACAACAGATGATTAGAAATGAGTGATCTGCTTGCCTGTGAAACCAGCTGGCCAGAGGGATCACTCTTCTGCTGTTCCTCACCTCTTGTGACATAGGGAGGAATATAACATCTGTATTGATCCCACCTGAGCTGAAATAAAATTGCTTCTTTGACAAGCTTGGTCTGTGGAACAGCTGTAACCAGCTTTTTTTCCTGCTTCTTTAAAACTAGCTGTAGATGAACAAATGGGAAGCTTTTGGAAACCCACAGCTGATGAGATTAATTAGGTTCTGTAATTCTGAAGTACAGTAATAGATTTGAATATTTGCAGTTTTCAAAAACTATACGCAGATGGAGTAGGGGGAATTATATACAGGATTTCTAATGGGATTGTTAGGAAAATGCAATGAAGAGATGTGGTAATCTCAAGGCCAGTGTGTAATGCTGGAAGCAGATTGCTGTTGCTTCTGGTTTGGTCTTTCCCTGCTTATTGTGCGCCTTTGGGGAAGTTGCTGAACACGAGTGCTTGCTTCCTGTATAGCAGAGATAACATGGTTACCTCTCTCTGGAGGATGCTGGTATAATAGGTGAGCATGTTCACAGAACTGTGCATATATTAGGATCTGGAACAGTTCTCTTTTCTCCACTTATTCACACCAAGTATTGCTTTCAGTGACATAAAATTGTGTAATAAACCAAACGATAATAAAAATTTAATGTGAGGTTTAAGTTAGGCATACAGATAGTGTTACCTTGTTTACTATACTCCATTAGCTTAAACTCAAAATAAATAAATAATGTATAAATAAATAAAATTATATTTCTTCACCAGAGAAAAAATGGCCAAAGTGTTTTAAAATCAAATGCTGTACCTTTCAGTTAAGTTTTTTTTATTTAATTAGCCTTTAAGAAAAATATATTTGAATGTAGTCCAGGAATAAAAGCAACCTTTTCTGAAATTGCAAAGTAAAATTACTACATGACTTATTTTTCTGTCTTAAACTGTTTTGTCATATATTGAACTTGTTATTGGTTACTATTTCTAGCCATTTATTGCCAGTGTGGTAGCTTTATGACATCTTCCTTAAACTGTTGTTATTTTATTTGCTTTTATGTAATTGATTCATATGCTGTTATGTCTTTGAGGCTCTCTAATGATGTACAGTTGCACTCTGTGTCCATTTATCTGTCATCTCCTGTATGTTGCTGGACAATTTGACCAGGTCAGTTCCAGTACGTAAGCAGTAAAATATAATTAAAATAAATTACTTATGTAAGAAGCTTTTTATTACTTGAAGTTTATGATGAAATTGTACTTTTCCGTGATATTGTAAATGCCACCTTTTGGTGGTATTGAAGACTGCAAGCAATTTGTGGTTTAAAAAAAAAAATGCAGGTATTATAATAATGCAGAAGATTTTAATACTGCATAGCATATAATAGAGCATAAATAATTGTTTTTCTCCTGGTCAGTGGTTGAAGCTGAATAAGTGGATTTGTTTCAGTCTTTGAAATTAAACTGTGTTCTGGTCTTCTCCAAAGATGTGGTATTACCTAAAGTAGCTGATTTAGTTCTGCAATTTTTATTTAGACTCAGTTTTCTGTGGCTTTTGGAAATCTTATTGCAAGATCTGTCTGCACAGGTGCTGAGCACTGTCTTTGTGTTTCATTAGGCTTCAGTCTTCTGTCTGCTTCCTAAAGCAATGGTTAGGGAGGAGCTGTGTTGCTGGAGGTGAGCTCTGATCAAATACCTGTGCAAGGTCAGGTGCTTCTACACAGTCCCTGATGGAAGCAGAACAAAAAAATCTCTTCTGTATTTTCAGCATTTCCTTTGTTTTGATAAGACCCTCATTGTATTACCTCTACTTTCCTTTTTTAAGCTGTCCTGTCAAAGCATGATTTTCAAAGAGGAAATGTTCACCAACTCTTGCGAGCTTGACAAATAGTGTCCTTCTGGAGAAGGACCAAACCACCTTCTGACTTCTCAATTTTGTGCCAGTGGCAAGGATGAATTTTTTTTAAGCTTAGCTGTTATACTCTTAATTAAAAAAATAAAAATAAAAAATGTTGCTTTGTATTTTCTTTAGGATGATTTTACGGCTCCTTTGTAAGCAGCCAGAAAGAATAAATTTTGTTAGAAGAAGCTGTGGTTCAAACAGTATTGTTACTAGACAGAATTTGCTTTGGTGTCACATGAGCTCATTTGGGGACAATAATCCACTCATACCATTTGGTGTATAATGGCTAAAGGAGGGGGAAGCTACAAGTTACTCCTTCAATTGTATATGGCAGTGTGTTAAAACATCTGGGCCTTTTACTCTTTTATGAATAAGAATAGAGTTGCATTTTTTATTAGAAAATAGCATTGGACAATATTATTGAGCTCTCAGTCCATTGCGATGTAATATCAAAAACTTTTGTTAAAATATTTTAAACCATTAAGCTCTGGGCAGACTTGCTGCTAATTTTAGTAGTCCAAACTTATTTTCTACATGACTGAATCCAGAGATTAACTTTCAGCCTATTACTTTAAAATAAGATTGGGTCTGAAGAACACGCAGAGTTTTAGAGACAAGATTTCACCTTTATCAAGCTAAGCACCTCTGTAGTACACATTGTGACTTGAAGCAGAATAATTTTGAATGTGCAGAGTTTCCCAATGGGTTTTTTGTACTTTTTTTTATTACATCCTCAAAGAGAGCATAACACATCCTCTCCTGTATCCACTTTGATTCTCTGTAAAAAAGAGTTCTTAAACTGCAGGCCACTTGTACTTTCTGCAGCTTCCTTTTTAGTTTTGGTTATACTTTTGAATTGTTTTGCTCCTGTTGCAAACATTGTTTGGTCTGAGAGTTCTGCTAGACTGTCAGGATTTCTGCAGGCTTATCCTCTGCAGAAAGTTATCTGGGCTGGTTATAGTTACTAGGCTTAATGTAGTTAACTAGAATAAGTTATATAACTTACTAGTTAACTGTAAGTTTCATGTTGTGAACAAAAATAAAAATCCCATCTGCCATTGTTAGGCATCCATGTGTGTTGCTAGTTACTTGGTGTATGTGTAGAGATATTATTTGCATAGAAACAAAAGGGGTGTGTGTGTGTGTGTGTTTTAAGCACTTTCTGTTGGTTGTGTTTCAGGTCAGAAATGTGATTATGTCAACTGATTCACTTTGGGGGGAAAAAGATTAGCTGGGTTGTGGGCAGTTTTTCCCATACTCACATACATGTTCCCAAAGTGGCTCTGCTGGGAGTATCTTGACTTCCCCTTTCCTAGATTCTCCTGTGAGGTTTCCGTATTTCCAATCCTCCATTGTCTGAATGGACCTGCTGAGCTACTGTTAGTCCTGGGCTGAACTGGCAGATTTAATATCTTGTCTCTTCCCAATCCTGGACTGCTGCATCCAGGCTGTAAAATGTGATTTAATATTGGAAACTGAGATGAAAAGTAAAATGGGCAGACATAGTTCTTTTTTACAAGCCTTAATATTTCACCGTCATAAATACAAGAAAAACAGCTTCTGTGTTGAGGATGCTTTATTTTAAGAGCTTAAATTCCCTTCAGTCCTAATGGGCAATATGAGTCAAATCCGTTTTAATAACGGAACTTACAGCTGATTGTTTGACTAACTCTTAGATCTCTTAAAAATTAGAACTTTGTTTATAGAA
The DNA here is from genome assembly GCA_013399115.1 of Anseranas semipalmata. Lineage (NCBI taxonomy): Eukaryota > Metazoa > Chordata > Aves > Anseriformes > Anseranatidae > Anseranas > Anseranas semipalmata. The sequence goes on from VXAA01000524.1 coordinate 59,197, forward strand.
ATAAAGATTAATGAGTCCTCTGCTCTATTCTCTCAGTCCATACGTGCTTGGCATAGGAACATTTTTGTCTGGGCCAGGAAACCTGAAAACAGAGTTTTAAAGTGAGATCTTCCTTTTGCAGTTTAAGATGGTCTACTCAAACTGAAAGTTATCCAATTCATGGCAGTTGTGATTTTAGCTTTGTGTGAATAATGTGAATCATTACTTGATCCTATTAACAGTTAGAATTTCTGTAAGACTTCATAAATGCGGTTTTACAGAACAATAACTTCTGCAGACTTCCCTGGTGCTAAGGATAAGAAGGTGGAAGGAACGTGTGCTTTCTGTGCCAGATATTCCCTACAGCTGAAACTGTTGGCTTCCATCCCAGCCCCTACAAAATAGCACCCCAAAATCTCTTCCAGGTTATTCTGGGTGTGCTACCAGGCGGTTGTCTTAGCCCTCAGCTCACAGCCCGCCCCTAGGAGTTTATGTACATATAAAAGAAAAAATGAAAACCCCAAACCTAGAAGCAGAATGAAAGAGTAATGAACACCTGCAGGGCACAGATGTACTCTATGTAAGCAAGCAGGGAACAAATGTCTTGGTTTATTCAGCCTCCTTTTGTGGAAGAGGTCAGTTTAGCAGTATGGCAATTCAAGCTGAGCATAGCCAGTAGGTTTTTGTTTTTGAACAAAAGGATCTTCCTTTCACATTAATTCAAATTCAGAGTTTTTGATTTTTTTGAATAAGACCTGTAAAAATGTACCATGCATGTGGAAAATTAAAATAAGAGTTAGCTAAGCCTGTATTTCCGTACCTGCTGCTTTAAACGCCACCTTTAGGCTTCTGTGAGTTATATAAATATTAACTCATCTTTATTGTGCCCCAGGGAGCTAAGTGTTACTAGCTCGATAAACAATGATATTAAGTAAATTTCTAATTTTTGCTCCTTGCTATCTTCATCATTATTTTGCATGACTGAAAAATATTCCTGTTATGCAGCTTTTATTTCCACAAAAATGATTATAAACCCAGTAACAAATTTATTATTAATTATGCATGCTTAATTTTTACTCTGTTTCCATTTGACTGGAATGCCTTCATTCCTTCTGATACATTAGGTAAAGCATATTGATTTCTTCAGGTCTCAATCTGATGGGAGTAACAGCTGAAAGGCAGTAAGTCACAGAGTTTGCAACAACAACAGCAAAAAAACTGAGTTCTCTATTAGATAAAGACTGGCCAAAGGATTACATTCTTCCCTTTTATGAAGCCTTTTCCCCCTCTAATTTCCCAAACAATATTTTTTTTCTTGTTTTTAAGGTTAGATTTTCATGATGACTTGGTGAGTCTCTCATCCATCCTCTTCCCTTTCATTCACCCTGGAGTTTGCGTTGTCAGTCTGAGTAATTCTGGGTTACGGGGGAAACGGGTAGCCTCGAAGAAACAGCACTTTCTATTTCATGGTCAGCGTGTCTTCTTCAGTAATTAACATCATAACCCCTGGTGGACAAGCTCTGGCAGAAAAAAAAAAGGTGGTACTTGTGTCTTTATCAAAAATGGTAGAACTTGAATGGTGTTTCTTTACTAGGGTGGGATCATGGAGGCCCAGATAAATAGCATCATGCAGGATTTACTGCCACATTACTCTTTGCAGTATACTTACAGGTGTCGTTCAAACTTGAAGTAACTGACTAGATAAATCTGTAGGAGACTGTGCCATAGGCTTGGTTAAATGAAATCATCTCAGTCTGGGAGTCCGCTATAAATTCAGGTTAACTTTATAGGCTTCTTCCTTTTTAAAATGGCTGTTTCTGAAATGTCTGTCTGCTATTACAATTGCCTGAGCTTCTCGGGGGAGCTGGATATAAACATCATCCACAACTACTTCCTGGCCCTTTTTTCTCCACTTTTTCATAAGTGATTTTATGGGTTGAATTCCTGGGTTGAATTACTGTGTAAGCAGACTTCCTGTTTTTCTTGACTATTGTTAGACATTCATTGTGGGCTAGGTCATCTTGCCACTGTGGCTAAAACAAGTCCTCATCTTTGTCTCTTCCCCTAGTTGCTTATGCCTATAATCTGGGTGAAGTTGATGACATGTCAGGCACCTTGCAGAAAGTCGATGATACTTAATGCTTCCCACTTCAACTGCAGACTTCCTAGCAGCCTCCTCCTGCTGACCCACGGTCTTCCAGCAGTGCCCTTGCTAATGGAGATTGTGCATGGACTTGCAGGTGTCAGGCCTCGGGCATTAACTTTTGAGTTTGTGAAGGGCGTCAAATACAATTTTGCTCTGCATTATTCAGACCTGACTGATACTGTGTATTTTATCTCTGCTGCATTAAGAGACTGCTGAGTTTATCTTCTCAGTGGGAACCCAAAAAACAATATTCTTCAGTTTATTGATGTGCTGCTACTATGAAAAGTAGTTAAATTGGTTAAACAGTTTTAAGCACCAGATAAGAAAATCCTGGACCTTGAGGAGAAAATGTGTAGCAGAGAATATTTGAACCACTATTAGGATACTGAGAGATACAACAATTCAGGATTAGAGAGACAATGTTTAAGGTGGAAAAATAATAGAACTAGAAGTAAGCATAAAGCTTTTTAATTTTAGCAGGAAAGATAGGCATCTCCAATCTCTATTAATAGACTGCTATAGCCATCATTTTAGCTCTCTTTGAGGTTATGGACAGAACAGTCTGTTTCCTCTTGAAAGACTTGCTACGGATTGTTAAAGTCCTTTAAGCTTCATGAGCAATGGATTTCCCATTAAAATGCACGAAGTATCTTTTGCCCTGACAGCAATGGTTAGGCAGTGCTTACCTTAGCACAGGTGCAGCCCTGCGGGAGCAGCTTGGCAGGGCAAGGCACTGGGTGCTGTGGACTTTGTCTGTGTTTTAGGACAACGTGTCAAGAGGGTTTCCTTTGGACTTAGCTCTAGGCTGGCCTTAACGCTCATTTGGTAATGGAAAACACTTGGTATGGAAGGCACTCTCATCTATTTTTCCCCAGTTGATTCCAGTTCACTTTCAGATAGTGCTCTGTGATGCATAAACCAAACCAGGGGAGGTGCAGACAGGTGCAACTACAGCTTTGACTGGGTGCTACTGAGACTAATGTTGGCAAATGCCCAGTATGCTTTCCTTCTTGACTTTTCTCTGAAAAGCTACACAAGCATTTATTGGTATGTTTTTACTCCCACTGCCTGGGTCATGACTGAGTGTAACCTTCTGTCTTTTAAATGTCATCACTGTAAGATTGACTTAAATGAGGAATTTTGTGTGTGGATTTTGCTGCAGAGTTCAAGTTCTTAAGCTCTTTAGCACGGGTATTTATACTATCTCTTTACTCATGCAACTTGTGTATTTATTAATTGTGAAATAGAGTAAAGGTATATGTATAAATGTTCAATGTACTTTGATTCATATACTTAATAGGATATAGAACTGCTTGCTGTTGTCATGATGGATCATCTTTAAAGATCCTGATTTTTGCATCTGTGGGCAACAAAAGCAAAGCAATACCAATGAAACTTTAGAGCTGTGCTTTAGCACTTACAGGAATCAATGGGAACTAGATTCTAGATGCTGTTGTAGATTCCACTCAGTAGTGAAATGCTTTTTTAAGGTGCCAGAAATACTTTGCTCAAACAAAGGTTCCTGGCCATAGGCACACTTGGCCAAAATCTCACAAGGCATTTGGGAAGATGCCCAGTGGGATTTGCAAATGTTGCTAACAGATTACCTGCCAAACTTTCACTTTGAAAGCTAATGCTCAGACCTCTGAGGTATTAAGTGTCCTGAATGCTTTTGTGGTATTTCATAGAATCATTCCTGCATTAATTGCCAAAAACACTTTAAGCACTCCATCCCATGTGTTTGCTGAACTCTTGATATTAAAATCAGAATTATTATCAGACCCTTGCTGATGTACTCTAATGCAACCATATGCATTAATAGATGTGTATATATGACTGCTCTTACCTGAAAATCTGTAAATGTAACTGGTCTTCTGCTCAAACAGAACAGTATCTATTTCCCCCATCTCTTTTGAAACTATTAGGTGATGGAATTCATTGCTGGGGAAAGAGCAAAACAACGTGCAGGCTGAACTGTGATCAAGTCATGTTTGAGCTGTTATTTCCTGCATTTCCCATCTCATTTTTCCACTTTTTTTTTTCAGTATCATAGGGGAAGGAAAGGATCAAAATACTGTCATGAGGCTTTTCACATTTCGTTTATGATGGCTTCAGAAAGCAAAAAGGAGGCAGCAGTCTCACCTCTAGGGCAGCTGAGCACCAGAGGCCCCTTTTGGTTGTTGCACCCTGATCCTCTGTGCATGGGGACCCCTGGGGTGCTGGGATGCCCCCCCAGAGTGTATCACCCAGCCACTGCTGCCCAAAGGCCTGTGGTCCCCTCCTTGGGGACAGGCCATGGCAGACCTGCATGTCGGAGCTAAGACACAAGGGGGTGGCAGGATCGATCCTCCACATGTGTCCCTCAACACACGGGTGGGACACCGTGGTGGAGCAACATGCTTGGCTCAGGCCTGCAGAGCTGAGGTGCAGCCTTAGCATCTTTGTTAAATCACTAGGGAGGGTTTTTTAAACCTTCCAGTTTTGATGGAAAAGACTTAGACTACTAAATGCTGTTTCCAAATGGGAATGAACTTTTGAACCTTTCACTAATTGTCTGAAGTAGTGTGCTTCTCATGATACTGATCTGCCAGATAGTCTACAGGGACTGATTTTCTGAGGTCAATTAAACCATTATTTATATTGCTAATTTGGTCTATTTGTGTAGTGTTCTGGAGAAGTAGTACCTAGCAATAAGTGAAGACTTGATTTAAAGACTTAAACTACCAAGAATAACAGAAAATATATTGCTACCTTCTTTATATTAGTTTCTTGATATATTCCAGGAAGGTCATCATTAACTTTAGCTGTAAATTTATGTTCTCCATAATGGTGTTTCTGCTGATACAGTTTCTCTGGGCTAAATTGCCATGCTCCAGCTAGGTTTCACTTTTAACAGCAGCACATGTATAAGGTTATGTGGAGGTGATTAGATCAAAAATTTACGTTCAAACGGGAGAATTTTCACAAGTACACTTTCATATGGGTTTCTTTTTTTCTGATGAAATCATTTTAATTTATATATGTATGTAGAACAAAAGGAGTTATCTCCAGAGGGTGCAGAAAGCCCATGTAACCCCTCACAGCATTTCAGATTAAAAAGAAATAAAAAATTCAGTGCCATATAATTAAACAACACCGACAAAAAAAAATCATGTTTTATTCATGATTTGATATTCTACTTGATTGTGTTATTTAATCCCTTTAGTTGGTGAATAATGGGAAAAAAATCAGTCAAAAAAATCTTGTTACCTGGTTTATAGGTAAACATGGAATAAATCTGTTGAAACACAAGAAATGCTGAAAATAACTATCTCAGTGTTCATTCTACATCATAATTTTACCTAGTGATACTATGAAAAATACGTAACAGCTTTTGAATCAGCTTTCTTCAGACTCCTTAACAGATGGAGGTACTGAAGGTGAGCAGAGTAGTGAGGAGTCCCCAAAATAGTTTGAGTGCCCTAAATTAGTTATCAGAACAAAGTGGCAAGTGTTTTTTTTTCCTTCCAGAAGCCCAGCTTGATATGTCCGGTCTCTTGTGTCCTCAGTTTTCATCACTCAACACCAAGTCATGTCCTTCAGCTTTCTCCATCCTTCTCACTGCTTGTTCTTGTCCTTGGGCTCCCTTTTGCCTCCCCAAATCCACCCACTTGCAGTAACTGTCATCTGCAGGCTTCTAGTGGGGAAGGAAACCTGTGCAAGAAGAAACCTATGCAAGAAGAATGATGCATCTTGCAGGTAGTGTCTGCTTCTCTGGAATCTCTTATTTCACACTCTACAACATCTGTTATGCAGTGACTCCTTGAAGAAGTGGCTTGAATTGTGTGGACCCCAAAACCTCCTGAAATGAGAAACTAAGCAATTTATTGGCATGGTAGTGCAAAAGGCTATCGGGATACAGAAACATAGTGAAAATGGGAATTTTGTTTTTGACTTCAGTAGTATCACGAACAGACAACTACTTTTTTTTTTTCAAGTGAAATTTTAAGAAAGCTTGTATTTAGAAATAAGCATGTAGGATGTAAATTATAGTTTTTTTGGAAAACAGTTCTGAAACTTTCATAATCATAGGTATCAGGCTTATCTAAGAACATAGTTATATTCTTTGAAAAGGTGGAGGAGTGAAGTGAAACAGCCAGTTTGACTGTAATTTCACTTACAGAGGGAAAGGTGCATTGGGTGATGAGAAATAGTAACTGGATACTTTATTGTTTAAAAAAAAAAAGTTGGTACCACTAATGGCTGTGTATTGATTTGCATTAAGTGAACCTTGACATTCTTGTTTCATGAAAGAGGCTTCACACTTCAGGAGAGAACATTTGCTGGTTTACGAGTAACCTGGTCATGATTCAGCAAAGTATTTTAAGCATTTAATGTTGATGAGCAGGAATATCGGCAAACTTTTAGTGGCTGTGTTGCTGAACAGGGTGGAGGCTCTGGAGGGGTATGATGTTTCAGAGGCTTGAATCCCAAATACACTTTGTATATTAAAAAAGTGAACAAAAAAACCCCACACCACCCAACAAAAATCAAACAAAGCACTGGGCTTAATAGAAATTCATGTAATTAACTTCTAATAATTAATTTCATTCTCTTTGTATAGTTGTCTAGCAGGTCTCATTTAAGGGACTAGTCATGTTTTTGATCTTGTTTTTTTAACCTCTGAGTTCTCTTCTAACTCAACCTGGGTTGGTGGTAGCCTGAAATAACTGCACTCTCCTATCTGCTCACACGCCTACCCTGTGCAGCAGCATGTGATGCCTTCTGTGTGCCCTGAGGACATGACTCATCCCGTTGGGAGCTCCTCTCTTCGTAGAAGCAGCAGCAGAACAGGGTCTCAGAGGAGATGGAGTTCCTTGCACTTGGTAAGGAAACTTACTGCCTCACGTGGATTTAATTTTTCTAACACTTTCAAGTTTTTCTGCAGAAGTAAATGTTCTGACCTGACTGCCATGTCACTCTCCTTAAGTCCCCTCTGCTTTGATAACAAGGTGAAACAACTTTGATTAGGCACTGTTAGAGCACTGAACAAGTGATATTTAAATAGGTAGTTAGGATGAATGGATGAATCAGTGAAGAAGAAAATGTAAAGCTGACCTCTAGGTCACTTCTTTTCCCCTTGCTGTTGTCAATTATTTATCTTCCTATACCTTCTCCAACCTGAAATCTTGTGTGTAGCCATGCTTCTGGCTATATCGTAAGCAGAAGAGATTTATTTTTCCTTCATTGAAATATCCTAATATTTATTTACAGCATGTTATATGCTGTGCAGCAAGTCTTACAAGCTATGGAAAACCCATTGTGCTATTCCACAGGCAGGGAAAGAATGTGGGAATGGATGAGGCTGGCCTCCTCATTCCCCAGCTGCTTCATGTAATTTAGGGCATGTGGTAACTGCAGTTTAATCCAGGTCATGCGACTGTGCTGTTCTCCCTGTAACACCCCCATTTCTCCTGAAAAAGGTTTGAGATTTTGCAAAATACATATTTTAAAGCACATTGTTCATGTAAGCTGGACAGAAACTGAAGGTCTACGGGTTTGATCTGCAGTACAGCCTCAAGCTTGCAGTGTTGTCAACGGATGGGGTAGGGGGTTATTTGTTGCTTTTGTCTGAGCGCTTGAGGCTTAAGGCCTAGGTGTAATCTCTTTGGAAAAATCACTGATATCAATACAGATGAAACAGAGGAATTGCTCCTCTGATCACTGATGAAACACAGGTGCCACTACCCTAACCATGGTCCTCTGGTCCTCTGGTGCTGCTGCTTTACCTGTTCCAGGTGGTACTGGCATGCTGTGTGCCTGGACAGTCTGCAGCAAGACCGGCGTCATTGTGCCAGGGGCTCTCATCAATGAAGAAGAAAAATGCTCCGAGCTGGTGTTCTAGGACTGGTTTTATGGGGTTGTTAATTTAAGGGTGGGCAGGACAATAGGATACCAGTCATAAATATCAAATATATGAATCCCAGAGCACAGGGACTGCTGTCTGAGAATGCAGTAAGTGCTTGTGTCACCTGGCCTGTTTTACCTCTCTGGTGGATAATAAGAGCATAATATATGGATGCAGTTGAGTACCTATGCTGTTTATTTTTAAAAAAATATATATATATATAATTTTTATTAGACTTACCTTTACATCTGTGTGGCACATTACTGCTTTGCCAGTTTGGCAAGAATCAATTATTTTGCTGCAGTTAAAGCACTTAAGATGTAATCACCTGCCTACGTCACTTCTCAGAGTATGGCTAGTGAACATGCATGATCATGAAATTCAGGGTGCTTTTGGATTCCTGGGGTTTGTTTTTAATATTGAATATGTTACTGGCTATGATATAAATGGAAACTGCTGTTGCAGAAATATCAGTGCCTATTTCTTGCTAATTTATAAGGATTTCTTTTGTCATAAAGTTTGAAGCAGAATGTGATTTTATTTTTTATTTTTGGAAGCTATTTCTTGATGCGCAAAGTAGCAAACAATTTTCATACTAAGTGGGATAGATTTGCACAATTTTTTTATCCTAACAGTAAAGTTATTTGGAATGACTGTTAAAGGCTACTGAAATTCAAAAAATTCTTATTATAGGGTCTGAAACCCCCACACAAATGCTAAAATAGTTGTTGCCTCTCAGTCTCATTAAGAAGTAGACAGGTGTTTGTATGGTCTGTTACTAGCAGTTCCCCTGAAGTAGGGAGAGGGCACTTTCTTAGTATGCTGTGAAATCATGATGAGGTTGTAGACAGAATCTGCGGGTCCTGTCCTGCATGTGCAGTTCATACTAATCTTAACCTTTTCTGTGTGCGGTTGCTCATGGACCGAAACACTTGAAACTATAAGATGTATGGCTGTGCACATTGTCACGTTCCATGAAGTGTTTCTCCAGATTGCTGAAATACTTTGTGTTAATGCTGCATCTCAGCATTTATTAGGAGTATTCTTTGGGTGACATTGTCTTTTCTTCTCTTGCTTGTTAAGTTTTCCAAGCGAAACCACTCTAAGCTTCCACCTGAATTTTACATAACCAAATCCATCAGATCTTTTTTTCCAAGAGGGTTGCTGACTTAAAAACTCATAAGGAAACAATCAAAGACTGACTTTTGAGTTAAAGATAACTGACAGTTAGCGATCTGTTTTCCTTACAGTAAAAGCCTCTGTTGCACCCTCAGCATTAATGCATCTGAATTTTGCAGACTGTTTTCAGCAAGGGTTATTTTGTGATGCAAAGGATATTTTATGATGTATTAAGGTTTTTCAGATATAATATTACACTGCAATTGCACATTATCTTGTGATAGATCCTGGTCACTGAAGATATTGTTTAAAGAAAAAAAAATCTCTATAGAAATGTCTTCATGTTAAATCTGGCAGGTATCCGGATGGGGCTCCCCAGTGGAAAGCACTGCTGACAGGAGAGTGTTGTACCAGTGAGAGATACGAGGAGCATGCAACTTGCTTACAAGCTAATTATTGTCATTATCATGTTGAATTTCCAAAATGTCAGATGTATTAGACAGCCAATGTGACATTGCCTTGAGCATTTTTCCTTAGTAGTTCCTCAGTAACAGTGGAGTAGAAATGTTCATTTAAGTTATATTGGGATGGACAAGGTTTTCACAGGTTTTGTACTTGCAGCTGGAAGCGAGGTGTAAATTACAACATCAGAGCAGAGACAGAATGCGCGTGTGTGAAGAATGGATTAAATCACCATGAATTTTATGAAACAGGATGATCAAGTCTATTAGAATAAGATTTTCTGTGGCTAATTAGGATCTGGAGTAAGTGTTTTCCTTCTCCAGCTGTGTCAGATCTGATGTTCTTTCTTACTTTTTGGTCTCCAAGTCTTGCATGGTATCTGTAACCTTGATCAGATTCATCTTGAACTCAGGTCTGTGCTTTTAATTCAGCTCTCTGTGCCTTTTGAGTATATTAACGCAGTGCACAGTGTTTATTACTTGTGCTGTGTTTCTAACAGAACATACCAACATTGATTGAAATCTCCAGCAGCTTGTTTTATATACTTCACAGGCATGGAATCCTGAATTCACTTTCTACATGACAATTAAAATTATTTTAGTTAATGTCAATAGAATTAATCACATCTCCCGTATGGCTGGGAATTTAGCTGGTTCAGGACAGCAGTGCTTGATAACACTCAGGTTATAATACTTGGGGCATAAAAACTGTTTAAAAATCTCCATGCAGCTATTTGAAATTTGTGCAAGGATTCAGAATCTGAAAAACCGTAAGCAGATTATTCCTTATAGTGTAAAATGTACTTTGAAGTATAAACTGTCCAGCGAGATATTTAGCAGTAACAAGTATTTGGCTCACCTTTTACATAACTACTCTAAGTATGTGCAGTAACAGCATTTTAGTAGTCGATTAATAAAATGATTTTCCAGCTGATGAATTAACAAGAAAAAATCTTGACTTTAAGATTACTATAAATGACTCGGGACCCACAGAACCACAGATTTACCAGTAGCTGTCAATAATGGAGTGGGAACTTCTTTTGATCCTATAAGGAGCTGGTAGGCTTGAGAGTAGACTATTGTACAGTAGTACCTCTTTTTGTAGTAGTGGTATATGGTAGAAAAAAAGAGAAATCTGTTAACAGTAATATTTTGAATAGTGATGATGATTTAATGGATCCCTTAATAGAAAAATTAACATTTTGGAAGTGGCATGAAATAGGATGAACATTTTACTTTTTTCATATTAGTCCTTAAAATTTTATGGACTCCTGTATTAATACCTTCAGTTGGTTTTAGGGGTCTGATTTTGTTGCTGCTTTTCTTGGCATTGGATGTCTCATGCTTAGTCCATTCTAGAAAGCATTTTGGGCTGTTGTTCCCACCTGTGTCACTAGGAATGAGATGACATACAGGAAGGCTTGCATTGCTTTTAAACCTCATTTGTTAAAGTTTTGGGAGTAAAATTCTGGGTACTTGGAAGCACATACACCTGAGTAGGTATTTTAAGGATCAGGGCTTTTGCAATGTTGAAACACACTGTTCCATTATTTTTTTTTAAATTCCTTTTCACTTCTCTGCTGTTATACATGCTTTTAAAATTTTCCTTAACTGTGATTTACTATCTTTCTCTGCATTCTTGAATTCTCATATATATTGATTTTTACCTCAAACTGCCTCTCAAAGCAAATATTTAGCAATGTTGATGCAAAACAACAACAACAAAGCACAAAAAAACAGCCAGTTCTATAATTCATATCTCATGGGTATCTTCCAGTTTCATTACTGATAACATTTGCGTCTCTGACAACTGGATCACCTCCGTTCCTTATCTAAGCTGTACAAGGTATTCCTGTATTTTCTCTTCAGATCTACTTCACACCATACATCACCCATCTGCAGCTGTCAGCATGTCCCAGGGCACAGCCAAACAGCAGAACCTTCCACTTACCCTGTCCTGTAGAGGAGAACACACTTACATATTTATTGTAATGCTGACTTCATCATTCCCTTTGTGTCTCACTCCTCCTGCGACAGGCTTTATCATGATAATTACAGAAAATATGTCGGAAGTGGTGTTTGGACCAATGGTCATCAGTGGTATCATAAGCTTAGTATTTCCTTATTGTCATCTCTTGTCCTTCCACCTGGCCCTCATTTTTCTTTGTCTGTCTCCTGTATGCTCCTATATATATACATATATATGGTCAAGGACATAAAAATTCTTCAGGACAGGTACTGTCTTTCTGTTTGGAAACATATACCATGTACAGCACCGGGGCTTTGTTGCACCAAAACCCCTCCTGACCAAAGCTGGAGAATACCACACCACCTTCTCAGCTGTGAGGGAGCAGCGTTATTCAAGGATGCCAGAAATACACAAGCCCTCCTGTTCTCTTCTTCCACCTTTCTGCATGCTTGTTGCGTGTCAGTGTAGGTGCAGGCTTGTATGGCCCCTGGTTGGAACGGCTGCACCGGTGCCCTGTGTGAAACCCAGCCCTGGCACTGGGAAGTGCCATAGCATGGCATTGGGGGCTGGTGCCCGGACCAGTCTGTTGCTGGGGAAAAAATGATTTTGTGGCCCATCGCCTGTGATTGTTTTGGCCTTCATAGCTGATTTCTCCTTACTAAATTGCGATATCTGTCTTAACTTATTTTCAGATGATTGCAGAAATAGTGCTTTACAGACTATGCTGGAGTTACCACGTTCTTTTTAATAAATGCTGGGCCGTAACTGTTGTCAGTTCTAATTTGTGTTTAGTTTCTTTCATATATAGTATTAGTTGATGGAAAATAAGGATACTGCCATATTTATATTTGTTGTTGCTTCTAATAAGTTACAATAGTCAATTAATTTTGGCTAGCTCTTGGTGAGTTTTCATTTCTCAGGTTCTGAACAAAGTATTTTACTGTCAGTCCTGGAAGTTAAGGTGGTAAAACAAAACAAAAAAACTTGGGCATAACATTCGGGAGTAAATTTGAGTTGAAATAATGAACAAGAAGAGTTGCATTTTCTGATTACAGATTTTTAGACTTCTGAAATATCTGGACCTTACTACTTCCTAAATTCAGGTATCAGGTTCATGATTACTCAGGTAATAAGGTGAAGTTAATCATAAGAAAGTTGTTACAAAGTCTCCATGAGAACTATTTCTAATACTTCACAGAACTGGAAGAAAAGCTGGCAAGGTAATAGGGGGGGAAGTCTTAGTCTGTTTCAAACTGCAGCCTTTCTTCTTCAAAGACCCTTTACCTCAGTTTTAAGGACTTCAGTTTAATGTGCATCAACTTCTTGTCTTGGGGTTTGAATTTCTCAGCTGGTTTTGGACCAAATGATCTGCATATTTGTAAGGGGGGGGTGGGTAGATTTTTAATAATATTTATTTCTACTAACCAGATACATGAAAATAATGGCTTCTTTTCATACAAATACTCTCCAGCAAAAAGAATGCTGGATGCATAATATAACATGTTTTGTTGAAGGTTTTTTTACTATTCATTTTCCCTGCCAGTTTTTCAGAAGAACTTGAAGGGATACCAGAGATAAGTTTCCATCAAGTTCTTCCAACATCGGCAGCTTTATGGTGTTAAGGTTGATTTTTTGTAGGGTTTCCTTTCTCTGCAGAGTGACATCACAGTCCATGATTCGGGAAGGAGTTGGTTTAAAAAAAAAAATATTACTGATTTGACAAACACACTGGCTGTTTCACCTCCTTTATCCAAAGTCGGAACAATTGCACCTATTTGTGGGCCTCTTATTTAACTTCAGTGGATTTAACCACCTGAAACAACACGTCTGGTGGTGTTTCAGGAATACATCCTGAGTAAATCCTATTTTACTGTATTAGTGTTTTTAATGTCCTTCCCAAGAAAACCTGAGCTTCACTTACCTAATGATTTACAGTGAAAGACTAGAGCTCCTCTTTTCCCTTCTGCAAACTTCATGGCCAGGAAGATTTAATTCCAGAGAATCCTTCCAAAAATCAGTAAATAGTTTTCTGGCAGATTCGCTACTCAGTGAGCTGGCACAGTTGCAGTAAAGTTTACTTTATACCATTTGACAACCTGATGTCCACTTCTGTAGATTCAGAGCCAAAAAGCCTAAATATGTTAAGGTCATATTTTGAAAGTGTTCTGTCTGAAAAATAGTTCCCCCTCCTGTGCAAAGCCTTAATCAGCAGCTGAAAATGAGAAACAAAAGGATGTCTGTCTATTCATGCAGCATGGGAAACAAGCAAGAGGAATGGGAAACCATGGTGCAATTAGACAAATATGACCTGATTGCTTTCACAGAAATGTGGTGGGATGGATCACATAACTGGAATATTGGAATAGAGGGCTACAAGCTCTTCAGAAGGGATAGACAGGGAAGGAAGGGAAGGGGTGTTGCCCTCTACATTAGGGAAGGAATTGATTGTGCAGAGTTGCCTTTGAGAAACAGCCATGGACAGGTTGAGAGCTTATGGGTGCGAGTTAAAGACCGCTTCAATAAACGACAGCTTGTGGTTGGGGTCTACTACAGGCCACCTGATCAAGGGGAGCCTGTGGATGAGGCATTCTTGCTTCAACTACAAGAAGTGTTGTGCTTGCATGCTCTCATCCTGATGGGGGACTTCAACCACCCAGATGTCTACTGGGAAAACTACACAGCAGGCTGTAAGCAATCCAGAAAGATTCCTGGAGTGTGTTGAGGATAACTTCCTGGTCTAGGTACTAGACAAACCAACCAGAGGAGGAGCGCTACTTGACCTGGTGCTCACCAACATAGAAGAGCTCATTAAAGAGGTCAAGATTGGAGGCAGTCTGGGCTGCAGTGACCATGCCCTGGTTGAGTTTGTGATCCCAAGGAATACGGGCCTGGCAAAGAGTAAAGTCAGAACCCTGAACTTCTGAATAGCAAACTTCAAGCTATTTAAAGACCTAGTAGCTGAGATCCCCTAGAACACTATCCTTAGGGACAAAGGAGCTGAGCAGAGCTGGAGACTCTTTAAGGATGTTTTCCTTAGAGCTCAAGAACTCTCCATCCCCCTGCGTAAAAAAGTGGGCAGGGAGGTCAGACAACCGGCATGGCTAAGCAAGGACCTGCTGGTTAAACTGAGGCGCAGGAAGGAAATCCACAGGCAGTGGAAGCAGGGACATGTGGCCTGGGAAGAGTACAGGAATTTTATCTGGATGTGTAGGGATGGGATTAAGAAAGCCAAAGCACAGGTGGAACTGAGCTTGGCAAGGGATGCAAAGAATAACAGGAAGGGATTCTATAGATACATTGCTCAGAAAAGAAAGGCCAAGGAGAGTGTACGCCATCTGATGGATGAGAAGGGTGAACTGGTCATGACAGACATGGAGAAAGCTGAAGTACTCAACTTCTTTGCCTCAGTCTTCACTGCCAGTCAGGCTGCCCAAGTCTTTCGTTTTCCTAAACCTGTAGATGGAGGCTGGGGGAGCAAAGTCCCACCCACCATAAGTGAAGAGCCGGATCAAGACCACCTGATGAAAATAAACATGTACAAGTCTATGGGGCCTGATGACATTCATCCCAGGGTCCTAAAGGAATTGGCTGATGTAGTTGCCAAAACTCTCTCCATCAAACTCTCTGCATCATATTTGAAAAGTCCTGGCAGTCAGGTGAAGTCCCTGATGACTGGAAAAAGGGAAACATCACTCCC
>VXAA01000526.1:0-18247 GCA_013399115.1 Anseranas semipalmata
ATTTGTATGTTGCCACCTCCTTGAGACCCAGTCTCCACCTGGGAGGATCGAGGAGAACACTGCTTGCACTCCCGATCCCTTCAACATCTTTCCAAGGTATATAAAGTCCCTTTTGATGTTTCGTAGTTTCCTTGTTGCGACCTCATTTGTCCCTACATGAAAGAGTAGGAATGGGTGGTAGTCGTGTGGTTTAACCAAGCTTGGTAGCCTCTTTGTGATGTTGTGAATGCAGGCCCCAGGCAGGCAGCAAACCTCTTGAGAGAGATTGTCTGGGTGGCGAATGGGCGCTTCAGTGCCTCTCAGAGAGAAATCTCCAATTACCAACACCCTTCGTGCTTTTTTTGTGGCGTGGTTTTGCTGGTCCACCTTTATACGGTTGCCCTTTCCTGGGTCTTGACCATTACCATTACCATTGTTGTTATTAATATCCTCACCGTTTTCGAGCCCCAGAGTATCATATCTATTGCGTAGGGGCACTTCAGGGGCAAGGGAGAGATTCCTTCTTCTGCTCCAAGCAGAGATGAGGGTCCAGCTTCCCTTGTCTTTGAGAGTCCCTCAATTGCGCCGTGAGATGTCAGCCCATAGTTCACAAAATATCTCAGAAAACTCATTTTAAAAACATAAATGTAATCCAGCCTGAAAACAAAAGGAAAGCTTATTAAAGTAATAGGGAGACTTTCAAAATTTAACATAATTTTTATTTGTCTATAGAAGAGGAGCACTGTGGTAACATTGCACAAGACAGCTAGTGGATTTCTTCCAGCATGATCACATTGGCCTTTGTTCTTCTAATTACTCAGAAGTCCACCAATGTTTGTTTCTTCTGTAAAAGAATGAAAACAGAGTATTTAAATCTGGCACTCAGATTATCTCAGTACAGATTTTTCCTGAGGTTGACATTCTGGTGTATGTAAGAAACTAAAATCAAAATGAAATCCCTCTGTATCCCTGTTATCAACCTTTAATCTGTGCTGTATTCTAATGAACACCTTGTATAAACAACCTGGTACTAAACAAACACTGTAGGAATTTTAAATTTCAGTATCCCTGTGGCCCACTAAAAGCTGTCAAAGAAAAATAAATACATTAAATTTCTTACCGAAATTCACAGCTTCATTTTCCTCATGATGAAAACTTCTCAGTGCCATCATCATGCTGCAGAAGCATCTTTGAAATAGACAACTGAATGTCCTCCTGTTCATCTCTTTTCTTCTAAGTTGTCCAGCAGTTGCTTGCCTGAAAAATAAATAGACGGAACTGTGCTGAATCCAATGATTCAGTTGAGGACAGGATCAGAAAGCATTGCTTACTCAATTAAGAGATTTTCCTACAGTCAGGCTTTATGATTTCATAGAAAGAGGAACACATACTTCACTTACACTTGTTTGGATTTGATAGGGATACTTACTCTCTTATACTTTCTCTGGCTCACCACTGTCCTGGGTTAGTCTCAAATATTCTGAATATGCAGAATGTCTAATGCATACACAGTGTATTCCAGCTGCCTTTTTGGCAGATGGAAAGCCTCAGAAATATTTTTAAAGTTAGCTTTACCTCTTTCTATTAGCTATTTTAACCAGACTGTTTCCTGTTGCATCATTTTAGTTTCAGAGTTTAATAAGAATTGTAATTCTGGTTTAAATGTCTAAACAGATTTCTTCTAGATGAGTCAGCCAGATCTCAAAATAATATTTTCAGCTTAATTAAGCTCAAAGAATTACTGTAGGAACTGAAGAGTCATTGAAGATTTTTTTTTTTCTTATCAGTCTTTCTAAAAGTGTCTTTTATATTTCAGAACTTGATAAGCTTAAAAATTGTTGAATAAATATTTCTATAATTATTAGGAATCTTTTTTTCCTCAAAAGACTTGTGTTAGGAACCAGCTGAAGCACCATACAAGACCTTCCTTTACTGTACCTAAGACATATTACTGCTGAAATTATAAAGGTATTAGGCAAACACAGGCAGATTTGAACAAAGGATATACATGATTTGCAGCTAGAAGTTTCAAAGAGAATCTGCTTCATACTTTCAAGAAAAAGCCACAGTTTACATTATTTTGTGGAAACATCAGCTAGACCAAAGTAACCAACATCTTCTATATAATATTTTCCAATCTTTGTTTTTTTTCCTTGAAGTCTTTAGTGTGTGAATGGAAAAATATTTGCATTAATAATTTTATGGCTCTAATAATACATCTGATTACCTGTTTACTTCTAACAGACATCCTTTCATTCTTTCAAAATCAGACCTCAGTAAACCAGGAATATCTTAGAAAGTTCCTTTCCTGAAATAAAGATCTTAATTACACAACCCTAAATTCTTGTTCAAGGGTCCTTATTCTTTGAGAAGAAAGTCTTGTTGGCTGTCTGTTTCTCAAGTGTATGGCTCAGGGCTCTCCAACACACCTTTTGAAGGATATTTACAACTGGTAATTAAAGGCTTCTATCTAATGCTATATAAGAACAACAGAAACAATAATCAATGCATATGTGAATTTTCTAAATTAAAATACAAAACCAAAGTATAATACTAATATTAAAAGCAGCTTCTTAAACTCTTTAAAAATGTAAGTGGCTGTTCTGTGATCAAGGGTGCTATGTCCCATAGCATAGTCCAATTTTTCTTTAATTACCCAAAACATTTGATTTATTAGAACAAGCAACCAACTTCTTCCCTCTCTCAGAAAACAAGCTTGCCATAAGATTGTGTTATGACCATGTCTTCTTCATCAGTCTAGTTTGTAAAGATTGCCAGTACGAGTTGTAATAACTCTAGTACAACTATTCTGATATTAATAATCAAGTTTTCTCCTCACAAAGTTTTCTTGCCTGCAAAAGTATTAATGATTTCAAAGAAATTTAAATTTCTAAACTGGGACAAAAATCTTGAACAGTTTTTGAGGGGTTAATTTTATTTAAATCACCTGAAAGACTGTATTTTTTTTTTAAACATAAAGTAGTTTACATCTTGATTTTAAATATTTCACTAAATGTATAATTTTCCATTTAAGAAGAATTCCAAAATGGATTTTTTCAAAGATTTAAATTTCTAGAAGTTATTCTCTTTAAAACAAGATATCAAGATATCAAACATCAAAAAACAAGATATCAAAGATATTTTCTGAATAGAGTTTATTAAGGAGTGTTACTGGAAGGATAAAGAATGCATGCCAAATATTCTTGTTCTCTAGCCACATTTCAGGCAATTAAGTCAAATGTTAGAGATGTCTGTATCCTTTGGAAGGCTGTACTTATACAGCCAAACAATGGTTGATACTTGCCATGATTATAATTAGACTATAAACGTAAAAACATACTAAGTAGTTGAAAATAAAATATATGACTCTTACATCTTTCTTGAAATGGAAACATTTTGCAGATTTTATATTTTTTTTTTCTTTTGAGAATGCACACAAATATGAAAACCCAACAAATCTGCAGTTCTACTTTACTAAGGGTATTTTTTTTTTCTTCTCCATGTTCCCTATGAGAATGATGAGCCTTGGTTATCTGCTGAGGCACTGCTTCTGTCTATTCATGTTAGGTCATCCAATTGGGGAAAAGAAACAACAATATCTTTCTAATTATCATTGTGCGTAAGTAGGTGAATGATTACAAACATCAAAACATGATTTGAGAATAAAGAATTCCCTAAATGAGCATTTGCAGAAAACTGTTTGCAAGAAATAAGCTGCAATTTGTTTGCACAAGTGTGTCAAACAACTCTGAATTGCAAACATCCATAAGAATCTTTCTAATTTTGGACAATTTTTAAGCAACTAAAAAAGAGTTTCTCTGAGAGAGAAAATGATTAGTTATGAAATGTTTCTCCTTCTTTATGTTTTGTATGTTTGGTCCTATTTACAGAAATGTATGTGTCTGTTGAGGTTTGCTTTCAGAGTCTGTCCTGATTTTAATTCTCTGGAGAGAGAAAAATGTTTTTAGGACTCCTATTAGACATAGAATACTGACATCTGGTAGGACTGTAAATGCCTCTGAAACAGACTGTTCTGAGCTGCTCAATTTTGCTCCCAAAGAATATGGCTCCCTTCACCTCTGTAATAAGTGAGGAACATAGGACCCAAAGTGATCTCCTGAATAACCAAATCAAGCTCCATGTTGTTTCACATACAACAGACAGGTAGTGCCTCCTCCCATGCCAAGATGACTCCTTCTGGTCCATCAGGGCAGCTCCAGTTCATGCTTCCTCTTTCCTTATAGGCTTGTTCACTCTTCCACTTGGCCAAGGTTTTTTCCTTGCAGAGCAACTTTTCCTTGCAGATCCCAACAAAAGCACTGCACAAAGCCCAAAGTTTGTTTCACGTAACGTTAGCAACCCAAAACCTAAGGGACTAGGACTGTGTCCAGTTTGTGTATGGGTAACAGAAAAGGAGAGCAGGGTCCAGAGGACAATTCATTGCACTCTAGGACACATGCCTGAGACAGACAGCAGGAACTGGTCTCTGAGATTGCTTGCTTTTTATGGTCACTGCAAAACAAGCCCACGTAAACAGTTTGCACTAGATGCTAACTTGTAGATGGCTACCATTAAGTTAGACTGTCCTTTAAAGTCATATTTGGCTCTGATTTTTTCCTACTAGCAGAAGAGTATTTTAATTCTGGTTTTACTTGTTCAATGCATTTGACAAAGAGGGAAAGTCTTTTGCATATGCTGGTGGGCAGGTGTTCTCATGAGTAACCTGCTGGTTTTGTGAACTGTGGGCTTAGGAGTTGGGCCCAATCTATACAGTTAGTTCTGCCTATTCTCGTTTTAAGAAATCGTGTTTAAATTATAACAATTTAAATACAAAATTGGAAGTATGACTAAGAACTAAGACAAGAACTAGATGTTATGTTTTGTCAATTCCCCTTGCAAAAGCATGAAATGATCATAAGAAGCCAGATCCAGTTCCTCTTGAATTGAGAAGAACCTTATTGACAGATGATTAAGTTATACATTTATTTTAAAGCTCGTTTAATGAAACCTTGCAATCATGGCTTCTGTTTGTTTGAGGGATGAGCTAACAGAACACCGTTTTGCAAATTTTTACTAACAGCTGGCAAACATGTCAAAAATGTAACAGATGGATTAGCCAAAGTTTGGAGTAAAGACCACATCAAATAAAGTCAGATCTGAATCAACAAAAATGAAATTGAAACTCTTGAAAAACAGACAGATATTTTGCCCCTTTTGTGCCAGATGCAACACACTGAATAATGTGTCTTTTCGTGCAGCACTTTGTGCTATACATCTCACAGCAGATGCAGGAGGAATATAGATATCACTGAAATAATAATAACTGTGTGAAATAGGAAAACATCTTCAGTGTTCCTGTACCAGAGTTCAGATTAGTGACAGCTTGTGTGGTTGCCCTCTAACCAGTATTTTTTTATATTACTTAATCAAAGTAACATGTTTTGCATCTTCAGCATGAGTATATTTTATTGAAATGCATGGCTAAACTAATCTGTAGTCCAACTATACTGCTGGATTACAGCCCAGCTCTTCAGCAGACTTATGATTTCAAAGCAACAGGACACTCAGCACCCTGAGGTATATAGGTTCAGGTCTATGTCTATAGTCCACCTCATTGCACATTTGATGAATGCACACTGTAATATGCGCATACATGAGACACTCGGGCTCCTGCACCTACTGGTTTAGGCTGCTCTGGTACATTAGGTACATCTGGTACATTTAGGCTGGACCAGTGGGCCGAGGCCAACCATATGAAGTTCAACAAGGCCAAATGCCAGGTCCTGCACTTGGGGCACAACAACCCCAGGCAGAGCTACAGGCTGGGGGATGAGTGGCTGGAAAGCTGCCTGGCAGAGAAGGACCTGGGTGTATTGGTTGATAGTCGGCTGAATATGAGCCAGCAGTGTGCTCAGGTGGCCAAGAAGGCCAACAGCATCCTGGCTTGTATCAGAAACAGTGTGGCCAGCAGGACTAGGGAAGTGATTGTCCCCCTGTACTCGGCTCTGGTGAGGCCACACCTCGAGTCCTGTGTTCAGTTTTGGGCCCCTCACTACAGGAAGGACATCGAGGTGCTGGAGCAGGTCCAAAGAAGGGCAACAAAGCTGGTGGGGGGTCTGGGGAACAAGTCTTATGAGGAGCAGCTGAGGGAGCTGGGGTTGTTCAGCCTGGAGAAGAGGAGGCTCAGGGGCGACCTTATTGCTCTCTACAGGTACCTGAAAGGAGGCTGTAGTGAGGTGGGGATTGGTCTCTTCTCCCACGTGTCAGGTGATAGGACGAGGGGGAATGGGCTAAAGTTGCGCCAGGGGAGGTTTAGGTTAGATATTAGGAAAAATTTCTTTACTGAAAGGGTTGTGAGGCATTGGAACAGGCTGCCCAGGGAAGTGGTCGAGTCACCATCCCTGGATGTATTTAAAAGACGTTTAGATGTAGAGCTTAGCGACATGGTCTAGTGGAGGGCTTGTTAGAGTTAGGTCATAGGTTGGACTAGGTGATCTTGAAGGTCTCTTCCAACCTAAAGGATTCTGTGATTAGACTTGCGTATGGTGGCACAGCATGGCCAACGGTAAGATCTCTTCTTCCATGCCCACTGTGTGTTCTCAGTGATTGGGTAGACCCTTTCAGAGCCTTATTTCCCAAAATAAAACCCAAGAAAGGAACAGGTGGGGCAGAATGAGGCTGTTCCAGCTCTGGCTTTGAGAGGATGGAGATCATAAATAACCCTGGTACCAATTACTCTTCCCATCTCTTCCAGGTAGGAGGATATAATCTTCTTATGCAGTAGCAATATAGAACTTTTTCCTGATATAGTTCAGAGGGAGCCAAGCCTTTGGATTCCCCAGCATTCTGCAATTTTACCAAATATTTTATTTTTACAACAAAGCCAAGGCACTGAGCAGTTTTTTGAACTGTTTCAAGAGCACTAAAGGGCATTGCTGTGTGAAGCGTGGATATTAGTCCCCAGAGGCATGATGTTTTAGGGAGCAACCTCATGCACAGAACTATAATGCTGCTTTCTCATATATAATGACAGACATAATTGTCTCAAACCAGTGCCTTTACCCATTGCACTTTGCAGTGTGCTTCTTTGCTTGTGGAGAGAGAAATAATGTATACATAATGCATCTCTGTCCCTGTTAACTTGCAGCAACAAAAAAGGAAAAAATAGCTCTTCAGTGGACTACAAATTTGAAGCTTCTCATTCTGGTGAGCTGATTCTTGCACAGTTACCTACGGTTCCTCAGACAGTTAATCACTTAATCTTGCTACACACGTGCGTGTGTGTTTGCATGTGGCTTTTCATGCATCTTCTTTGCAGGGCAGTGATTAACCTTCTTGTAGGAAAACATATTTCTCAACAGATACATTTGAAAAAAAGCACATCAGAGGAAAGTAGCTTCAAATCTTTGATTGTACTTTATTAAGTAAGTTCTTCAAGCCTATTGTGGTGACCAGCAATTAAGCACCCATCCAGCCACTTGCTCTCTCCCTGCAGTGGGATGGAGGAGAGAATCAGAAGAGCAAAAGTGAGAAAACTTGTTGGTAGAGATAAAAACTGTTTAATACGTGAAGCAAAGCTGTGTGTGTAGCAGAGGAAAATAAAGAATTTATTTACTGCTTCCAATCAGCAGGCAAATGTTTAGCCACTTTGTGGAAAGAAGGAGTTCATCACATGTTAATTGTTACTTGGGTAGGCAAATGCAACCACAAACTTTCCTGCTTCTTCCTCACCTTCCTGTGATTTTATTGCTGAGCATGACGTCATATGTTATGGAATATCCTTTTGGTCAGTTGAGGTCAGCTGTCCTGGCTGTGTCTCCTTTCAACCTCTTGCCCACCCCCAGCCTCCCTGCTGAGGGGGCAGCATGGGAAAAAGAGAAATCTTCAACAGTAGGAAAACACTGCTGAGGAATAAGTACACCTATCTAGCAGCATTGTATTAAAAGTCATTTTTTCAATATATTCAGTGATGGTGACTGATAAACCAGGTTCTGTCTCTCCCCCTCTTACCAAGAAAATTGCACATAGGTTCTTAGTTTAAAGTTAATTTTATTTTTAGTAAGGGTGTTCAGCCTTCGATACCCCGGTGAAATAACTTTGAGTTGAAAGACATGTGGCTCTGGCAATTCTTTTATATTTTGGCAGTGACAGCTATAGTATTAGTTTGGCAGCACCCATGAAATCTCAATGAAAGTACTTAGTATCTGGACTGAGGGCGGGGGGAGAGGGGAGGTTGACAATAAGGAGTAGGAGCACAGCACTACCTTGCAGGTGTCCTGAGCCTGCATTTCTACAGCCTTCCTTAAAATGCTTTCCAAAGAAAGCCTGAAAATGAGGTGATTGCCTGACAGAATGTCAGCATAAAGGGAAAGACAACCTAAGCAAGGGTATAATGCCCTTCCCTCCTCCTTCTCCCTGCAAAGAGTCTGGCATCTTTGCCCTCCCTTAGGGAGGCATTGGCAATCAGCTCCAATAACGAAGGAAGCATTGGCAATCAGTTCCAATAATGGCTCCATTATTAATGGCTGTGTTTTCTTCCTACAATATGTTTCTTCCTTGATTCTGTCTATAGAAGTCTTATTTTCCTTACCCCTTTGGCTAGCATTAATTTGTTCAGCTGTTTTTTTTTTTCTTTTTCCTGCTCTTTCTTTTCCCTGCAAACCTTAATTAATTCTGTATATTCTTGTTTAATAATACTTACCTACCTCAGAGGGACATTTTGAAGCTTAATTAATTATTGCACAGGTATTTTTTTCAGTTGCATCTTTGAGCAATCCTTCTTCACAGCTATTCTGGTAACTTCTCATCCTTTCCATTCTACTTTTGTAGCCCTTGTAAACTCTTGCATCTCGGTGAAGATAATTAAGATTTCTCTGCTCTTCCTCCACATCAGGAACCCTTCCTTGCATTAAGCTCTGCTCATTCTGAGTTGGACTGGAAGGGAACCTAGGACCCAGAAAATCATCCCACTTATTTATTTTCCTGTGTATTCTCATGGATGTGAGAGCTGAGGGTTGTACTGCTGCCTGCGTACACAGCCCCTCACAGCGTGCACCTGGACCTGCCCTCCCCTCACCCCCAGGGGGAAGCCTACACCACCAGCATGGGCCCTGCCCACTGGAGGCCCTCAGCCATTCTCTCCACAGCCTTCTGTACCCAAAACTGCTTTGTAAGACTTCTCCCAATGGGTTCCAATGTATTTTCAAATTTGTTTCATGAATGCTTCATCTATGTGTTCATGTGCTATTTTCTCTTTCACAGAGATTATTTTGTCACATCTGCATAATGCCGCATACCCTCTAGATGAACCTGTAAGTAGTTTTTTAGCTAAACAAAGTTTCTTTTATCACTGAAGGGAGAGGATGGATGAAGCATTTCTTATTGTTCCCAAACTGAACCCTCCAATTCTCCATTTACCTTTTCGGGAGCTTAATGAAAAGACTATTGAAGCCTCCTGAAAATTAGGGGTAAGGGGACTGTAACAGTGAAAGGAAAAGACCACTAATCTAAGACTCTCTGTGAAACTCTAAGTGAAACAACTTCTTACAACGATTAAAAGTTCCACTGACATTTATTTTTAAAATAGTAACTAATTCTACACCTCCAGTTTCCTTTCATCTGAGACATCAAACTTCCATAGAACCACCCCCAGCAGAAGGGGACATAACTAATCTAGCTGATTATATTCAAGGAAGAGAGAAAGGAGGAGGAAATCTTGTCTGAAAGCTCTGAATGACTTCACTAAAAGCAGGTCTGAATATTTTTCTGTAGACAACATTGCTTTACCAGTTTTTCCAGATTAAATTATATTTTGAAACCTAACACTCACTGCTTGTTCACCAATTGCAACAGCAATTGGTACCTTGGGTTTATCTCTTGATACATCGTAATGTCAGGTGGTCAGAGGACAGACACTCAGACAAGACTCGGAAGCAAACTGCATTACAACTTGATAAAAATACTGGTGCTTTCATTAGCCCGATGATGACAACAAACTTGGAATGCATAGGACAAGCCACATTTCTGAAATCATGACAGATTCTAAAAGCAATACTTTTTAACTTATGTTTGAAGCCAAAAACATTTTCTTTGGCCTGCCACGTGTTCTGAATATTCTATACATTTTCCATAGGCAGTATTCTCTTTGAAATCAATAAGACAACTACAATGTGAGTCAGAAGGATGAATTTTGCCCTGAGTGCTTTCAATACTAAAATAGCAAGTTTTCCCAAAGAAAGTGTGGGTTTCGGGTTGGTGAGAGAGTCTTTATAACCCAGAAGTGAGAAACCTTGAAGCCTGTTTGGTTTCCTGTGGATATCCACTGCCCTTTCCCAAGCCCAAGGGCTAGGGAGGAGAGGAAGGTGCAGAAGCACATTTATGGTGTCACTGAAATTGATGGACAAATACCCTCTGATTTGACCTCCCACATCAGTTGATAGGTGTATTCTCTGTTTGAACCAGATCCTATGTCACAACAGCGTCAATTCTGTTTGCAGCAGCTCTTCTGTGAAGTGACTAGTTGTTCAAAGCTACGAATCGAATTAGTAAGAAGGAATGGACAAATATATTAATGCATGTTAAAATTATTCATCTCCTCTTTCCTGTTCCTCCCAGTGCCGTGAGAAGCATGTGCTTTGCCAGGTCTACTGCTACTTGAAAGACATCTACTAAAACACCAATAAAATAATAAAACTAGCTGACATACTTTAAATTCCCAAAGAGTTGTTACAGAGTGCTCCCAACTCTGAAGGAGTCATCAAGGAAATTTTTTTATTGTGGTCATCATCCATGCAGCATGAGCTTCAAAAGAGCATTTTGTTTCTTCGGTGCTATCATGAAACGTTCCAGATATCTCCTTCAACTCTTTCCCAGAGCTGGATTAAATGTCTGCTATCAATCTAGCACTCACCACTATGGCTCAATAAATGCAGTACTCGGAATGGCTTGAAGAAAAAGAAAAGAAAAAGAAAAGAAAGAAAGGAAAAGGAAAAGGAAAAGGAAAAGGAAAAGGAAAAGGGAAAAAAAGGAAAAGAAAAAGGATAACAAAAAGGAAAAGGAAAAGAAAAAAAAGGAACAGATATTGACAGAAAATAATTTACTGTCTACATACAGTATATTTCAGTTGCAGATTTACTGCTAATCAACCTTTCTTTCTTCTCTGCTGGACACTTGTATCATTTTTTCGTCACAGTTTTGCTTCAGTTTTCAATGTACCCTGCTTTTCTTAAAAAAAAAAAAGATCAATGATCTTAATGCAGTGCTACCTACAATATTTTCACTGTTTTACCACTCAGCTTCTTCCACATGTACAACAATTTTAAAAATGGCTAAAAGTAGTGACTTTTCACTGCTTCATTTAGAATGTAGCAAAATTACATTAAAAGATGAAACTATGTGGATGACTTATTAAACTCCCCCACATTTGTGTAATTTAGACATTACATAATGTATGAAGAAGCACATCTCATATATACATATTTCAACAATAAACATTAATAACATGTTAATATCTTTATCTCTATGCTTTTCCTTTAATCTACCAAAGGAAGCTGGAAGCAAAGTTCATATCACAGTTATTTTCATTAAAGCTACCTTATTTTAAGAAAGGGCTCAGCTTTCCTCGGTGGGTTATGAATATTTTACCTTTCAGCATACACATAAATATACTAATATATGTATTTCATATACCTGCTACTTAACAAATGTTCTCCATCTGGACAAGAAGATATTTCCAGGACATTTGGACTCATTATGATGAATGAAGCCATTACCAGAAGATCAGGTAGAGGGTCACGGAAAACAATGGACAAAGTTGGTAGGAGACTGATTTGAATTCTGCAGAGATGGATATAATAGCTGCTTTCTCAGTTACAGTCATATTTATTGCTTATACATTATATACTTCTACAGTTATTATTACAGTTATAGTATATATTTTATAACAGAAATCCATGCTGCCACTGCTGATAATAGAATTTGATGTTTATATTGCAATGAAGCCTAGAGACTATTCCACTTTGCCCTTGCAATATGCACTGGGCAAGTGCAAAAATTTCTATGGACTAGAATTTGGAGGTAACTGGGACATAGCTGTCTTTGTTATCTGAACCTCTCTGAATCAAATCTTATATTCCTAAATGCAAAATTTATTTAAAAAGAAAAAAAAAATCTGTTTATTATTGCAGCTGGAAAAAAAAAAAAAGTCTCAAGCCCGTGAGTCTGGGGTAATGAAGGCAGAGAGTTTGGATCCCTGGTACCTGTTAGTGGGGCTGCTCAGTTTGCTGAGAATGTTGCTTGCATAAGAATCCCACTGCTGCTGGCTGAGACAGTACTAGCAACAAAGGTTTATTCCAGAATGAAAAAACAAACAAATAAACAAAAAACAATAACGAGAGATGAACAGAGCAATGCCTGTTCTGGTATACCTGGAAGACTTTGAAGTCGTTTTGTATATGAGTGAAAAGGCACTGTGAAAGCACAAGCTCTACACCAAGACCCCCAGATCAGTCAGTGAGTAGATGGGGAAAGGAGCTGGTTGAAGTTACTGGTGTACCAGGACACGGACTAAGGCAACTTACGAAATTTTCATCACTGAATATTTATGAGAACAGGCTAACAAAATACCTATTAACAGTGTTTTATATACTGTTGATCTTCTTTTGGAGCAGTGGAATAGACTATGTTCTTCTAATCCTATTCTGTCACTATTTGTTTGACAGTGTATTTAAAGTGTGCGTCACAGTCCTTGGGCCAAGTTGTGCAAGTACAAGATCATGATGATCAAGTGTCAGTTTAAATGGCAGAACACACACTCCTAGTACCCACGGCACATGAGGCATGAGGTCCAATGGTTATTCCAGGATTTGTGGACAAGTGTTGGGTGGCTGTTTGGGTTCTTGGCTGGGCAATGTGATACAGCTTGATTTAGTTAACCATTTGTCTCTCAGGCAGAGAAGGAAGTAACCTTAATGGGTAGTTTTAGGGCTCACATACTTTATTGTGCACCTCCTAGACTGAAGTTCAGCCAGATCAACGGCTGCTGTAAGTTGCCAGGAGTTGTGAAGAGCTGGATGTTGAAAAAAGCCTTGGATTTTGCTTGCAGCATTGTAAAATCTGGCTAAGCACATCAATCTGATGAGTTCTCATACTCTCTTGGACATGCGTCTGGAAAACACCCACCACTAGAAACAATAGTGACAAGCAAATAACGACATGACATGCATTTAAAATCAGTGTCCATACTGTCAAATGACCTACTTGCTTAGGGAACAGATCATAACAACTGGAAGACAGCAACAGTTGTTCCCCTCATGGCAGAGTCAGAACCAAATGCTATAAAAACAGACAATAAGTATTTAAAAGAAATCACCAAGGCTTATTTGAGTGACTGACAGTATCCCAGATCTACGTTGAAAGGAAAGAACCTATAAAAGTTTAGATACCTTAAAGAATGAAGTACTGAACATGAGAATCTCTATGAAGACCAATCAGAAACTACAGAAATAATCATTTTTTCTAACCAGTCAAGGGTAGAATCATTATAGACAGCAACATCTAACTGAAATCATGTCTAATTGCTATGGTGTGATTTATTTTAGCAATTTTATCATAAGAAAATGATCAAAGTAAGTATGAAGTGTCAAAATCTAAGTGGCTGCAATATAAGTATCAGTCATACCAAACATTCCTACAAGTCAAAGATTGGAAATAAAGGAGAATGATGCTTGCAAATTAAAGATTACATTCAAATTTTCTAAGGAAGCTGTTTCTGCCAGACAGACCTGTATTAATATGGCAACCAAACAAGAGTAGGCTTTATGGATAAATATGGATAAATCTACAATTTGGTCACCTAATGTTAAAAAGAATTTACTTTTATTTTATCAGAGAGAGTCTCACTAAAATACTTGACTGCAGCTTTTTCATTTGGAACTTTAACCTTAGGTGCTCTCATTATGCTCTCTGAATTATGTACTTTTAAAAATGTTTGTAAAAAATTATGCTCACATACAAATTGTTGATTTTAGCAAAATATTTGGAAATTATTTGAAAAGTGTCAAACTTTAAAGTAGAGATTTTGATGTAAAATACACCAATCAGCTGGAATCAGTATCACCCCCAAAATTAAGGCGTGGAGCCATGCACTCATAAAACACCTAGAACAGAAAAAATCAGAAAGATGAGAACGTGGGGAGTAAACACACTTTCTAGGATTCATGGAAACCTATTCACAGGTCTTGCCTTAAGCACATGAGTTTTTAGAGAAGCCATGTTCATGCCTGTGCAGCAGGCACCAAGAAACATTCCAATGAGAGAGTTCTCTTGGTCTCCAAGGGGCCTTCACATACAAAAAAGCAGAAAAAAAACATTGGTCAGAGATGTTAATAGTACACTTGTTTGTACAATGTCAAGTGAGGAGAAGTGGGCTTTTCAAAGTTGGAACCTTATTTCAGTGAAATTTTGAAGCGTGTAAAAATTTGCAAGTCAAAAGCCCTCCATGATCTTGGATCAAACTAAACTTAACCATAGGTTCTGCAAGAAGCAATTTTCAAACTTTTGGGAAAATCTTTTAGTATTCTACACCAAATGTTAAGACTGCTTTTAGATTTGAATACAGCTACATTATTGGCCTCTGTCCCCTAAGGTACACTGTTAGTTTAGCTCAGATTTCTTCACTTTTTACATCTTTTCCTGGAAGAGTAGATGCCACTCTTAGCCAATGCTAAGACTATGTTAGAAATTGTGAGGCTAAGATTGAAAAAATGATTTCTTTTTCATTTGAATTAACATCAAAAATAGTGAGATATGAAATATTTCACTTGATTTATTCTCCATATTTAGTAAAGATCTATTGCATATTTATTGTGAATACTTAGAGCTGTAGCTCTGAGCTTGTCCTTCTGAATATCCAAAAAGGGGGATGATTATACCTAAAATTTGGATGTAGTTCTGAAAATTTATTTCTAATTAATTCATAAAATGTAGTGTAAGCTTGAGATTTCAGAGGCTGATCTTTGAAAGGCAAAAATTAAATGTTTTGAAGTCATCATGTTACCACAAACCTGTGGTCCAAAATGCTGAAGATGCAGATGTAACAGTCTACAGCTTCTAATATCGAATACACAGCTTCTAATATTGAATACTGAGGCAGACATAACATCTAATCCACCCTTGATTTTAGGGGATAAAAAAATCTGTGAAAAAAATTTACAGAACTACCTACTGAAACTTACATCTGGACATTTCTCGCAGTAGGGAACCTTGATTTCCACATCACTCTGCCAGTGAATGTTGTCATTTGATTTTGCTATATGGAAAAGATGGCAAGTTTGATTTTGCCCAAGTGCGTGGCATATGTTAGAACCTGCATTCCACCCAGAGCTGGACAGGGGAGTCATTACCAACCCTCCACTCTGACAGTCTCATAACTGCTTAATCAGTTCCTTCATTGCTGCTGATCCTATTTCTTGATCCTTGAACTCCCATGGCTTTCATGCTTTTGTCTCATTCTGAGTCACCAAATCAAATAAATACAAGATAAAGGAGTAAATATGTTAATATAAGAGTGAAATCTTAGGTTGCTTATTTACTGCTGTCTCAAGACACCCACCTTCCACATCGGTGAAGAGTACACAGAGGATAGTTGGTGGATGAACACCAACAGTACAGCACAGAGTCTGTTTTGCCCCAGCAATGGTGTGTGCAGCACTTCTAGTCCTTGTCTGCAGCAAAGCCTTCACTCCAGGCTGCTGGAAGCTGATGGGTAACAACATGGTATGGTCCAGCCTCCTGGGTCATGTCACAGGTGGGACAGATGGTCTCTTTAGCATTCTCAGGAGACTTCTGGAAGGGCGGAAAAGTGCTAAGGGCTTGGCTTCTGGTATTATCCCAGCAATATTCAGCTATGTATCCTAACTGATATGGCAACTCCACTGTTACCATGCCATTATGCCTTTGAGAATGGTACAGGGGATGAAGAACAGCTGTCAGGCAGAACATGGCCAGGCTACACTGAGGCAGCTCAGAAACTACTTGGGATGATGCTTACAACTACCATTAACTTGTCAGTACCATCCAAAATCTCAAAGACCAGCTGGGTGTTTGTTATGTTTGGATAATTGAGAATACCAGTTTCCAAGAACACCTCTCCCCATCTGCCTTCATGGACTTTGTCCTGTCCTTTCAGACAGTGATTTGGCTGCAGCATGTGTACATTTTTCACCTCTTGGCTGTGCAATCACATTTTACTGAATTGAATGTAAAACCAAAGCAAAAGCCTACAGCTGATGCAACATGTCTCATTTCTTCAGAGCCTCATGTTCTGCTGAGACTATGCTCAAGTACTTCCAACAGATAGTCATCTCTTGATGCCAGCTTTTGGTTCTAAACTCAGTTTTAAT
Source organism: Anseranas semipalmata (assembly GCA_013399115.1). Lineage (NCBI taxonomy): Eukaryota > Metazoa > Chordata > Aves > Anseriformes > Anseranatidae > Anseranas > Anseranas semipalmata. Next base: position 16,380 of record VXAA01000526.1, read on the forward strand.
TTTCACAAAAAATTATTGAATAAGCTGAAGCTGAAGTGGAGTCTAATTCATAGGTTAGATCACAAAACTGAGGATGGAGCAATTGAAGAAAAGGGACATGTTCCCTGGTTTCAAGATCTCATAAGACAGGAGACCAGGTGCAACCAGAACCTGCCTCTCTTAAGAAATGTTGTGAAGCCTCCCTATTTAAGAGAGACTTTTCCACAAAAAGCACTCAGAGAGCTCTGGTATTCTTGATGATTCCCCACAAACATTACCAGATCAGTCAACAAACACTCTTCTTTTCAAGCTGAATTGTGTTTCAAGGAGAAAAGTCCACAAGGAAAGAGCCTCGGGGCTACTGTGCTTGATTTTATGTTAAACACACAGATATTCCAGGCATAAGTGACAAGGTAAATCACAAGATGGCAAGATTAGACAAAAACAAAACAAAACAAAAAAATCCCTGCCATTTGAAATAACATTTTACTGTTATTTGTTTGGAATGCACCATAGTGAGTGCATAGAAAATGAGCCATAAGCCAAAGTAGCTCAAATTTAGGATATTGTTATGAATGAAGGCCCTCTATATTTTCATGAAGCAGTCTCACAGTATTTGAAGGTCTGGAGAAAGCCAGAAAATTTTCTGCTAGAATGGAAAGCAGTTTAATCTTACCCACCCCTCAGGTCCAAAGCCATTATGTTATGTAAGCTAATAGTGATAGCATAAACATTACTAGGGCATTAAAATCAAAGCTGCAGGAAATTCAGGCCTGTATAGTTGATGTTGAAATGTAATATATGGATTCCATATTTACCCAGTGTCAACAACCGCTACTCACATGTTTTCAATGCTTTCCATCTATGCATGGGTCGAGTATATGAAAGATAGGAACCATGTGGCAAACCATATACTAGCAATTTGTGCTGTAGAATGCAGAGAAAAACAAATGCCATACACCCCTGATTATTTCTATGATTACACATAAAAAGATTACATATATGACAACCATCAAATCTACAACAAAAAGGAGATACATATTTAGCCATGACCTAGCTCTTTTGAGGTATATTGCTTTTGGTACAAATAATACTCTCAGTTTTCTGTTGCATAAAAGTAGTGGAATATTATCATCTTAAACCAAACAAACCTCTTTCACTACTACCTCTTTTCTGAAACTTTTAAAAGAAACTAGACTTTTAGGGTTGTCCTGTATGACCACTGAATGACAACATATGTCAAATGGTGATAGGACCAAAATTAATGACTAAGTAGTTAATATCCTGAGTAGAAGAGGTGTAGGTAGACTAGAAGTATTACTGTATACACACACTTCCATTACTACAATGTACCTAAAGGTCAAACTTTATAAAAATGAAGACTTCAAAGAACCCGATATCTATTTAGGCGCCTAAGGACATTGAATAATTTTCAGAGTTCTCAGGTAATGATGAAACATACTTCAAATGTTAGAGAAATGTGATTTCTAACATTGTTAGGAGATGAAGACTTGATCCTATATTTTTTTAAACATTGGCCATAGTCTCCTATCACCGTTTACCACATAGCATGGTCATTATGGGTGAGTGAGTCTAGGAAAACGGTACTTTCCCATGGTTCTTCTCCCATTTGGCCACAGGAGATTTTCCTGTATCTTACAGCCACATTTGTATAGACAGAAGTAGTTGAACTGTGGAAATAATGATTCACAGATGTGTGAGAATTTGTTTCAGACACTGGAAAGATACATAAAATGTGCATTTTTTGAGCTGTACCATCATTTTCCCTAATGCCATGAGTTAAACTTTGGGGAGCAGACGGAGTTTTTTTCCTAGTGATGCTCTTAGTATAGTTTATAGACTACCATATTCTGCTTTTTTTTTTTTTT
>VXAA01000526.1:18307-55965 GCA_013399115.1 Anseranas semipalmata
TTTTTTTTTTTCATCTGCCATGTGCTGAGTAAGAACACAAAGACTCTGTTGTTTCTAAACTTAAACTTCCTCCCTATTACGGCAGCACCTACAAGCTTGGGGAAATGGCAGATAACGTTCAAGTAATATATTTATGGGTTGATTTTGTGCTGCCTGCTTCTTCGTATAATCCCTCTTTTATTCCAGTACTGAGCAAGATGCTACTTTATTTCTTTAATAGTTGGTGTTTTCATTGAGTCTTTGGTCCAATTCTTTTCTCAGACCAGAATACATGAGTGGAAAAGTCACCCCAAGAGTATGCTTTTTGTTGCCATTCTCCAAGGTTCATTATGCTGGTCATCAGGCTGATTATCCATTACTTGTATTACTTGTATGTGCTACAGCAGGCAGTGGAGGAGTTATTCTTTCTCCAGCAACTGCACTTTATCCAGGTAGCTCCCCAGGCTATATCTGCACCTCAGTCTTTTGGCTTAACTGACCTGCTTCAGGTTCTTTTGATTTCTGCTAATTTTCACTCTAGTCTTGCTGTTGAGATCACACTACAGCTGTTCTGACAGTCCAGCTAGAACTGAATAGGCTGTTAACCTAACAGTGTGTTAGCCATTGTCTGAAGCAGTGAAATGTAAATATATACCTCTCCTCTTCTTGGTTTCAGGTCAGAAAACAATGGTAGGTAGTCTCTTGTTCTGCCCAAGTCCCTGGATTAATGTCTGTCTATCATCTCAAATTTTCTGGAGTCACAAAGCTCATCAAACACCTTTGTGAGCTGTTCCATTGTCTGGGGCATTCTCCTAGCAGTACTCTCTTTTTGACCTTTTCTCCCCCACTGAGATGATTAAAAATCTTTAGAGTTTTCATTATTATCCCACCATGGTCAGTTCTTCATGCAAGTTCTGTCCTTCACTGCACTGTTTCCATACTGCATAACATTTTTTTTTTTTTCCCTGCAAAATACTAACGTCCCTGGTAGACAAAGTCTCTAGGAGGCTCTTTCACTCTGTATCTAGCTGCTGTTTAGTTTTCCTGTTAATCACATTCTTCCCCTAGCTGTGGGTCTCACTGGACTGACCATGGCCACTATAATTTATATAATGCCCGCTGGGAAATAACAGGAAAACTCTGTGGCTCTGAAACTAAATTGACACTTTACTATTTAGAGAGGCACTGTGAGTGCAGTTACCATTTCCTCTAGGTGCTTCCTGCTGCCTACACCAACATTTATCCTCCTGGAAGATACAGACTGATGTGCATGTGTGTCCAGCTTGCAGTTTATTATATCCAAATGCAAATATCAAAAATAGATTAGGTGACTGGCAAACTATAAGCAGCTCTTTCTCTCTGCTGACTGAAAAAGGGGGATAGGCAATTAGATCAGATGAAGATGTCTACCCTGTCTAAAGTGAGGTGAGATAAATCCCATCAGTGTGACTTATGATGGATAGTCTTTACTTCACAGCTGCCATTAAATAACATTTTAAGATATTTAAAAGGACCTTAATAAAAGGTGTTGCAAAGCAAAGCACATCTACTCTTAACATGTTGTAATTGCACACTTCAGAATGTCTGGCAGATAAGGCATCTATTGTTCCTTTAATGCACGTGAGACGAATAGCACATTTAATTACCCTGTATGTCAAAATTAATACAGATCCCAAAGCAGGCAGTGTCAATACATTTAGTTATATAGCAATTATAGAACAGCCAGAGCCACTTAATGTACAGGATTGAAAACAGAAACTAAACAAACATGAAAAAAGGGGAAAAAAGCATGGATCAGTGCTTCAAAGAATAACCTTATAACCTTAGGAAAGCAAGACTTGTTCATTAGTACTATGCTGCAAGTCCAAATAAATATGTAACCTCTCAAAAGTGTTCAGACCAACCCCAGAGCCTGTTAGGCCTTGTTGTTTTAGAGACCTCAAAAAGGTGAAGGTGAGCTCTTGACACAATGCTTTTCATTTGAATTCACTTCCTGCTCTCTCGTTTACCGGGGGTAACTTCCCTTGGTACCTCAGCTGGCTTTCTTCACACAGAATGATTCTCTATTTGCATTTTGGTTCTAATACTGAATTCGCCTAACATGATTCAATCTTATTTTCCCAGTGGTACCATTAATATTTTAATTTAATCAGAATTTCAGGAACTTGTTTGCCATCCAGAGCAACTTGGTTACCTGTCAGCCTCCATCAGCTTGTCATATTAGAGGTGATTGTTCCTTGAATCTAATCTACTTTAAATGATTTCATTGGGTAGAGGTCTATAAATCATTTCAGAATGGGTCTGACAGATGAAGGCTTAGGTAAGTAAACAAATCAGGCTTGCTTTACTTTAGGCAGCAATGAACTTGGCTTTATCAACTTCTCATTGATTTCTGCACTCCAAAAGGTCAAAAAAATCTCTTTAACATAAGAACATTATTAATATAAGTACAGTATTACAACCAACCATAATTAAGATAAGTCCCAACATTCAGTGATGAGGCTGACTTAAGAACATTGCAGACTGCATTTCAATAAAGCCTGTTATGCAGTTTGAATTGATGAATTCATTTCCAAAAGGTTTACTTTCGTCTTTCCAATCAAAACAGAAATTAACTGAATATTAAGCAGTCCAGAGTCCCTCTGGATTCCAAGCCAAGTTTATAGAGGATAATATGATAAGGCTGCAGCTGGGAGTCTAATGTACAGTATTTTATTTGAACCTTACAGTCTGTTCACATTTGGTTACCTAAATTGTAGTTAAAAGCAAAAATCTGGTCCCTTTGAAATGTTGCTGAGAAATCAAACATCACATTGTGATTCGCTTCAGACGTGCTGGGGCTGAGTTAATCAGCGATTGTCAGCATGGAGCTGGCAGCAATGAAGTGATGCAGAGAACAAGGTATGTTATGTAAGAGCACATTTTCTTATAGTCTCTGGATTTCAAACAATAATGGTACATGTGACATAGAAGAACCATATCTTCTTCAGTTTGGCAAAGGGGAAAGATCTGCTTTCTTGCAGAGAATCTCAGTCTGTGCTAGGTAGGGGCAAGAAATAAAAAATAGAGGTAAACAATGAAAAAAAAAGAAGATGTTATACAGTTTTCAGTTTGTTAATTATATATACAGTTAACACAAATGCTAATAGGAAATAGGTGTGGAGAGATCCTGCAGTATTTCTAGATTCTCTTCAAACAAAAGGTAAATCAACATCTAGAAAGCATGGCATGCATAACCCCCTTTTCCCCCAGATCTGCTCTACAAAAAGAAATGAATGCCTATTTCTGTTTCTAATCAGCTTACAAATCTGAATTCAGATAAAATATATGTATAGTAATAAGTTTAAGGAATGTTTTTGTTGGAAAAGCAGAAATGGCTGCACTGACATCTCCTGTCACATCACCAATCAATGGAAATTAGACAGTTGCTCGGGCAAATATGCCTATGGCAGTATGTAGCTACAAAGTTTGAACCCACCAAAAAGGGCCCAACTCTCCTTAAATCTGCATGTCCCAAAGAGATGTGTGGGAGGTAGAAGGTTCAATAATAATTAATATAACTCTAGACATGTTGAAGTAAAATCCCTTCATGCTGATGCTTAAAACACTGCAGAGAATGTAGCTTTACATTGGGCTGACCTTTTTTATTTATTTTTTTTATTTTTTGTAGATTAATGTCCACATTCAAACTGTTTGAAGATTGTTGCTAATATTACAAAGTCCATGGGCCATACTACTCTATGTAGCATATGAGATTAATGAGAGTTAGTGTCTATTACCAAAGAATTGATAAGGCTGGCACCCACTTGATTTGGCACCTCAGCAAAAATGAAGAAGCTGTTTCCAGCTGAGATTACTGGACAACTTTGCAGGAATTCATGGCATGCCGTAAACAAACAGCTCTAGTTTGTAGCAAGCATCTTAAACACTCTGCTCCCTTAAACACCCTTAAAACCACTTAAAAGTTAGGAAGTGTGGTTTCCTGGGAAAACTTCATTCTGTCCCAGGCAGCAGTACTGTATTACAATTCCTAGTTACATGATTATGTATTGCTACAGGTCACCTTCCTGCACAGTAACAAACTATTTTGTAGATAGTGAATTGGGTTGCAGTTGGTGAGAACACTTCTTCCTATATTTGGAGGGAGTAGGTGAGTAAGGCTGACAAATGTGAAAGGATGTCTGGTGTAAAAGGCTGGATTATCCCACTTCTCATTTATGGGTGTCTTGAGACATCCATCTTAAGATGGATGTACCCTAGAAATGCCTGTTCTCCCCTACCAGCTATAGACAAAGCCTGGACGACATTTAGTCACATAAAACTTAACCCTGAGTCTGGTTGACTAAAACTGTTGAGAAAAATTCCATCCTGAAGCCATTGAGTGTCTCAAACCCACAAACTCCTTGCTCTGTTTCAGATAAGGGAGCATGTTATGTGTTGGTAGATGGTCATTATGGCTAGGGTCTGAACTGAGTCCATGTTCTGCCTTCCACAGTATTTCATGGGCATACGTGAGCTGATATCATGTTTTTATTTTATTTTATTTTATTTTATTTTATTTTATTTTATTTTATTTTATTTTATTTTATTTTTATTTTTATTTTTATTTTTATTTTATTTTGCTAATACTGGTCAGCACCAAATGATTTCCTCTGCAGAACTGGAAAACTAATGAAATTTCCTGAGTGTCTCTGGGGGTAAACTCTCCTACCTTGGGTTGGTTTCCAGTAACACAAAAAAAAAGGGAAAAAAAAGCCTTGCACATGGAGGATGTTGCAACATTCAGGTTACACTGAACATACATGAAAGAATGATTTTATTTTGGAGCAGCTTTTCAATTGCCCTCAAATGTTTTTCAGGACCAACACTGGCAGTTTCTAATATGGATTTATTTATTTATAGCTTTGATTATATTCGTATTTAGGAAAGTCATATCTCAGCCACTTAAATGCTTCCATCCCAGTTAGGTCTGCTTTATGTTTTCAGTTATAATTTTAAGAATTATTACTTGTAAAACACTATTTAATTTAAAGTCACAGCTGCATCAACATCAGAAATAGTAATTTATTTAAATGAGATGTATGTATGGTAGGGAATTCCAATACTTCTACCCAGTTTTAGCTCTTTTAGCTCATTTAAAAATGTCCATGACTTGAAAAGAGTTCAAGTTTTACATAATAATGTTAAGCACTGAGAGCTACAGTAATATATATCTGGGAAGAAAGAAAATATAAGCCTTTAAGATGTACGGATGCAAACACGCACTTCACTGTTGATTGTTACATTGGTTCAGTTGGGTCAGAAGAAAGTGTGGCCTACATCCATGACCAAGAACCATCTGGAACTGGTTGCTATGCTATAATGATATTTTCTAGTGCTGTGCAGAGCTCACTGATTAAAGTTCAGGCAGTGAGAGAAGTCCTTCTCTGTCAGACCCCTCGATTCTGACTGATTGCTGGATAACATGTGGTAGTAGGTAAAATGTGAACTGAGAAGGTAGCCTGAGTGAAAAATGAAACCGTCAAGGTCCCAGTTAGAACCAAAACTTGCTGGCTTTAATGTGGGATATCTCAAGAACACCTGACATAGCTAGTTCTGAAGCATTTGACATTTTTACTAATTTTCAGTTTATTTACTTCATTATCACATTGGCCTATTGAAGTCCCTCGCTCATGCCCCCCAGAATAGCTTTGGTAAGAGAGAATACACTTCTGTACTTTGTCTAGTCTCTTGGGTCTGGCCATGACAAACATGCTCTCTGGCTGACAGAAAGCTGACAGTACCTGAAAGCAATGCCTCATCCTTTCAGAGCTCTTCCTTCCATGGTAATATGAGAAACAGTTGTCACAGTGGCACCCAGAGTGTTTGGTAGTCTGTGCTATTTTGCCCCCGGCCTGCCAAATGCGTGAGGGATAAGCATCTTATCACAGCTATGCATTGACTGAAATCAGCTGCTGATGGCAGAGTGTATGATTTCATGAGCCAGGTTAAAAGTTACGCATGGAAACTCCATTGGTAAAGTCTTAGAGGAAAAAGGGCAATTGCTCTTCTCATACAGGTGAATGTCATATATTGCCAAAAGCACCCACCTGTCCGGTTGACCTTACACAAGTAATTATTGATCTTTGCTCTTTAGCAAAGACATGAACTACTGACTCACACCTGACTTGGACCTTCGTGATAGACATATCAGCATGCTTTTTGTGTGAGTACATGATTACCATGACCCCAGAAGAAACTGAAAGCACTATTCTCAGAAAAGTGTACTTTATGTGGAGAATGTCTGCATTTTCTACCCTCTGGTGAGTAATCCACAGCATACATTCTTTTGCAAGCCTCTATGCACTATAGAGCTAATGCTTGAGTGCTTGAGCATCTTACCACAGCCAACTTTCAGGTGGCAATTTTCTGTCTCCTATAGGGGCAGATCCTGCTAATAGAAGGCAGGTACAAGTTTTCTCCTCCAGCTTAATGAAAGGTGCTTCTAGAGGAAAAGGTCTTGGAACCACTGGGCTATATGGGCTATACTAGACCTGTGTAGCTTTGCACTTGGAGCCTGTCTGTTTATGGAGAATCTACAGATGTTGTAGTGTTTGGCAACTGTCTCCATTCTTCTCTGTCAGCTTATGATAAGAATAGTATCTCTTCACACACCTACTGCTGTCTTCTGAGGACTAGATAATACAGCAGGGACTCTCTTTTCATCCCAGGTACTGCAACAAGAATGCAGTTGTAAGGAGGAAAAAACCATTCATGCAGTAGATCATGACTTGATACAAGATGGAAAGGTTAGGAATGAAGACTATGTGGGACTGAATGTCCAGCCAAAGTTGTTGATGGGTGCAGGACACTTGTACACAGAGGCCTGGAAGGACACAAACACAGCTCCTTCTTGATGTTCTGTCAATCACTTTTAGTCACTGCATGGGCGTACTGTCTGAAACCCCAGCAAGAACTGGGGATTGGGCAGATGCAGCTCCAAAGGTATGAACTTGAGATCACTTAGTAAAGTGGATGTTGAAAATGAGGTTAGCAGACCTGGGTGCGCTAGCCTGTAAATCTGGACGAGGGTGCACTCATTGGATGAGACTAAGCCCCAGGGACTGCGCTATCATCCACACCAAAAATCCCCGTTAAAGGACTAAGGCATTCCATAGGGCAATCAAACCAAAGAATAAAATTACCAATGTAATAATATGTTAAGCAACATTGTCACTCTTACCATACCTATCAAGTGGACATGAAAATAATTTCATTAACTCTTTAGGATTTTCAGGGAGTAGTGTAAATACAGATGGATCTTCAGATGTCTATCATGAGTGATAAGACATGAATGCAGCCAGATTTGATTTTATCTGATTTCAAGAAACACAGTTATGATTTATGTTTTCTTCACAGTACTTAGTTATGAGAGTCAATGCACATGCATTTCACTATGTGAAATTCTCAGGATGAGAACTTCCTTGCATGTACTCTTAGAGAGTATTTTAGATGCTCTATTTTTGAAAGAATGGACTGTGCCTGGTTATGTGGGTCATAATGCTGCAAATTCTGTGGCAAAGGTTTCTATTTACCTGGCTGAAGAGATCTGTAATTTTTATAGAAATATTTCAAAGTTGAAATGGTAAGTATAAGTTTCAGTGAAATGGTCCAAATATTCATTATTCTAAACTCTTAAAATATAATTGTTTATGCATTGTGTGTTATCAGAAACCCTGTTAGCACCAAACCATCATTAATATGGACAATGTAATTATGTACTCAGACAAAAGTGTGAAATGTATTATGTGACTCCCATTCACCAAACTTCATCACAGTTTTCTTGCTTCTATGAACAGGGTTGTGTCCTTTCTGCCCACATTTTTTGGCTAGCAAAAGTAACACCAACATTAGTTCAAGTGTTTACAATAAAACTCTTTGGTAGTAATTTCAGCATTTCCTAACCAGACACATCTCACCTGAAAACAGAAAACATTCTGATTTGCTTTCATTTTGTTAGCCATTGTCATTCAGAAACATTTGGTGGGAAAGAAACCCATGTGAATTGAAGCTCCAACATCTGGCTATCTTAAGCAAAAGTTAAATTGAAGGTGTAAATTTGTATTTTGTTGTTTTGTAATTTTTTTGGTATGAGATCACTGAAGGGAGTCTAGTAAGTGACATTTATCACTGTTTTCTATTACTCCTTGCCTGGAAACTTCAGGAAAGTATTATCAGTGAATGTTCATGCATATACTGGGTACTAGGAATAAATGGATACATGCTTTATATTATAGCATTAGTTTTGCTTTCATACATTTCCAATACCTTAGTCAAAGATATGCCTTGGAATTATATTAAACATATCTTATACATGTACAATGTATACTTTACATTCCATCTCCACAGATCAGAAGACATGCTGTAAATTGTTCAGGTCTGGATTGTCCTCAGCCTCTTCACTCCAGTGGGAATTTTTCTATTAAATTTACAAGGCTTTGGATTTGGGTCCTTATGGCCTTTTTAGCTTTTGCCAGCAAGGAACGAGTTTCTCATTCTACGGTAAGTAAAAATGATATTGTGGGTGAAATGCGAGGTGCCCCTCAGGCAGAAAATCTGCCTCTTGGTGGTCTGGAAGCCACTTTTTTTTTTTTTTTTCCACAGGCTGAGGAAAGGCCAAAGTCAATTTCCTACTGAATTTTCATTACTGTGCAAGAACTGGTCCATGTAGTTCCACGGTTTACCAATGGGGATGCTTGCAATTGATGATTTTTTTTTTTTTTTTCTCAGCTGAAGTGTCTGCATGTGTGTTGCACAGAATCATAGAATGGTTTGCATTGGAAGGGACCATAAAGATCATCTAATTCCACCCCCCTTGCCATGGGCAAGGGACAACCCACTACAGCAGGTTGCTCAAAGCCCCATCCAACCTGGCCTTGAAAACCTCCAGGGATGGGGCATCCACAACTTCTCCGGGCAACCTGTTCCGGTGCCTCACCACCCTCTGAGTAAAGAATTTATTCCAAATATCTAATCTAAATCTACCCTCTTTTAGTTTAAAGCCATTATGCCTTGTCCTATCGCTACACTCCCTGACAAAGGGAGCCCCTCTCCTGCTTTCCTGTAGGCCCCCTTTAGGTACTGGAAGGCCGCTATAAGGTCTCCCTGGAGCCTTCTCTTCTCCAGGCTGAACAACCCCAACTCGCTCAGCCTGTCTTCACAGGAGAGGTGCTCCAGCCCTCTGGTCATCCTTGTGTATACAATACACGAGAATATACAATAATAGTGATACAATTAGCTACAGATGGAAGTTTTTGTACAATCCAGACATTTCTTAACCAAACTTATATTGGAAAATTAATGAATGAAGCTATACAAGGACTTTATTTTATTTTTGATATTCACATTTATGTCATTGTAAATCTTTACTGCAGAACAAAAGACCTATACAATTTTTATCTTGTGATGCAAAGCATTTTGAGGAGCCTGAGCCACAACTACTGTTCTCTGGAGCTACAGTGAAACAGGGCTATGATCTCTTAACAACTCGAGACATGCATTAAAATCAATATTCCGTATAGAAATTATATATATTTTTTAAATGTAAAGATGCTGTGGTGTTTTTTTTCTTTCATAAAATTTGATATTATGTGATTGAAATGTATGTGGAAATAAATTGTTTTCAGCAGTCCCAGTCTCCATTTAAATAACAAAGAGGAAATACCAGTGTACTTGATTTGATGCAATTTTCTCTTCTGAATTTGCCAGGGAAGGGGAAGGAGTGGGACAGAGCACTTCAACAAGGCTATATTCTTGTATTCTTGTTACTACTTTCCTGATGGCACAGATATGAATTAAACCGAACCTAGGGAAACATTAGAATATTTTGATCCTTATGTTCTCTAAACCTAATGTTGTTATTTTATTATATGAAAGTTTAATGCTTCTTTCCTCTTGGCACCCAAAATAGGACTCTACTTTGCTGACTGACATCATTGTAAATTCACTAAGATCAGCTTTTGTATTAGAAATGGATAGTGAAAGGGTGGAAAGCTCAGTTGATACACAGCTCCTGCAGATCTTTTTTAGGTCAGCCAGTTGTAGTTCTCTTTTGTTTTAGTTTCATCTCAGAGGGGTTTCTTGTTTGTTAATTTTGGTGGTGTGTAATAAGAAAACAAAAACACTGGGTCCTGTTCTGCCAGTGTTATATGTAGAGAACACCCAGAGGCTGTCTACGGTATTTTCCCAAGATGAGATGATAGATACAGGGATTGGCAGCACAAACTAGATGATCTTATGAGTTTCTCTCTCTCTCTCTGTTTCCTGTCTGACTTCTATTACATAAATTTAAAGAAGAAAGATACTGACACATCTGTCCCTTTGGCCAAAGTTTTGAAAACATTGGTGTGACTGTAAATAGCCTCTGTTTAACAGAGATAATTCCAATTCAGATTTCAGCTTGTTTTTTCCTGCAATGAAAAGGGAAATCATAGGCACTGAAAAGTGTAGATTTCACTGCATAATATAAAATATTTAATTTAAATCTTCTCTACCCATTAATGGTGGGAAAATATATATAAAACATCAGACAAATGTGTCCATTGCAATATGGTTGATAATGACATGACCAAGTTGTGAATATATTTTTGTTCTTGTTAACTAATAACATTCTGACACTTATGGTAGAAAAGGCTGCGAAAGGCTAATATATAAAGAATTAAAATAATGAGAATAGCAATAATAAGAATAGAAAGTTTGCTAAAAAGTTTATTTCCATGCTTACATTTAATGAGGTTTACTGGTGTTGGCAATTTCTTTCTTACAAGATTTTGAATGCTCATTTAACTGCTAAGAGGAATTAAATAAGTGACAATCAAAGCAGGGGTTCCTTACTGTTTTATGTAGTCTGTATTTACATTTGAAAAAAATGACTTGGCAATACATGATATAATAGTTTATAAAAAAAAAAAAAAAACAACAATTTTTTTTCAATGTATAAGCCTATAGCTTTTGTGTGGTAGATTAGTCCCGGACATTTCAAATACTCTCAAATAACACATTCTTCTTTTCCAGTGACTGTGTCAAGAACATGATTGCTACAACATACATCCATGGGTAGGTGGTCAGCACAGCAGGCAAATGCTAGGACTATAAGACAAATGATAGGTATAAATTATTTGCAAGCTCAAGTAACAGCAATTTGACTTTTTATGAGCCTGTAACAATGCCCCCAGAGACGAAAGTGTGAATTTCTGTAGATCATTGCATTTTCATGGCCTTGGCATTAAGTAAAGGTTGCAGCTCTAGGTTTTGAATTTCCCTACTCATAAATAAGAACCATTTTGTTTTTTTTATGTCTGATTTTTGCATGAAATATGTATATTCTAATCCTTGCTGAGAAGTCTTCAAGGAATAATAGTGGAGGCTTTTTGGTATAAAATTTCATCTCACATGCTTGCAGAAACCATACATCTTTGGTGTTGAAGTTGCAGCACCTATATCAAGGGCGTATGTATCAAAGCCATGCTCTTCTGTATTCTAATGTTTAACAATTTGCTGATCATGACTGACAGGTTTACAGAGCTAATATGTTCTGGAGTTGTGAGTGATTTATTCCAGAATAACTCAGGCAATTCAGAGAATTTAGCTGCCATAGTCTTCCTTCTCATCACAGAAAAATGCTTATTCGGATTGATTGCATTCCCTTTAAGATTCTTCACTAGAGAAGAGACTTCACCCTACAAGCAGCAGTAATGTGGGCATCTAAATCCTCATTGAAAAAACACAGAAAAATGTCTGTCAGTTAACTTCTATTGACCGTTGCAGTTATTGTTATTTGCATTGGTTGAGCTTTTTTGTTTTGTTTTGGTTTGTTTTGGTTTGGTTTAGTTTGGTTTGGTTTGGTTTGGTTTGGTTTGGTTTGGTTTGGTTTTTCCCCTTTGTTGAAATGATAGTTGATTACTAATGTTCCCATACAGATAACAAAGTCTGTCGGCAGAGCTCATGAGACAAATAAGTGCCTGGCATAATGGAAGTGGAAACAATCCTTACAAGAAGACAAGGTATTTGACTTAGATGCCATAACCCTAAGAAAGGTGAGATCACAGGAAAGACTGAAACACAGACCTGAAGCGGACGTATGTCCTATTTGTTTCATGTATCTTTCTTTGTACTGGCACTGAACTTGGACTCCCTTATTTCCACCATAGAATACTGCGATGTGTTTTTATAAGAGCAACAACATCCAGAAGAAATAACTCCAAACACTCTGTTGAAATCTTCTAATCTGATCACATTTTTGTTTGGACTCGTCTGTGGAAATTAACTTCTCTCATGTTCTTTGCATTACCACTGATCTAGAGGCCCTAGGAACTCTTAAACTCCAGAGTGCTAGATCCTGTACAGAATGCAAGAGCAGGCGAACAGCTGAAGACATGATGAGACAGGTCTTTAAAAAAAATGAGGAGCAGATGTGGCACAGAAATGGGTGTCAGTCCTAAAACCACAAATTTGCATGCACTGACTATAATAATAATAGAATAAACCAGTCTCACTCAGAAGCCTCCAGCTGGCAGATTTGGATATGGATAGTCTTTATTCACGATTTTGCTGAGCCCTCTCAGACACAAATGCAGTTATATAAAATTGTCCCATGAGTGATTCGGCTGATCTTGAGCTCACATAACAAGAAAGGGTAGAAATCTACAGCTTCATCATATGAACTGATTATTCCATCCCTCAGTAGAGCCAGGTGTCAGAAATTGCATGCAAAGAGCCATGGAATTTTAAAGCAGTTCTTTCTCCTGGAAATCATACCAAAATTTAAGGATGTTACTGACATAGCTGCTATCTGTAGGTTCTTTTACATATGCAGCCTTCTCATTTACACCACAAAGGAAGAAGCAAAATGAGTCTGTGGCCTAGGAACTTCAACAAGCATCCACTTTTAATTAGAATTTTATTTTATTTTTTAAACAAACCTCACACAGGTGAATACTTTTTCTTAACAGGGAGTGAATTTCTGGTTTCAGTTCTAAGCTAACTGAAGAAAAGTGTTATTTTCTTCTCTCACGTCCAAAGGTAGATTTGCTTTGAGGAAATGAGAACCAAATTTGAATCACTGTGGGGAACAGCTGTAAACAGAATTGGGTGAATATCTACCCCTAAAAGCCATTGGGACTAAATGGAGAGCTTAACAAGGCCTCCAAGTTGTTGTTCACTAAAGAACGCTGTGTTTGAAAGGCCAGGATGTATGGGTTGGGTAACTTCCAGCCAAATATAGTTGTTTACAATTTAAATTTATGCCTGGGTTAGTTGCATCAGCTTTTTTGTTGTTGTTGTTGTTGTTGTTTTTTTTTTTTTTTTGCAGTAAGAGAGAAACAGGAATTTTTCAGCCATCCATCTCCTTTACTCTGGAAAAAAAAAAGTCTGGAAATGGTCAGAAGAATGACATCACAAAAGCACCAGTTTATCTCCAATAAGTATAAAGGAGTCCTAGGGTAACTATTTCAGACGTGGCAAATGACACAGTAGATATCCCAATTTGACTGAGATGAATCATGGTGAAAGAGATTAAATAAAAATTACTAGAAATCATGTTATATATAGTTAGAAAAGGAAAGATAGAAAAATTTGTTTCAGCCAAAGGAGGAGAAAGAAACTAACCAAATTTGGCAAAGCAAAACTGACAGGAAATAGTATAGCTGTCCTAAAGTACATCCAAACAGTAAAGACAAGAGAGGGAGGAGAGTTAGTTGTGCTGAAAGAAAAAGTAGTCGACAGAAAATTTAACTAGAAAGAGTCCACAGAGAAATTAGAGAAAGATTTCTAACTATTACAAGAATTAAGCTTGGAAGAATCTCTGGAAATGTAAACCCATCAAGTTTAAAGGTAAGACCTGAAAGATTTATTGTAAAACTTACATGATGTGTTTTTGCCTATTACTATACAGGATTGAAGCTGATCCGGTCTCATGCCTTGTTTTGTCTTAAGTTTTGTTTTTATTTTAGGAGCTTTCTGGCTGAAGGATATTGTAAGAATGTCATGACCACTGTCAAATTCTCCTCAAACTCCATTATTTTTATAGGACTTTTGCAGTTTTTGTTTTGTTTTGTTAAGTTTTTGAGAGTAGGCTACCCAAGAGAAGGAAACTGTTTCTCCCTTGCCTCTTCCACTTATCGCTGTGCAGTAATGCAAAGGCCAACTATAACACAGAACTTAGATTTATGACCACTTTGACCACAATGGTTGAAGAGCTTTTTGACAATGCACAGCGTCATCTCTAATTACCTGTTCTGCTACGTACTCTCTCTCTTTTGAGGGAAACCTTAGATTTTGTTGGTAAAAAAAAAGAAAGGTTTCAGTTAAATTTATTTATGTTATAAAATCCACTTTAAGTAGGATTTGGATTTGGCCACAAAATGGAGCACAGGAAGTTCCACACCAACATGCGAAGGAACTTCTTCACGGTGAGGGTGATGGAGCACTGGAACAGGCTGCCCAGGAAGGTTGTGGAGTCTCCTTCTCTGGAGATATTCAAGACCCGTCTAGATGCCTACCTGTGCAGCCTGCTCTAGAGAACCTGCTGTGGCAGGGGGGTTGGACCCAATGATCTCTGGAGGTCCCTTCCAGCCCCTACAATTCTGTGAATCTGTGAATCTGTACGGAGAACTGTGGTCCTCCACAGCTCCTACTTATCAGGGTCATTTTGTCGCATGCTGGCACCCCAGGATGGCTAAACCAGAGGGAAGGATTTTTTCTTGCTTTGATTAGTGGCTTCTGCCTTGTTGGCATTCTTACAAATGTCAGTGAAGAATTAGTAAACTTGCCCACTCTAGAAAAATAACGTTGGCTCAATCTTACATTCTGGTAACTCCTCAGCCCTTCAAATGTCTTTATGTTCCTTCTGATGAGCGGCGCAGGGGTTTCCTGATGGGGAACAGAGAACAGGTATTCAGTGCCTCATTTCTGTGGACACCAGCAGTCAAAAAGACCCCCATTCTTGTGAAATGACTTCCTCCCCCTGGATGCAGGTGAAACGTCATCTCAGCTACAGATTTCACAGTGAGTTTTGTTGAGGATCAGCCGATCATCCTGGATTTTCAATCAGCACCATGAATTTTTAAAGCTGTTGAGGGTGTTAGGACTAACAGATCTGCCAGCTCTTCCTCAGGCACCTCCATCTGAGTCTTTGGTCCTAATCCAGCAAACTGCGTAAGCATATGGTTATATGCAAGTGGAAGAGCAGCATTGCTGGAACTGTGTGCAGACCCAACATTGAGAAGTTTATAATCATTCCTGAACTGGAAGTTTCTGATGAAGCACCTCCCTAGTTCATTCATATTATCATCACAGCCTGATTTAAGGGGATAGAGCAGCTGTACTGTGTATGTCTGTGGTGCACAGACTGGAGACTAGAAGCATAGAGATCATGTAGCACAGCTGGAGGGAAGCAATGATTCTTCCTTGTTTTTCTCCAGATTGCTGGAAAAAAGAACATGTTAGAAAGGGGGGAGATAATGTTCTTTTTGACACAGTGTATTTAAAATAGCCAGGTTTAAGCTGTTAGTATAAAATAACAATAACATGTGCAAGCTCACGTAGCAAGTACACTTGCAACTTCTTAAATTCATTGAAGATAAAACTATTCTTTTCCTTTAAACTGCTGCTGTAGTCCTACAGCCTTTGCAGACGCATCATTCCTCTGCTATCTACCTTTTAGTATTTAACATTCTGCACAGTTTCCTTGCTGTTATTAGCTGAAGCATAAAAGGTTAATAACTCTAATTGTACCTCACATGTGTATATATACATATATTTATATCTATATATGCCATGTCTCAGCTTTGCTGCTGGTGCCAAGGAAAATGTTGGATTCTATTCAGTTTTCTTCATATTCATTTTCCTGCCCACTTAACAAAATTACATTCAATGAGCTGTGGGAGAAATTCACATCAACGGGCCATGTAATGCAATTTCTGGTATATATGCAGGAAGAAAAAATCCTACATTTTCTTTCATTTCTGTCAAAATCAATCAAATTGTACTGAACTGAACATAATCTCTTAAAAAAAAAATCACCCAGGCATTTCCAGTGAAATAAGCCTCTCTTACATAGTATCATGCACATATTTAAGAGGTCTCTGTTTTATTTTTTTTTAATCATGCCTAATTAGTTTTTTTTTAATCACCCACACAACTAAGGCTCTTTCCTGCATAATTTATGACATAGAGGGGCCGGTGTCAGAAATCAAATGTTGTAAATTAAAAATAACAAGTTTGAGACTAGTGATTCAATTAAAACCCTAGAAAACATTGGATTATGCATAATTGAGAGCTTGTATGCAGAGATGCATGTCATGCTTGTCAGCTTGGATGGGAGGATTGGATTGGAGCTGTCAAGAGCATTTAAATCAACTCAGTAAAAAAATTAGAAAACAAAGATGATATTTATTATTAACTTCCAGTGTTCAAAAATAAACTGAGAGGTATTTAAATTGAATGCTTAGATGACAAGGCTTTATTTATAGCAGAAGTTATAAAACTCAGTAATAACCCTAGCTGGCACAGATGTAAAGATACTACTGTGCAGCTGAGCTACAGCCTACAGTGTGAGGATTCAGCAGTTGGCCCTGAGTCAGGTTCAGCTAATAGAAAGCTGTGTTGGAAGAGAAGAAAACCAGATTCTTGAAGGGAGCCATGAATGACCAAATCCTTATTTTTCTTCTCCTTTTCTTGCCTTTTTTCTTCCTCCTAGAGACTGATGATGCTTTGTGAAATACTTTGTGACCTCTGAGAATATATGAGGCTATCCAGGGGACAGGCGGACTTGTCCTGGTGACCCAACTTTGCAGGACTGTTTTACCAGCCAGTAACACTACTTGGTAGGAATAGCTGAGGTCTGAAGATTAACCATATCTTCTCACCTCAGCCACACACGCCAGAGCCAGTTCCAAACTTTACTTGAAATTTTTAAATCAACAGCAAATTTGGTTGTTGAGACTGGACATAAAAGCTAGCCAGGACACTTTCTGTATTTGAAATTAATAGAAATTTTCATTTCTAGCTTGAGAAGAGACACTCCAATAAAGCAAGACTGTGACTCAGGACTAGTATATATCTGTCTCTAAAACACCTACAGACTCACTGGGACTTCTCTTAGCCCTCAGAAATACACAAAGGAACTAAATGCTCAGGAAGATCACTCAGTTCCTAGCCTATCTGTCAGTCACTTAATGTAAGCTTTTATTTTTATAAACCAACCTAGTCCCTAATGTTATGTCCCTTTGGATTACTTGAGACCTTAATGCAAGATACCCAGAAATGCTGGATATTTGTAACCTTTTTTCTTTTAAACAGAACTCTTTTCCCTAGTTCTCTTTTAGCAAGTCCCAAGCCATGAAATCCCATCTTTTTTTTTTTTTTTTTTTTTTTTTCCCTGTGGCTTCTGTAAATTTAAGTTTGCCTGTGCAGCCTGTGCCCTATCAGGTTGTCTCATACCAAACAGCACAGGAATGCAAAGGAATTGCCATCAGCTTTAGAAAGTTTGAAAGCAGACAGCTCAGTGAGGAGATACCTGGGAGAAGTGATGCTAGCTTTTTAATACTTTGAGACGTTTAAACCTAAAGATAATGTTAGGGAAAATTTCTTGCCTCAGGAAAAGGCAAAAAGAACCTTCAGAGCATGAAGAAAACTATATGAAGAGTTAAATTCTTCTCCTTTGGTACACCGCTAACCGCTGACGTCAACAGGATTTGTGAATGCACATCTGAGAGTGGAATTTGGCCATAAGTGAGGTGGAAAAATGATTGATGACCGCCTAACGGCAGAGGAGTTGGATCAGCGCAATCATGCAGAGGAGCTGAAAGTTGCTCAGTTTACCCTCAGCAGATTTCTATCAATTTCCCCTGTGAGCACAAGGGCAGGTGGAGGATCTCGAGAAACACAGACAGCTCTTGGTACCCAGCTACCCCGGCAGAACATGAGCCCTGCAAAGAGCCTCTGGGAAAGGGCTTTTGGGGGCCCGGCTCTGGAGGAACACACCACAGAGGAGATACTGGGCCACCTTTTGCATAGCGTATGCAGGAGATGCAGAGCAGCCCTAAATTTAGGCAGCAAGGCAGAGACATACGTAGGCAACCTCCAAGGATTCTAAAGGGAAATACATAGTTAAAGCTCCTTAGTGAATCTAGAGGTAAGATTTTAGCAAATCATTTTTTTAAACCTGAATTGGCAATTCCAAATCTTTGCTATACTAAATTCCTCTTACAACCTACGATCACTTGGTAACATTTACATATACTATCTTTGTATCTCTTTCATCATCTTTCTTTGATGTTTTATTAGTTACAAGGTTTAGCCTAGAAAAGCCTGTGCATTCCTCTTTACTTAAAAAAAAAAAAAAAAGCGTGAAAGATTTTAATTTAAGCCTTTCTGAGAATTCTCCAAATTATAACAAGACTATAAATGTGAGAAGGAGACTTTTGTAAGCAGAAGAATTGAAGAAATGGTGTATGATTTTTGCTGTATAGGAAATTGGAGCTTTATTCCTGAAAGTTCAAAATATCAAAAGATTTTTCCATTTCTACAGGCAAAATCAACTAAATGAGAAAGTTGTGTAAGTAATAGGAGATCTCCAAGTGCCTTCAACACTGGTCTAGCTTTGCTCTTATTAACCTCTCTAACAGTTTTCTTATAAGCTTCAATGGGAATAGAGTTCAGCCAGAGTCCCTCCATTTATTAACTCTGGTGTCTGGGAAAAGGATCAAATTTTGCTGTTTTTTTGAAGGAACAACTGGTGTCAGTAAGTTAATGTGTAATACAAAAAAAAAAAAAAAAAGTTAAATTCCTTTTCTGTTAGAGCACAACCAGCTATCAGAGTTCCCCACTAAAAGATAAGCAAGCAATTTTTTTTCTACACCAGAAAGAAAACATAAGAATTTCATTTGAATAGCCTTTCTAGACTGAAAGGAGTGAAATTAGGGACAGAATATTGCAGGCAAAAATATTAATCATTCATGTCGTTCATTATCATGGGACTTTTGTCTTTACTATATTCTACACTTCTACTTCCCACAGAAGTTTTTGTATTTCCTTTCTGGACTAAATCAAATGGAAGGATACTGTAAAAAAAAAAATAAAAATACAGTTTAGGGGAGTAGATACACCCCACAAACATACCTGGCTAGAAAAACTGAGTGCAGACTTCTACAATGGGAACATAGTGAGGACACTAACATGCTGAAGGCTGGATGTGGATGAGTAAGGTCTGTGAGAATGAGAATGAAATTCTGGGTCTATGAATTAGATGCAAGTCTTCTACTTTATTTTCTCTGAGATTAGGACTTCACCTCTTGCCTTTGATCTCTACCTTCTTCCACCTCCATTGCTTCTGCAAACCTATGCAAAGCCAATAAAACTCAAAACCAAATGCTTTTTCCCTGTTAGAGACTCACTGCATTTTTTCAAATTGCCCCTGACTGGTTTTTACTTTTGGTAGAACGCGCGTGGGATTTCAAGGGATGAGAAGTGTGAGAAGATACAGGGCTTTTCTTTGGCCACGTGACAGATCTAATGTATGTATAGCTGTGAATGTACAGGAGCACTGTTTAACACTGCGTGATGCTTCTGTTTAATGGGATCTGAGCTAGATACCCTAACATTGTCTGCACTGTGAGAAGAGAGAGGACTTAGAAATGTTTTCTATGAAATTCAGCATGCTGCACAGGCAGACCCATAAGATAACCACTTAGAGAAACTGTGTGCAAGCACTTACCTCAGCTCTCAACCCTCTCCTTGAATTACAGATCTACACCAGCTCTTAAACACAAACTCTTCAGGAATAAGACATGATGAAGCCACAGTGGCTCACTGAGAACAAGAAGGGATGAATGTCTGCCCACTCGTGGGAGATGTGTGTTTGAATTTTGCTTGGATGCAGAGGGCCTGTCTTAGTCTTGCCAACCACTTTGGACCATAGCCTAAGCTACTAAGGAAAGCAGAAGGAGTGGGTGGGCTCCATCTTCTCGTAGCTATATTTCTCAGTAAAGCTGAAACTGTACCAAGACCACTGTGCGAAATTGCATCTTTCTAATATGCTAACAGTGCTTTTGGACTAGACTTCCCATGTTATACCTGTGTGTACCACTCTGGTTCCAGAACAGACACATTCCTTGACTTCAGTTTTGTCTCCTACCAGAGTGATGATTTATGGCATAAATCTGAGGACACAGGTTGCATAGCCTGGACAGTGTCATGAAGAAGATGTGGACATGCTTAACGATGCAAATCCTGCAGAGACAGTGCTGAGGGAGATAGTGCTTTGACATGTGTGGGTTGGAACTAGATATATCTGGTGCAATCTTGCCTATAATGCTGTTTGAGTGTACAGACCGACTCTGGAAATGTATGCAGGCTTCGCCTGGTAGAGAGGTACTAGGAGTGGTCCAAAGCAGAGCCAGGCAGCAAGCTAACAATAAAGCAGTGAGGGCTGTGCACAGTCATTCCTTCATCCTCTTAGCCAGCAGTGCAGACATACCTCAGAAGATTTGACTGGCAAACACCAAGTTTCTAGATGCCAGTTAGGCGTAAGCAGGAGCCAAGACTAAGTTCAAAATGGAGGTATATTACAGCCCTTGCAGAGACAGAAGTTGTATGTTTCCTGCAGAAACTTTCAAGGAAAGAATGTTGCTTGGGTGTGATTAGCGCCTGCCAGGTCAGGTGGCAGCTTAATGGAGATTTCCAGGGTTACAGTTTGGCATACAGACAAATACTTTTTTTTTTTTTTTTTTTCCTAATTCCTGGTAGAGATTTTCCTAATTCCTACATGTCTCTCTGGATGTGGTCTTACATATCTAGAGAACATTATTAGCAGAAATTTAGGTGCCATGGGAAGAAAATTATCTTCCTCTGGGGTGAAGCAGCAGCTCAGCTGGGGTTTTGAAGATCTACATTTTGGACTTAGATGTTTACAGTAGCTGTTAGACCCCTAATTCTTTTAGTGGATTTAGGCCATAGAATGTAGGCAAAGCTTGGTAGAGTCAGCTGAATTTTTTCTTAGAAGTTTTGGGTTTCTTTGAAGCTGAAACTCACAATGGAACTAATTATAACTTCACTGTAGTTGTCTGCCTAATGCCTTATAATATTCTTGTGTGAGAGATACTGTACAATTATTTTTATACTTTTGAAAATGTGGTATCATGTTCTATAAATAAATTAAGAGTGTTTGTGATGAATATGAGTTCTAAATGTTGAATGACAGGTGTAGAATTTTATTATAAAACTATATTTTTTTCCTAATGAAAAGCTTAAATTTGTGCTGTCCATTAAAGAAATAAAAAATCAAGAAACAAAACCAACAACAGTGTTTCAATTAGTCCATGTTGGTCATAATGAATTTGTGAAACACATTACTTAGTGAGTGTAAATAGTGATGCAAAATTATAGTAACTATATTATCCTAAGAATCTGCTAAAGTCACAGATTTCTGGTCTAATCAATCAAAAACTGGGACTGAATTATTTGTACATTTTAAGATCCGTAGGAACTGGTACAATCATGCAGTCTGACCTTAGGTACTCAAATATCCATCTGGAAGAAACTGAGGGAGAAATTCCCATTTTGTGGCTGTACTTGCTATGAAAAGTGTGCATCCAAAAGACTGCAGGAGAACGACTTCATCAGAGAAACCAACTTAAACATTAGCAGACTTCTAGGTTGCCCCTAATGATTATCCTAAAACCACTGTATTGCATTAAATGGGAAGCTTCCTAACAAGATATGATACAATGCTCGTGACATATGTAACACAGTATTAACCTTTATACTAATCCACATTTTCAAAAGACAATGAAAAAGTGAATCTACTGGTATAATGTTAAGGAACTAATTGGGGCTGCCCCATTTCATAAGACATGATTAAAAAGAAAAAAGAATGGCGTGATGAGAAGCAAAGAAGTTAGAAAACAGGAGACCTCAGTAATAAGAAAATGAAACAAGGGCTTGAAAATACAGGTTCCAAAATCCCAAATCATCCAAAAAAGTAGTAAGTGAAATCCCCAAAATACAGGATCAAAAAAACATCAAAGCAAGCACGTATACACTGCTAACAATTAGAACAGTATTAATTAGCAACAATGTTCTTTAATCTATAAATAATAAAGTGATCAAACGGTCCCACAGAGAGGTGTATAACAATACATATAATTTTACAGTTGTAGGTCAAAAAGTCTATTTAAAATCCCTGTGGCTAATTCATATGTTCAGATTTAAAGCCCTGTTTATCGTTTAGTTGAGAGATCACTCCGAGGTAGAAGAGAGATGTCAAACTCAGACCCAAAGCCTAAGATAAGCTACAAAGCATACAATGAAGAAACTGCATTCAATATCTGCTTCTTTCTAATGAAGGAAAAAAGGTGCCCTAAGTGAAAAAAAATACAATAAGAATGAACCTATATTTTAGAAGAAACCCAAAACAGGCACTAAGTTGAGGAATCTACACTCCATATCAGCAGTGAGCTGTGCCATCAAACAGAGTTACGACAGGTGATCACAGAGCAATACCAACACATTACATATAATATATATACAAACACACACATATATATATAACATTATATAGTATGGCAAAATACTTGGTAATCTTCATGATCAAGTTATGTCAAAAGATTTACGTAATTAAACCACGTGATGTTCTGAAGAGTTAAGTTAATGCTATCCCCATTTCACTAACGAGTGAACTGAAGTAGACAGATTAAACAAATAAGGGAAGCTTAATTTTTGTCTTGTTGCATCTGGGAGACCATCTTAGAACCTGATTACACAAGTAGTTAGGAGTCTTCTTAAGACTCACCCAAATTTGTTAAGGTTTATTATATCTAAACTTCACATGATCATTAGTCTCCATCCTTAGTTTTACATCACTTTTGACCAGTTCAGGGTCATTCCTAGTAATATTATTAGCATCCACATGAATGAGCAGCATGTAACAGTACCAAGAAGGCTGGCTGGATGTTGGTGACTTTTCCATAATCTCAGGCATATAACCCCATCAGACAGG
This sequence comes from Anseranas semipalmata, assembly GCA_013399115.1. NCBI lineage: Eukaryota > Metazoa > Chordata > Aves > Anseriformes > Anseranatidae > Anseranas > Anseranas semipalmata. The sequence continues at coordinate 41,322 of VXAA01000526.1, forward strand.
GAGTACTGTCAGTTCCTAGCAGACTGCTAAAAGGTCTCTTCAGCCTCTTCTGGTAAGATATATCAGTCCATTGTTTTCATTCTGGAGTAATCTTGCAACTCGGGTCCCTTGCAGCATGGGGTTTCTCCTTCTCCATTCGTGGGGGTTAGGTCTGCACTTCTGGCCAGCCAACCGCCCTGTGGCTGACTGTGTGGTGTGGGGCAGCAGCAGAACTGTTATAGCAGGCGATTGGAAGTGCTCCATGACTCTGCAGCATTTTGGGGCCAGGCATGCAAAGCTATTCAACACCTTCATTTTTATGCCTGAGCTGCCTACGGGGCACTTTGCTCATTTGGGCAGTAGTGCCCTCAGGTAAATCCTTTCTTTCCCTGTCTGGGTTTTCCATCTTAGTGTCTGAAGCAGGACACTGATCCTACTCCCCCACTCTATTGAAACCCTATGGGTCCATGTATTGGCAAGGTTTTGGTTGTGGGGGAGCTGCAGGGGGAGCTGTGAGCAGAACCTAGAAGCTGCCCCATATCAGATCAGAGCCAGCTCCAGCCGGCTCCAAAAGGGACCCGCTGCTGGCCAGAGCCGAGCCAGGGAGCGACGCTGGTTGGGCCTCTGGGAGAGCAGAGTTAAGGAAGGGAACAAACTGCTGTGCCACAGCAGCTGGGAGAGAGGGGTGAGAAATGTGAGAGGAACAGCCCTGCAGGCACCCAGGTCAGTGCAGAAGGAGGGCAGGAGGGGCTCCAGGCGCCAGAGCAGCACAAGTTCCCCTGCGGCCCGTGGAGAGGCCCATGGTGGAGCAGGCCGTCCCCCTGCAGCCCATGGGTACCACCCGGAGCAGATCTCCACGCTGCAGCCATGGAGGAGCCCACATGGAGCAGGTGGATGTGGCCTGAAGGAGGCTGCGGCCCATGGGAGCCCCCGCAGGAGCAGGCCCCGGGCCGGAGCTGCAGCCCGTGGAGAGGAACCCACGCAGGAGCAGGGGATCTGGAGGGAGCTGCCGCCCGTGGGGGAGCCATGTTGGAGCAGTTTGGTCCTGAGGGATGGGCCCCATGGTACGGACCCATATAGGAGCAGTTCTGGAAGAGCTGCAGCCTGTGGGAAGCCCCCGCAGGATCAGTTCGGGAAGGACGGCATCCCGTGGGAGGGACCCTATGTGGAGCAGGGGCAGACAGTGACCATGAAGGAGCAGCGGAGACGCAGTATTAGGGACTGACCGCAGCCCCCCATTCCTCATTCTGCTGCACTGCTAGCGGGAGGAGGTAGAAGAGGGTGAATGGGGGAAGGTGTTTTTCTCTTACTGCACTCCTTCCTCTTTCCCCCTGACAATGGGAAACACTACTGAATTGCTGCTGCATTGACTCTGCTTCTCTGCATTTCCTGTCTCCTGTGGTACCACTTTGTTACCATTTCTCTTCTGGGATAAAAAGCACAAGAGTAATGATCCAGTGGGGCAAGTTTGATCTGAGTTACATCGCACAATCTTGGTTGTGGCTATGACTGAGCAATTATGTCCCATGGCATTTCTGCAGGGGTGTCAGATAAACAGGAGCCAGGGCAGGTGACGTATTTAATCTTGAAAAAGGTTCCACATAAACAAGGTTCCACATCAAGATCATTAAAGAAGCTGAGTTACCTTGGGACTGCAAGAAAAGTCATTTTATAGACTGAAATATCGTCAAATACCTGGACTTAATGGTCATTTTTCAGGACTTAGAAATGTCACTGGTAGGGTCCCATAGGGATCAGTGCTGGTGCTGGTTTTATTTGACAGGGACCAAGGAGACTTGACAAAGATGAACAAGTGGTTAAAAGGTGGCAGAAGAACTTCAGTATGAAAGGTATATTGTAGTAGTGAATTTGAGAACATTAATTTACTCTGTGCCTGCATGTGCTGAACTCAGAGCTGGTACTTACAGCTCAGGAAAGGGACCATGGAGTCATAGCTGGCTGGTTTCCAAAGTCATCATCTCTGTGCAGTGGCAGACAAAAAGGCAGCAGCATTGGGCATCATCAGAAAGAGCTCCAAAGCAAAGCAGATGGCATCATTTTGCCATTGTATTAAGCTGGGATGTACCACACCTCAAGTGCTGTGTGTGCAGTCTTGGTTGTGTGTTGCTGGAAGGACTTAGTGGAGTTGGAGGTGATATAGCAGAGGAGACATGAAAATGATCCAGGAGATAAAGTAACTGACTTCAAAGGGGAGACAACAAAGATTGGGACCCTTTGTTTTTGGAGAAGGGACACGTTGAAGGGCAGAAGAAATAATTATGACCGAATCGTGAGGGTGCTGCATGAGCTGAATGCAAGGCTGTTATTGACCACATTTTGCAATTATCTAACCAGGGAGTACCAGGTGAAACAAGAGGAAGACTAGTTTAAAAACAAATGTTCCTACTGAGTGCGTAGTGAACTCCTGTACCTTGCTCCCACAGGTGGTGTGAACACAAGCAGTAAAAGCAGGCTGAGAAAGGGAGGAGACAAAGTCATGAACAGCAGGTCTATAAGCAAATACTAGAAGGGCTAGAAGGGAAAATACCTTCTAACATCCCTAATCAAACAACTGCAGAAACTGGGGCAGTGTGAGGGAAATGGACTTCCCTGAAGTGGCTGAGATCATGTGTTACATCTCTGGTTTCCATTGCTGCAGAGTGCTGGGCTGGATGGACCACCAATTCTGCCTAGTCTGGTATGTCTTCTCTTATGTTCATTTTCTGGGGAAGGAGGAGATCAAGAACTAGGTATCTTAACGCCTTTGCATCTGCATTGTCTCCATCTCTCTTTCTCTGTGAAGTAGCAAAATTCCTTATGCTATAGTTCTCCTGGGGTTTTGCATTACAGAATGGTCTGGAGGCAAAGGGGAAACAAACTGACAGAAAAATATCTCACTGTAGTCTTATTAGCATACCTGGATCTCTCTCCTTCCCTCTTATTTGAAACTGATTAGGCCTTAGCAGAAATTCTTACTATTAGTCCCCAAGTACATGACCTTACACCACTTATTTTATACACTTCATTATGAATTTAAAATACTTTGACAGAAAACATGTATTCCATACACAACACAAAGTAATTATATACACATATACATACTTGGTATGTTACACACATTTATATATAAATATCAAGTACAGTTACTGTCATTCCTGGGTCAGGGTGAACTTTTACACAGAATTGACCTGTCTTGATGATGGAATCCAAGTTTTCTGGTAAACTAATAAACTGGTTTTGAAAATTTTGACATTTCATTTACGTACCTTGCATACATTTTTCTTCTCATTTCATTTCCACAATGTTCATGATTTTCATAATCTTCATAATGTTTGTCAGATTTAAGAAGCTAGCCTTTATCAGAGTCCTGGGTGACCATCAACTTTCAGCTTAGCGATTAATTCACCTTTAACCACTATAAAGAGGTTTAACATTCAATGACTTCATGCTGAGGCAATGTTTGTGACAAAGCCTTATCATCATCTTCTGGAAACTTTACCATTGTTTTACTACTGCCTGCATGACTCCTTCAGCATCTGCCTCCAAAACTCAGAAGCCCTTTATCAACCCAGTTTTTCTCTTCACACATGGCAGAGTAATTCATTCTGTATTCTGCCTTTATTGCTCATCAGGAGGCCCATAGAGCCTTCTACTCCTGAGCTTTCTTAGGTCACTGATCCCATACACATCCAAAATATTGTACTTCTCTGTTGGGAATAACTCAAAGTGAAGGAAAATTGTTTTTAAGATAGACCTCTCTCCTTGCACCCCTGTTATTTGTAGTGCATGTCTCCTCAGAAAACAGAACTTCAGACTCCTCTGGCTTGTGAACAAATGCTTCAATGTAGCAACTAAAAACTTTCTTCTCTTTACCCTTTTTTTAGTATCCTTCCTTTTGTGTGATGTGCAGCATTGGAATATATATTGCAGTTGTCATCCTAGCTTCTTTCTTTTTTTTTTTTTTTTGGTTGAGCACCCAGCCTGGCTGATTTGATTTTTTTTGGTTGATTTGAGCTCTGGGAATCCTGTAACCAGAGAAAAAGGTCTCTCCTCCTATCCATTTCATAAAAGCTCATTCACCACTGCAATAGGCTGCAACAAGTGAATCTCGTTGTACACAAAGATGTAAATTGCTTAGTTGTTAGGTAGTTTGGGGATTTGTGGTTCCATGTTCTCCGTTTTCTCCATGGTAAACTGTATGCAAGCTCTAAGTCTTGCTGCTTAGCACTGCTCACTCGTGTACTCAAAACTGCTAGATGCTGTGTCTGAACAGGGATTTCAGAATCAGGCAGACACACAAGAAGAAATAATTTAGCTACAAATACTTTAAGCTACAAATGTTTTAAGTTTGCCAATCATATGCACTGAAAAGAGTACTAAGCAACTTTTAGCTATAGCCTTTTCTTTTTACATTACCTACAACTCATCCCTGAAGGTGGGGATGACTCCATCTTACTGTGTCCTAGGGTCTTCTAGGCTAGCAGCACCTTGAGAAGGTACTTACATCTTTTCCTCTAGAAAAGCAGGATTTGCAGACAAATATATCTGGGCTATATGATACATGTGCTTGCTTACCATTAGCATTTTTTTTCCATAGAAGTGTAGGTGGTTCAGTGCTTGCAAAGAACATAATCATATGTGCTGATAGCTCTAAGTCCACAGGGTCTGCTAGCTTTTCATGAAACTGCAGGAGTTCTCTGGCACTGTTTGGTCTACAGATTTTAGCTTATGCAACTGATACTTTTTGCATTTCTGAATTTTCCACCTGGGGACTAACTAATGATTATTTGGATCCTTTCCTGCTCTTCTTGTCTCACTGTCTGCCCCTTCCCTGAACTGTACAACTCTCTATAGCAAATCTGATATGATTCATGGTACATAAATGAGCCAGAGAGAAAAATTTGCTGTCCTCTTTAAGTGAGCAAAAAGTAGATTGTGTATTGTACAGATAACATCAGAAAGATGATCAACACAAAAGCACATTTTCTTTTTCTAATGACATTTAATATTTTGACGATATTTTCATGTTTTCATTTCAGTAAAAGTTCCCATAGCAATATCTTACTTGCACTGGGTATAATGTCTCATAGTTAATTCCAGTTCAGAAAAGCTCATTGGCACATTCCTTAATATTGATAAGTGAATAATCTAGGATTCTTTAAAAGTTTAAAATTAAGCACAGTTTAAAGATCTCTGTCCTATGGAAACCTTGGACCTGCACTTTCAGATTCCTATGCAGAAACTTGGATTTTGGATGGTTATATGAACATCATAGAATGTCTGTGTTGGAAAATGATTCCCCTCATACTTTTCTAAGAAACCAGGGCCAACATTTTAAAGTTATATATCAAATTATACAATGGTGAAGTGGGATTATAATTCATTTTGCCACAGCTGGAAGTAAATCTTGACAAGAGCACAAAAAATGCAGATGAAAATAAAAAAGCTTTGTGCCTGTTTTTCCTCTCTGTGGTGAAATTCTCTGTGGTGTCTTGGATGAAGACAATATTCACTGTTCACCCTCTGACTTATATAGTCTAGGCACCATCCACTTTTGAAAAGCTTTGTTTTACAATCCATAGTTCAGCTCTGCAATAATCAAAAAAGCACAGCCTTCTGGGCTGGGGAGGGTTCAATTAAGTCCATGCCATTTTGTAGTTGTTCTTGGTGGTTATTTAGCAAATATATATACAGACAGACACATGTAAAGACTACAGAATATTTACAGAAGGAGAGAGAAACTGGTAATTGCAAGTATTTGCTTAAGTAAGCTGATTCTCATCTAGCCAGGACACAGGAATGTATATCACGCAACCCCAATTTCACACCTTAAAAATATATGAACACTGCATATTCTACATGCTGATCAAGAACTGGTGGAATAATGAATGCTTTTTTTTTAATAATAAATACATTTGACAAAGTTGGTTTGTTCAGAAACAATCTTTGAACAGATAGGTATGTTCAGTGAATATGATTTTTGTTATAAATTATTAACCTATGACGAATAATTAGCTTCCAAACATGGAATTCTAACGTGAGCCTTTTGCGGGGAGTTATGAGTGAATAGCTTCTTCCTCCCAAATATTGCAAATGTCCATTAGCAGAGCAGTCATTGCATGGTCAGGACTGGATTTAGCACAGGGAAGGCATGATTTAATTGCACATGGAGCTTTGTGAAATATTTTACATAAAGCACTTTTTACTCAGGCTACTTTCCTTTCACCCACTGTGAAATCAAGAATAAGAGAGGAAGTTGGACAAGCTAATGATCAAAGTTTAAATGTCGCTCGCAGCATCTCATAGACCTCAATTTGAATTCTACCCAGTGTGATCTGTGACATTCCTATTGTCTTAAGGAAGCTTTGAAAGAAAAGGGAAAAAGAAAGCTCATTGTCAGGAAAAAAAAAAAAAAAAAAGAATGAGTGAAAATGTAAATTAAAAAAAGAAAGGTTTTCTTCTGTTCTGCTGCTGATTACAACAGTGTTGCTTGAAGGTAAACACCTACGTAATTGTCCTCTTGAATTTAAGGTGTTCATGCAGTTGCTGTTACTGCAGTACCTGTGCATGTCACCATCTTTCTCGTAGGTATCCAAACAATTCCCCTTTGAGGTGGATTTTTTTTTTTAAGTGTTGTTCTCTGCATTTTAGATATGAGGAACAAACCGTGAGTGAGGGAGAATTGTCTGTGCCCACTAGGGTCTGAATTTATTTCACCTATTTTGGGTACTTAACTGAAGCATTGCAGCTAATAATGCAACCACCCTTTTGTAGAAATATAGAGTTTTGGGTAGCCAATCCCCTGATGTCCCTACGTACTTTAAGTGCCTATGGTTAGGCAAAGTCACACAAACTGTGATAGAGCAATGACCTTCTGAGCGCTTCTCCAGCTCTCATCTCTGAGCCTCCTTCCTCACTGGTCAAGTCTTTGCTTATTATTATTGTACAAAGGGGACTATGTGGTGGTGTTAGATGATTATGTGAGCGCACACAGACTGATATTCAGTTGGACTGTGGGATTACAACTAAAATCGCCATAACATTTCCTGTTATTGCAAGCAGCTGTGGCTGAAAGGCTGTCAACCAAAGGGACAGGAAATAAATTTATTCCTCTACAGCTACCGCGTCGCACTGTGGGCAGTGTGGTGGAACATGCATTGCTGCATCTGTATCACACCACCTCTGCAGACAGCGGGAGTGCTCCGAGCACTCCCACTGCCAGACGTCTCAATGCACATTTTTCTGGAGTACTCGGTTAGCTCAAACATTCCTGAAGACAGACAGTTTACACAGGAGCTGTTTTGCCTAGTTACAGCCCTTTGAGTTTTGATAATCTGTAAGATTTCATGTCTGAGCAACAAACCTTGCTCCCTGGGCTGAAATGAATAGCTCTGCTGACTTCAAGAAGAGTATTAGTTGCAATAAAGCAATCAGAATTTGTCCCTTTCTGCTACCAGTGATAAGATTTCAAAAAAAAAAAAAAAGAAAAAAAAACGTAAATTTGCAGTTATATTGATGATATGTAGCTGCAATCAGCCTTGAAATATTTTGATGCTAGCCGTTGGTGCACAATATAAGTATGTGTTGTTTTGCTTAAAAAAAGGAAGAAGCTCAAGCTCTCATGTTGTAAATATTGAATTATCATTAATATATTAGCACAGAGAACTTAAGCCCTAAGACCTTCGGTGTCTTTGCTGAAGTCAGCAGCTTCATCCAGAGCCTATCGTTGGTGTCTCTTGTGTAAATCCTTTGAAGTTGGTACTGCTCTGAAGTGAGAAGAGAAACCAGGATTTTAAAGGGGAAAAAAGTATGTATTCAACTGGAAGATGAGTTCTGTTCTGGGAAGAGGTGAGAGCAGAAGAGAAGCCTATGTGTTAGTCAGCACAGGACTACAGACTGCTGTCGGGGGCTGATCACCAGCTTATATGAGTGTGTGTGGCTCCGTGGGTGTTGGTGGAACTACACAGGTTTCCACTGTCTGGGAGACTGAATCTTTCTACTTCTGGTCTCATTTGAGCCACTCTCAGTTCATCTTCACCAAGGATGCCCCAACAATGCAGAGGTAAATATCTTACTTCTCCTTCCCAGGATAGAGGTCAGAAGCCTGGTTGTGGTCCCAGCTGGGAAGATCCCTGTGTCTGAGAGAGGGCAGGAGAGGGGATGCATGCAAGGAATGTTTAGGTATGGCTCAGGTGCCAAGAAACCCACTGCGGCTTCCAACACCAACTGCAAAAATTCCTCTGCACTGACGGTGCTGAGATAATAGCTGGAGCTGCAAGCATTGCGTGCATTTCTTGTCTTCATAAAATTCTTAATTTTTTCCAAAGTAACATTAACCCGTGATGAAAAAAAGGAAAACAAACAAACAAACAAACATCCCCCCCCCCCCAACAAGCAACCCCAACCCAACCTACCAATCAAACAACAACAACAACAACAAAACAGAAAAAAAAAAGACAATACAAGTAATCAAGTAAGAATCCAGTGAGAAACCTTCTCTTCATGAAAGGATAAACAGCTCTTCACTTTGGTGGGGAGATCCAGACAGTGCACTACTCTGGCAGTTGAAATATGATGGTGTTTCTAGTGCTTGAAGCAGATGAACATGGGAGTACAGGTAACCAGATTTCTTTCATAGACAGATTTTGCTTCTTAATCCTTTGTTTCCCACTGTGGTTACAAAGCACAGAACTAATCTGGCATTTGAACAGGATAGCAGGGGAAATATTGTTCAGTACGTTATATAAACAGACAGGATACACTAACATATTAAAGACTCTGGACGACTTAGTGGAAAAACCCTACTCTTAATCCTTTTCAATTGCTATAAAAGAGACAGCAATTTCAACTTCTTTTTCTTAAAAATTGGAGCAATTGGAATAAATGTTTTCTGTGCTGGCCATTGAGTTATAAATGTCATCATTTTGCCTCTCTGCAAGTGCAAATTAGGTAAATAGAGCTACAGATTTTCCTTTAAGAACGGTAGTTGTACAGCTGGGGGAAACTATTTTGCTCCATGATCACTAACCATCAGACTTCCTTCCTGACCTGTAGTCACTGAGACTTTCTATAGGTTGTTTTGTCTAAATCTCCCAAGCATAGCAGGTGGTTCACTAATGTGACGGCCTTTGGATGAAAACTAAGATATCTGTGCATTTTTAATCTTTCTGCTTTTCAAATGTGATGTCTGTAGGAGCTGGCACTGTTGCAGTGGTAACACATGATCCTGCAGGTTTTACTCAGGTAAAACTGTAAATTGAGTCACACTCATTTGGATCCCGTGAAGAAACATGGATAAACCTCTTGCAGCCAGAGGTTCTCTTGAACCAGATGGGAAAAAAAAGTAAAGAGTACAGCAGACCAGACAAAACTTTCTGATGCCATTTCAGAAAGTATTATGATCGGCCAGGGATTCATTTTCATTGCTAGTTCAATTCCTTAAGCCTTGTCTAAACTATGGAAATGTACCATTCTAAGAAGTGGTTGGCCCTCCTAACATGGTTATAAAATACCTCATGTCCATGCCTATAGGCTTGATTTGATTTGCGGAAGTGTGCAAAAAAAGAAAAAAATTCCCACTGGTGGGAGCCGCAGGGTAGACAAGACGTCTATGAATGTAGCTATTTTTACCACCATTTTGCTTTGCTTTGCTTTTCCAATAGATTTAATGAAAACTGTGGTTGTGGCTCCCACTAGTTTTAACACATTCAGCAGCACTGGAGTCAAAGCTGTGGAATTTTAACCAGTTGTAAATTTCCTCACTATTAGCCAGAAATTCCTCAGTCCACTCTTTCTTTCTCTTTCTTTGTTTCTTTGTTTCTTTCTTTCTTTCTCTCTCTCTCTCTCTCTTTCTCAGTTTCCCTCTCTCTCTCGCTTTCTCACTTTCTCTCTCTTGCTCTTTCTTTCTTTCTTTTTCCCTTCCTTCCTTCCTTCCTTCCTTCCTTCCTTCCTTCCTTTCTCTCTCTCTCTCCTCCCTCCTTTCTCTTCTTCCTTTTCTTTCTTTTCTTTCTTTTCTTTCTTGTCTCTCTCCCCTTCTTGGGTCTTCTGCCCCTCTTTCATTCTCCCTTTCTATCTCTCTTTCTCCCTCACCCATCACCCCATACTCCACTCTTTCCTTTCTCTTAGCTTCATTCTTTCTCTATGTATCTATCCATCTGTCTATCAATACAGGTTATATTACATTTGATTTGTGCTGTTCAAATCATTACTGGAGTCTTAAAATACTTTAAAACTGCATGGTTTTAATGCCTGTGCAGACAGAAGTCACTACCCTTCATCCAGTGACTTTCTGAAGCTCACTTCTGGCCTTTCACAGACTTCAGGACTTGCTGAAATGACTGAGAATTGCAAAGTATATACATAGAATTATGGCCCTTGCTGTAAACAGGCAGTGTGTGAGATCCATCAGCAAGATGGGTGGCAGCTCTGCCTTCCCTCTGAGGGACATGCCAATACACACAGGGCTAAGGGTCAGCCAAAGGGCCCTGGGAGATGTAGGTGGAGGAGCTGGGAGGTACATGGCAGCTGGTCAGAGATGTTGGCAGCTGGGCAAAAGCAGAGGGTAAGGTGGCTTGAGAGAAGGAATGACACCAGGACAAGACCAGTCCATGCACCCACATGTGTGCCTTTGCTTATGTCACTCAGGATGCCTTGTTCAGCTAGCAATAGTCCCATTTTCTACTGTTGACACATAGCCAGGGTGTTGAAAAGCTTTGTGTAGGTAAGTACCAGAGAATCAGGTTCTGGTGTAGCTCTGCACTTTCCTCACATTACACAAATATTAGACACGATACCAAGGGGGATAAATTTTTTAGCCTTAACACTTCAGTGATGGATAGTAGGATGGATAGCTACACTTTTGTTCTAAGAGTCTTTCAATTACATTTGGGGCTCTCGGATGACAGGCTACTATTCCACCCTACTTCAGCCCTCTTTCCATGAATATGCACAATTGCAGCTTAGTTCCAAAAACAATTTTAAAGCTGAAAATAAATGTTTTCTTTTCTCTAAGAGGGAGAGAGAAATCCATATGTCTAACAACCACAGGCTGTGGCTGTCTCTTTAAGTTTTCAAATCTTTACAACCAATTTACAAATGAGTACATTTCTATAACCCCTGTGAATAGCTATGTTTTTTTAATGCAAGAATCTGTTTTATTTGGACTATCTCTCTTTTTTTCCCCAAGAAAGTGCACCACATGAAGAAGAATGTGTGGGCGTTGTAAGAATGAATGATTTTCAAGCTGTAAGGACATTATGGCCTTATGTACCCTAGGAAATGTACTTGCTGCTGACGATTGGTGTCAACAGTGACTGCAGCTGAACAGTGCTGAAAACGTTTTAAGTCCTTCTGTCCCCCAGCTCACACAGTATTCAGCAATGTTTCAGGTAGTTTGATTAAAATCGGAAGAGGCACTGATTCCACTAGCCTGGTATTAACAGCAGAGTGAGCCCTAGTGTAGACAGCTGCCTGGCTCCAGAAGCCATCGGCACTGCTCCGTGTGCTTGATGTGTCCTGAGAATGGCTTCTGAGCCAGAAAGCTGTCTACACTAAAGTGCTCACTATTTGTGCTACCCCTTTTCTTGTGTCAGCATCAGAATGGGGCAAAAATTAAACAAGTGTAGTTGCAAAATATAAATATCCTTTTTGTTTGAATTTTCTCACCAAACAGAGATGCTCACATTCTTGGGCAAAGTTGTTTGGTGGTTTACTTTTTTCCTCATATCCTTTTCATGATAGTAAAAGGAAAGAAAGAAAGAGTGACTGAAAAGAAGACAAAACCAGTAATTTTCTTTTTTAAGATTTTCAATTAAAAATTGATTTTCAATTAAAAATTGTCCTTGACAGGACTCTTTTTAATTCCTCCCAAAAGAAAACAACTTTTTCACATTAGCTTGGTGCACATCTATGAAAGGATAACATACAGTGCACTTTAATGCTATTATCACAGGAAACAGCATGAATAATCCTCTGTTACCCAACATGTACTTCCAAATGAAGCTGAAATGCAAAGCTGCTAGCTTTGGTCTCCAATAAAAAGTGCAGCAATAGGTATCAGCACCTTGGTAACAGAAAGACTTTTTAAGTGTCCTGCCCACCTACTGTACCTCAGCCCAAAGACTGAGGAGTAAAAAATCCCATGCAACACAGCAAGCTAGAACTTCTTCCATTTGAACAGAAGAATTGTGAAATTCCTGTGAAAAATTATTGAAAAAAAGAATTAAAACTGAACATTTTGGCCTAATGTGTGGATTCAAATGCATTGTGAACAGAATCTAACTAATTTATATTTGCAGAATTTAACAGATTTAACTCTTCTCACTGCAGAACAGGTGTAGAAAGGGAGGCTGAAACATTCTAACTCCTAAAGCAGACTACATTAGTTTATGTCATTTGGCAGAACACTGGTAAGGGTGAGAGCAGCATATTCTACACATGGAACAAGGGAGAAAGAGATACTCACAGGGAATCCCCTTTGCTCATGGGAAAGCATTTTTATGCTGAGAGGTGTCATACCAGCCCCAAATGGACTCCAGTGCCAAATCATGTCCATTCAGAGCAGCACATTTAATCTCTCAGAGAGCCAATTTCTGATTCTTAATTATGCATGGAGATGAGTGAGACCAGTCATTTAACTTCTGTCACCTAAGTGAGAACAAATTTTTGCAAATTGCTTTACATACATTTGCACCTCTGCTGGAAGTAAAAATAAATAAATAAAGCAACAGGGAATCATATCTACTCAGCTTAAAGCAAATGCTGTAGCTGTTCATTAAGTATTTTTGCATTCAGGTTCTGTCATCAGATACTATTGCAGGTCGTAACAGTAGCCCCCAGCACTGAAGAAAATCTCTCTCTTTTAGAACATCCCATCAGATATAGAGTATCAAGCTGGCTTCTTTGTGCAAAAGTTGTTTTTTGTTTGTTTAGAAGCTATTGGAGGTCTTACTGTGCAGAGAATAGACTCTATACAGCATACTAAGCACTACACCTCTCTGCCTGGCTGAAACTGTGTACGAACCAGGTGCATTTGAAAAGTATGTGGATTGTATTCTAAAATGATGCTTACCTCGTCCTGTTGGTTCACTGATAATCCCCCTTCACACACATTAATATACTTGGCGCCCAACGCTTCTCCTTTCACGTGTAATAAACTGAAAGGTCATTAGTGCTGTCAGTCAGCAGTACATCTTGTTCTCTAGACCTGTGAAGCACATTGGGCTCGCTGTCTGTTTCCCAGGCTTGGGAGATTCAGGAAGGATAGGTTCTGGAACACAATAGAAAATTTCCTTGCATTAGCTGCTAGAAAAAAGAGACACCCTGAAGGCCTTGTCTTTTTTCATTAAATTCATAAAAAGCTGTATAATTACAAAGCTTGTGCAATGCTAATTTTCTACATAACTTTCACACTTTATCAGCCCTAAAATATATCTGAAGTGGCAGCACTGATGCATAGATCAGGTGCCAGCCAGCATATCCTGCCACAGATAATGTGACCCACAGAAGCACAGTCTAGTCTGTAAAGAATTAGGAAGAAACACCTCTACTAAGAAGCAATGCTCTGACTGGATTACTCAATGAGTGCTGACAGGAGAGGCATGAAACCTGGGCATTAAGAGACTGCAAGCATTGCAGATTTGCCCCTGCTAGGCAGAAATGTGCCTTAATCATTAAATTAATGGTAAGCAGAATGACCAAAAATCACACACAATTATTAATAAACTATCTCACAAAATTACATTTCATTAATAACCATAAACAAATCTATAAATGGTGCCCATTGGAAGGATAATGTTTTTCCCTCTCTCTGAGAACATGTGTTTGTAAACCATGTAACTGGGCCCCGAGTAATTTTGGAGTGAGTAATTTCCGAATGTGCAATTACAAATGGCTAAAGTGCAATAGCTCCCCGAAGCATCATCACAATTTCTGCTGTGAGTGTTTAATTGTAGCCAGACTTTGTAACCTTACCATGGCCTGTGTCCTTGCCATAACCCTAGGCCTAAGCTCCACTCTTCAACATATGGGAAAATTTTTCAAGCTGATTGCTCCAATCTGATTAGGGGAAGTTATGTAGCTGCCATTTATTCAGAGTCTTGTTACCACACTCTAACAGCTGCTTTGTAAAAGATTCCCATTAAGGCCATTTTCTGCCTACTCCAATTCCAGCATGCCTGTCAAAGTAATTGTGATTGTAGTGATTGCTCTGATGGTGCCAGCAATGAAAAAATTAAAAACCTCTTTGATATCACGTTGGCAAAAAGCAACTTCAAGACAATAATAAATTGGTTAGGAGAAAGTACTTCCTGCCTTAGCCAACTTTCCTACTCTGAACCCCTTGGTGTGTCATGGTGAATTCCTCCAAGGGTGCAGGCACAGGTGTTTCTAAGATCATCCAAGAGGAAGAGCTTGCTTGGTATCAGGTGACTGCTAAAAAAGCAGTATAATTCCATTTTATGGCAAAAGTCTTTTTCTCCAGTTGCCGCTATGGCAACCTAAAAAGTCTTGCTGAGTTTTTCATTCCCAAGTGTGATAATGTTGGAATTGATGAGCTGTGCACAGCTGAAATGTCGTGCCAGTACTGCAAAGCAAGCAGAGAATAGAAGGCTTTCCATCATGGTGATCTTTTCCAAATTGAAATAAAGGAAAAGAGGAAGGGGAAGGG